>QLPL01000027.1:0-275835 GCA_003314315.1 Annulohypoxylon stygium | reverse complement strand
CGAGGTTGGCGGGGACCGGGATTGGTGGGATGGCTGGGGCGCCGTTGCATCCCCTAGCGCTGGGGAATGTGAAGACGTTGAGGGAGATGTTGGATGCGATGCCGGAGACGAGGCATATACAGATTATCGGGGTGGGAGGTGTCGGGGACGCGGACGGATATAGGAGGATGAGAGATGTTGGCGCAGCATTTGTGGGCGTAGGGACGGCGTTAGGGAGGAAAGGGGTGGGTGTTTTTGAGGAGATTGAAAAGGGGTTAGGAGGGAAATGGTGAAAGTGAGATTTAGGGTATTTTATATCACGATAATGAGATTCAAAGGGAAAATTAGACAAAATAAAGCAATGAGCACAATACTTTAGACGTTCAACGGACACAGTGATGTATTCATTAGGAATCTTGATTTCTTATCCAGTTCCTCGCACGCAGAAATTACTAGTAGCCTGGAATCTTCCTTATTCCTTTTCTTCCCCCATTTTCATCCCACACGGAACGAAGTATCAAAACTCATAGAAAAATGGCGACGAAGCCGGCGACGCCTGCTAGAATACCTCCGACGCGGGTGATGCGCTCCTGCGCGTCGTTGCCGCTCTCGGTGGCCGCGGCGGTGGCGGACACATCTACAGACTTGATGATGACGTTGGTGGACGTAGTAGCGGCGGAGGCCGGGGTAGGCGCGAGCGTGCGGCTCCAGGTCAGGTTGCCAGAGGTGGTGGCATAGAGGCTCGCGGTTTGACTGGCGTTTCCGCTTGTTAGACCCATTGCGCAGTAGGTTGGAAGAAGATGTGCAAAAAAGAAAAAGCGGAGTTGGACTAACCAATAGCTGTCTCTCTGGGCCTCGTAGCTGGGTGCGCGGGCGTCGTCAGGACAGTTGTCGAAGCAGCTAGAGGGGTGGTAAGGTTAGTTCTACGTGTGTTTAGGGGGTAGAGGAGAGGGAGAACACTGACATGACGATCGCGACGTACTTGTCGCAGAGACACTGGTAGTCTGTCGCGCCGCAGAGGCTCACGTAGCTCTCGGTAGTGTCGAGACAGGCGTCGACGATGTTTTCGGCGGCGCAGGTTGTGGTAGTCGATGCCGCAGGGACGGTGGTAAACGACTCGGTAGAGGTAGAAGTCGACACCGATGCGGCGGGGACAGTGGTGAATTCGGAAGAAGACGTCGAAGCTGCGGCGGTCGTGGTTGAGGTTGAGGTCACGGTCGCGGTTGCGGACACGTCAGTGTCGGTGTCAGCTCCCACCGAGGCGATAGTCGCCAAGAAGGCGACTCCTTGGAGGATGATGGATCTCATGATGTCTAAGATGTGTTTTGTAAAATGTTGAATGTGGAAATGAGAGTGAGTATCCAGTATTTATGCTGGTCTAATGCGACTGGATGAGCGCGTGCTCGATTAAGATTGAATGAATAGATGGGTGATTTAGGGGAAAGAAGAAAAACTAAACCATAGTAGAATAAGAAGTAGCCATTCCTAGACTCAAATAATCTAGGAAGGAGGCGATGACGCCTGAGATTGACGCGTAGACGAGGTGATAGTTCACTAATGCATGATAGTCTGTTGGTGGCTTGAAGGCTCTTTATGAATGCCCATAATCCTGTGAATATTTAGTCGTCTCTTCACAGCTAACCAAAATAGAAGCTTTAAAGTTGCCGTGACAACATTATGTGATGCGGTAGGTAAAATGTAAGCATAATTCTATGAAACACCAAAGTTCAGACGGGCAGAAGACGACTTTGCCACTTATCGTTGATGGGCTGATTCAAGTAGATTGTTTCGTATCTATGAATGCGAAGTCACTATGTGGTTGGTGGGATAACTCTGTCATGCCGAAGATGGGATTGAAAATCCGGGGATATCGAGCTTCATCTACTTCATTTACACTTGACTCGGGCCTGTGGATCAAGTTGTCAAAAGGGGATTTATGAGTAAGAGTTTTCGATTATTGATGAAAAGGGGTATCTTATTAAAGACATCATCGAATGAGAACCTTCAGCTATTATTGGTAACTATATGCAAATGTCATCCTATTAGTAGAGTTCGACAGAGATGGGATGACAGAACTCAATATACCACATTATTACTCACTTTGAAGCACAACAAGGTTTCTAACCTTCAGCTATAACCTTAGTGGGCACCATCGACTGCCGAATCGCACTCTAGAAACATCGTGATGGAAAATACCATATCCACACCCTATCTCTGCGCAATCTGTGCTTCTAGGGCCGCATTGCGCGACTCCAAGTCCTCGATCCGTTTGCGCATTTCCTCCATCTCTTCAGAGGCCTCGACGGAGAACTCATCGACGATCTTAACAAATCGCCACAGGCGCAGGATCACAATTAGTGAGGCGATCTCCTCTGCCGTGTTATTCTCGATTAGATCGACGGCGAACCCGGCTATAACCACGAAGGCGTCGAACTTGTGAAACCAGCTTCGGAAGTACCTGTTATATCGACCCGGAGTAAGTAAATATACTCGAAAGCAAGCGTCCGGTAGCCGTTTCGAATAGAACATGGCAACAAAACTCACCCCCAGCCGTCAGCAAACGCAGACAAGCCCAATTCTGCGAGGAACACGCAGCTCATGACCAACGAGAATGTGCCAAGAGAATTCCTCGTTGGGGCCACCCATTCGTCGTTTTCAATACCTATCTCACACGTGATGAGTGCGATGAAGATATCGCTTAGGATGCCCGCGACATCGAGGATGATTAGGACAAGGAGGATCCAGTGCTTCGTGCGTGAATTGGTGAAACGGGATATCGCTCTCTGGGCGCGGCGGTACACTGACTTCCAGCGCTCCGTGAATGTCCATTCATCTTCAATATAAGAATCACTGGCATCTTGACCTGTTTAATTTATTAGTATATAAGAATGGTTTTTCACAATGTAGACTTGAGCCTTGTTTCGTTCTCATTCCTTTGAGAATTTATGGATATTCGGTTTCGTGGCTTATAAGGGAAGCCTCTTACATCATCGCCATCTCGGATAGGGGCCGACTCACTTAATAAGGGGGTGCTGCTACTCATATTCTTCAAATTTTCTGGTGCAATTAGAACCTCATGGTAACTGAACAATAACGAGAATAGAGAGAATAATGATTTAGAATGTGACTATATCAGTTATGATATGACGAAATAAATGAAATCAAGTTGTAGATCCCAGGTCTAGTTAGCTGAAGCAAGGAACGGACCGGATATACCCCGGCAATTGGCCCGTCTGGTTAATCTCTTGATATTGTGTCACCCTCCATGTTGTTTGGATTGTCGAGCATTGAGTGCCAAAAAATCGTAGATAAGATTTCAATCCTTACCTGGTACCCATATCGCGAACTTGGATGTCGAGATATCATCTGATAGCCCTACATGAAGCCCAAGAAGCACCGATTACTTATAAAATGCTCAGAGACAGCTGGACATAGTTCCAAAATTTTGGTTGTGTGAATCGTATGTTTAAAATGCAGCCCCGGTATCTTATATACATCATTATGCCCGACAAAAGAGACGGCGAGTAGTGTGCCGCCGTATCGCCCGCGGACATCAGACCATTTCCTTTCTCTATCCCCAATCTCGGACCCATCCATTTTCCTCTCCTTCCCCGCGTCCACGTCCGCGCCGCTCTACCTCCTGTACCACATACGGGTGATGCGCGTGTTCCGCATCTTGCGCTGGAGCTGGAAGATGCCGTACATGAGGGCCTCGCTGGTGGGCGGGCAGCCGGGGACGTAGACGTCGACGGGGACGATGCGGTCGCATCCGCGCACGACGCTGTAGCTGTAGTGGTAGTAGCCGCCGCCGTTGGCGCAGCTGCCCATGCTGACGACCCATCGCGGATCCGGCATCTGATCGTATACCTGTCGCAACGCGGGTGCCATCTTATTTGTCAGAGTACCCGCGACGATCATCACGTCGGACTGTCGAGGGGACGCGCGGAAAATAATACCGAGACGATCTTGGTCGTAACGGGGTGTGGATAGGTGCATCATCTCGACGGCGCAGCAGGCGAGTCCGAAGGTCATGGGCCATAACGAGGACTGCCGCGCCCAGTTGGCGATCTGGTCGAGTGTGGTCCTGGCGACGGTGTGTTAGCTGAGCTCTTGTATCTTATATGTACCTAGTATATGTCTAGGTATAGATAGATGGAGAGGCAAATATGACGTACAAGGCATATTGCATGACGCCCTTCTTGGGTTCTTCACTGAGAAGCGGTACTTCTCTGCGCGGACGTGTGGCGAGGCCGGTGGATGTGTGAGGCGTCACCGACGTGGCATCCTTCTTAGGGGTGGTCGAGATGGCGGCGACGGACTGGAAGGGGACGAGAGTACGGGTTGTCGGCTTGGCTGGAGATGGGAATTAGTTGGTATGGATATTGATAGACACATCTTGAAGTATATATCCACATAGCTAGGTGAACATATATATAGGTATACATGTGTATACAGGGGTGAAGCTATCGGGGAAGAGGAGAACAAACCTCTCAAAGCCAAGGTGGCTGCTCTTCTCGAGGAAGACAGCATGGTTTCGACGGTCAATTGATGATATCCACGATTATTTGATGTATTAAGGAAGTCGTAGGTTGAGTGGAGAGGTTGTTTAGAGGAGAGAGATGCGGACGTAGGGTCGTCGAAGGTCGATGATATCAATCGATCGGGTGCATCTACGCGGACTGACGGGATTGCGAGCGGAGGACGGATTGGTGGATTTGGTGGATTGGCGGCTTTCTCGTTAAACCTCGACCTACTTTTTTTGCCGCTTCGCTAATCAAGAAATGCCTCTATCCGACTGGTCAAATCCTTGCGGTACCTGGATGATCCGTTCCGACATTGCCCCACTACGAAATTAATGACCTCAGTGCGGGCAGCTGCCACCAATTGAACCATTGCCTTATCAAATATTCACTTTAGTAGTCCTCATCCCCTAATTTGATATTTGCTATAGTGAATATAGTACCTAACACGGTACCTATCTATTACATCTATGGCACGAAATCATTCACAGATATTCTATGCACTGTGTACAAAGTAAGATAGGTAGTCAATAGTTAACTCTTTCATATCATTTACTATTTATCATACAATCCTATGGAGGGTATCCTTAAATCATAATAATTCCTCTATAAATGCATTGTTGAGTGTTCGTTGTCCCATATAATCGTTGTCCATTTGCTGTTTACCTCTTGAGTCGTCCCGGCGAATTACTTCCCTTTTCATATAATGCTCAAGCGTTTCATCCATAGAAAGGCAGACTCACAGGTGGGATACCATATTTTCTTATGCCCATCAAAGTACGCATATGCCCACCCAATCGCTAAGCCGCTCAAATGTGTTGCGTGCGCTATATGAACACCCGGTATTCCGATAAAAAGCCCGAACGTCTCAAATATCACCATAAAAGTCATCATGTCTTTGACGTGGAAGGATCCTGGTATAAACAGGATGCCTATCCTCTCATCGGGGTTCATCGTAGCCCATGCTCCCACCACTATACTAAACGTTAGCGATGGCTAAGACTATAGGGGTAACCATAGATTTTATAGCAAGACGAGAAAATCTCAACTGCCGGTATGGAATTATAAATATCAGAGAATTGTTGCAAGATGTACTTACGAGCCGTGATCACACCACTGGCACCCGACGTCGGTCCGAGACGTAATATTCGATATTTCCGCGTCGGCAGTATAGTCGCGAAGTGGTGTCCTAGCGCCGAGAAGATGCCAGCCGAAAGGTAAAACGCAGCGAAGTGGCTACCATTTCCTTCGAATAAATGGGACCGCGCGACCTCGGGCGCGAACTGGAGCAGCGCAAACGTATTAACCGCGGCGTGAAAAATGCCGCTGTGACCAAACGCAGATGTCAGGAGTGTGTAATTAGGACCGTAAGCTGGTACGTGGTAGAAGAAGGGTTGGATGGCGTCGGTAGCAAGCAAGCTAGCTCCTACGAGACCGACGTTGAGAGCCGAGGCACATAAGGTAAGTATCTCGGCGTCTGTGTGTCCCTGAAGGATGGCCGAGAGCTGGCTCGTCGGAAACCATTTCTGCGCGGCGGAGTGCGAATGAGACGGTCTGTGATGGGTGTAGCTCCCGCGTTCCTTGACGTATTCAAGGTCAGCGTAGGTATTGAGCTCGTCTTCCTTCCAGTCTCCCCTCCGTTTGACGATCTGGGCATCCCGGTACACGTTGTAGGTGGCGCATCCAATGTAAATGCCGGCCGTGGTTGTGATAGCCCATATTGTCGGTCTGAGGAGCGGTACCTTGGGCAGCTCTATTCCCGACATGTACGATGCGAATCTGCGCTTCGGTAACCCGGTCCCGGCCGGACTGCGGCGTGCCGGTAGCGAGACTCTTTTGAGCATAGAGCGCAACATTTTTCTTTCAACGCCCTTGGTGATGCGCCGCCGGTGAGGTAGATAACTAATGTATAGTCGCCATTAAAAATCCTCAAGTCCGGCTTTGGGCATGTGTAGGTTCCTATATGATGCGCATTTGGTGAACCACGGAAATTGTATGTGAAGATGTTTGCTTTTTTTTTATCTTTAGCGAGCGCCAACGGGAAGTTGAGCTCTGAAGATTGATGGTTGTACGATTGTATGCCAGCTGTGGTCAGCTGATTCCTTGCGCCACAGCAAATGATCTGCCACACTGTTCAATATTCTACCTCTGCCCCTTTCGCATTTCTTCGTACCTTCTATTTCTACATGTCATTTCCACAAGCTCAATTCACCATTCACCATCCACTATCCATCATCTGCATATTATTCTTCATCCCAATACATTATTCTCTGAACTCTTCCAGCCTCTTCTTCTGCTTACCCTCGCCATCAAAGTTTGAAGGGTCTAACCAAGCCTCCAGAGCCTGCTTAACAACGGGCCAATCGTCATCAATCATCGAGAACCAAGTGGTATCTCTGGTGCGCCCCTTGGCGATCATGTGTTTTCTAAAAAGACCCTCAAACGTGAATCCAAGGCGCAAGGCCGCTCTTCGGCTCGGTGCGTTAAGCGCATTGCATTTCCACTCATACCTCCTGTAACCCAAATCTTCAAACGCATGCCGTGCCATCAAATACTACATTCAAAGTTAGCTACGAGAGACGATCGAAGCACGACTTCCAATTTAGAAGTTTTCTGGTGATTTAGGTATGTAACATACCATAGCCTCTGTGGCAGCTGGCGTACGCTGCAATTTCGGCAAGAATAGTAAATGGCCGACTTCGACACAGCGGTGCCCGGGTTCAATTCGCAAGTAACTAGCCGTACCGACGACCTCATCTTTGCCCTGCTCGTTCAATAAGATGGCGTAGAACACGGGATCTTGACTGGCCTCCTTGGCTTCGAGACTAGCTCGGAATACGGCGATATCATTGTATGGCTCGTCAAATAAGTAATCCCACAGATGCGCGTTCTCCGGTCCTGATACATGCGGATAGAGTTGATCTGCATGCTGCGCACTGGACAAGCCGACTAATGTAACGTGCCGGCCAACCAACTTCGTCTCCCGGGACGGTCGTTGAGCCGGGTTACCGCCGATGGGTTCGCCAAGGGGATTACTGATCTGGCTCGCCATAGTCTTTTGCTGCATATGAAATAGGATATTGGGAATCTAACATGAATTCTCGAAACTCACCTATGTTTGTACAATTAAAATCTGTTGTTGAAGGGCGGATGTAGTGTAGGGTAGGTATGGGTCATTACCGCCGAACTCGCTTGGTCCCACATATTTCGCTATCGTCATACCTCTTAACCCCTTACCTGATTGAGAACTTGATTCAACACCTCGAGTTATCAGTTGAGAGGAGCATTGACATTATTATATAATGCTAAATTATGATAGAACATGAATAACATTGCGATGACTCAAAGATAAATGAGATAGAGAGGTATGAGAGTTGTTTGACTTAATTCGCACTATGTGGGGGATCTGGAATCTGATCTAGGGGAAAAGCTTGGTGAAGATTCAGGGTCCCCTTCTGGAATTCGAAGAAATAAACGTCTTTTCTCAAGGCGATCACGTCAACTCGCTAACTATTTACCCCAGATTTACAAGAGACCCATAATGATCAGAGATCTATAATTAGGTTAAGGAAAGGCTAAACGAATCTTTATAACATGGATTCTCAATCCAACTTTGTTCAATTCCTCTAGCTTTTATGATATATACATGTTACTGAAAAGTACTCGTACAATTGAAGAACTATGCCGCCAACTCAACATCAGAAACTAAATTCGAATACCCAAAACACCACCCTCAAAAGTATTCTCTGTTCAAGCACAGTACGCGTTGCAACCTGCGTCGTAGGTACAGGAGCCCTGTCCAGTCGGTCCTCCGCACATTGAGGCGAAAATCATCGCGCCGCTGTCAGCTTGGCATTTCACCTATGACAGATCCCAATTAGAAATATAATTCCTCATGTGAAGAAATAAAGACATAGTCCAACACACCATAATTCCATCAGGAGTACAACCCGAAGTGGCGTTATTGCAGGGTGAGTGAATTTCGCCAGTCCAGCACGTCGCCCTAGGCAGGACTGATGCTGATGCGAGAGAGAAGGTGGCGGAAACGAGGACGAGGACGGAACTCTTGAACATCATTTTGGAAGGTAATTTTGAGCCTTTTCTTGTAGGTACGTCTCAGTAGCAAATCGTGATGATAGTAAATTGTTTAACTTGGTGTTCTAGCTTGACAGTTGCCTCTAACTTCCAAGATTAAGTAGGGGGTCAATAAAGTTAGCCCTTCCTACTTCCTCATATAAATAGCAATCCTTCTCTCCTGTGCGCAACGTGATAGTTGCATGGGCAGTATACGGGTGTAGCCGCACTACACACCGCGTACCCAGGTAAGCATTCGGGATGCTGATCATTTAATTTACCCGTCACCAGAGGTTTCCTTGTAGTGATACGAACCCTCATAATTCAGCCTGTGAGATGGATGACGGCTACCCAAAATGGCTGGTCGTATTGGTGTTCTAGTCCCCGGTCCCCGTTCAAGGGTAAGATCAGCTGTTGCAGGGCTCCAGGGCTATTCTGTAAGGTACCCTCAGCTGCAGCGCCGTATGGCTTATGGTCTTCTATATCTGCCACCTAGAGCCAGTAAAATTGAACCTGTTACAAAAAGCCATGGAAGGCATAGGCGAGGATTATCTCACCCTGTCGAAGACATTACCTATTAGAATCGACACAGTGTACACTTCATTCCCAACTCATCCGATCTACAACGTGACATCAGCTAATTATTATCTCAGATTCCTTGCAGAAGTGAGAATGAAGTCATGAAGCGTTTAGAACCAACCCGAAGAAAAAGAAAATTTAAAGAATTGAATGAACCCTCTCTCAATAGGGATCTCTGAGGTTATATTGGGTAACAATTACCCAGGGATCACTTATAGAGCGTAGGATGTAGATCTTGAGAATAATTTCATTATTACTCCACAAAAGCCGGCCTTAAAAAGTCCCTCCTTGAATAGAGATATGCAATGGCGATGGTCGTGTCAAGGTCTATTCTGATCGCTTGTAGTCTGTCATTGTAGAAAAACATCACATGAAGGTTATGAAAAGTAAGCAAAGACACGATACTGATTCGCCGACTAGGTAGGTATCTACTCAGAAAGGCACGATAAAGATTTCGAATGAGATCTTCAATGTCTTCATAGTTTCATCCGTAACTTATATTGAGTAGACATATTAAAAGTTGACACTGGTTTCAGCCAAAACTATGCTACCTAATCACATATCAAGTCTTGACTCACCCCCGTACGTGTCAAAACAAAGCATTTGTTAATAACATTGGCGTTGACTTGCAACAACGACAAACACACGATGGTTAATTGATCGAGGACAATGGAATTGTATGAAACGCGCGCCTACGTTTCCCCACAATGAAGGAACAATGTGAAGTCTGCTCGGGCTATAAGTCTGTCAGTTTCTGACGCCTTTGCCGTTTTTTTTTCAGATATATCACCATCAGTTCTCTGTCTGCTCAGCAACTGGCTCAGATAATTCTCAATTTTACACAACTTCATTTTATTGATCTTTAGTTTTGACAATAGGAAACTCGGCAACATGGTCTCAACTAAGGCTTCTCCTCGCAGCGTTGAATCCCATACGCACCCAAAGGTTCCACTATCACGAAAACGCATGATAAAAACGAGAGCGAAGGCAAGGGCCGAAAGGGCACAGCAAGCAGTGGCATCTAAGAATAACGATCCTCCTCATGTTACCATGCAAGATGGTCTTTCAATGCTGTTTAAACTACGCGAAATGGAAAGAGGCGGAAACATGATTACAACACACCATGCTCCGATGGCTAAGAAGATGCCCAAAATTCCCAAAGCTCCTAACAATCTGCCAACGCAGCCCAAGACTCCCAATACGCAACAGGTCCCTTTTACATCGTGTGGTCCTGATTGTTGCATGTCGCATCATCCCGTGGCTAGCCGTATAGAGTTTCCTTCGTCGTCCCCGGAACCCCCTCCGACACCTCCTCCGACGCCTCCAACGAAGGTGCCCCCGACGAAGGTTCCTCAACCTCAGGCTCCCTAGGTGCCACACAGGCCTAACATACGCGGCACCTTCAGACTTCCCAGCTATTCTACAGCATCTGCGGCACCGAGCCGCGAGTTGCAGGAGCGTCAGAGACGACTCCGCCGCCGCCGCCGCCGCCACGAGAGGGGGAGAGCGCAGGCGGAGGCACGTGCCGAAAGGGAGCGAAGGGCCCGGCGGGAGAGGATCCGGGCTAGCCACGGAGCCGACCGCTCGATCCAGTCACGTCTCCCGATGCTTCTGTAGGAGATCCCGTCGCTCAATGCCGTACACCTCGCCGAGTTAATCACCTCACTCTCCCGCGCTGACCAAATCCAGCTGGCGCTGATGATGCCTGAGCTCTTCCTCAACGACGACGAGAACATCAACATATTGCGTGCCGACCCGAACTTCCTGTTCCGGTTCACCAGTGGTGACGATTTAATCAACCGCCAGGTTCTCCTTTTCTCCTTGAGAGGTGTCGTTCAGAACATCCGTGGGCTCGAGTCTGAGGTGTACAGAGAGGGTCTTCGAAGATCGCTTCCAATCCTCATCGAGAGATTGGCCCTCCTCGGTACCATAGATCAGGCAACGGCCGAACTTATTCGCTACCTTGTCGATTTGAGCGAGCCGTTGTCCCTTGAGCGAATTAATAGGATCGCTTCTCAAAACCACAATGACGGTGCGGTGGTGCTTGCCGCCGCTCTAGAGAGGGCGGGATACTACACGATCATCTTGCAGCCTGCCCCTGGCCAGGTATTTCTACTTCCCGCTCCCCCGCCCGCCTATGACCCTGAGCGCGTTGTCCAGACCCAGGCCGGCGAGGACCTGCTCCTGCAGCTCGCGGACATCCCGGATTCGGAATTCGAATGGACGCAAATCCTGTTCACCGTCTCGCGAGGTAGCGTATTCCGTAACATCCAAGGCCGCATGTTGTACAGAGCTATCATGGATGATCAGCCCCAGATCCTCTTCTGGCTGATCCACAACAACTGCAGGCGCTCTCTGCAGGCGGTATACTTGGCCATCATCCTAGACAACCGACCTCTGATTCGTACCCTCATGGAGACGTACGATCCCAGAGTTCCGCTAGAGCAGCAAGAGCATCAAGACAACGAGTTGGTTAACGACATACCCCCGGCGCCTCCGTTCGGGTTCAGACCGGCGTTCCCCCCTGGCAGAGCGCTGCAGCCCCAGATGCTCCAGCAAGTGCCAAGCATTGAGGAAGCCATCGCCTCGATCGATGTCTGGGCGGAACGAGGCTTTTCCTTCGCCGATGCCGCCTTGAGGATGGGCAACCAGGACCTAGCTACCTGGTTTATACTCTACCATAACAATCCGGAGCTTGGTCGTCAGGCAGTCCCGCGCTGGCGCTCTGGAAATTAGTTGTGAAGTCACACATACTGGTAATCCCGTCTCCTCATATTTCTAAGTTGTCGTAGACTTTTGTTTCGAGGTTTTTGTTGAATTGTTTCCATGAAAAGGGTTTGTTTCTTGTTTTAGGTGTAAATGGAGCAATACGCACTTGCTACTAGGTAAGTGAACAATAAATATACGTCTATATAACTGCGCGATTTATTTCTGTAACTGTGCCTGTACTTAAAAATTAGCCTGTGACGTATGCTGTGCATGTTAATTTTATCCACCGGGCGTTGTGACCAAGGAGGCAAGATTGGAAGGACTTCCGAGTAGAAATTCTACGTATCATTCTCGTGTAATTAAATGGACTACTCACCAGCTTCTAAAAATACTTTTGATTATTTATGTGAACCGAATTTCTATAGTTATTATCCCTTACAGATCTGGTAGATCACCCAATCTATATGTGAAGAAATCCACATCCGCCTATCGTTGATCCCCACCGACCCCATCAGCGTCAACGCCACCGTCCCCAACCTCCTCCGGATCCTTCGCCTTGTCCGTGGGCCCCCTCCACCCAGTTCCAGCTTGGATGACCAAGACAATCACCGACAAAACTACGGCAGCCTGGAACAGAACCCTTATCGCGTCGACGTATCCCTGCACCGCAATATCGTGTTCCCGAGCTCCAAGTCCGCCATTGTACACGAGCGCTGGACTTCCGATTAACTTCCGGATAAGCTCGCCGCGATCCCTGTCCGGACCGTCGATGCCCTCAAACCCTTTCTCGAGTGACTCACGAAGAGTGCGGGCGAAGATGCCTCCACCGATAGCGCTTCCGAAGCTACCGGCAAATCCTCTAAATGTGCCTAACAAGCTCGTGGCTATATAGTGGGTTTCCGGCGGGGTCATGTGTAAGAGGTGGGCGAGCGTGTAGTTTAGGGCGGCTCCGGTGAAGAGACCGTTGAAGAACACAACGATAACATACACCGCGATCGGGACGTCGGGTGTTGATGCTAGGGATAGTATGAACAAGCTCGCGGCGAAGAGGATAAAAGACACAACGCAGGATAGCCAGAAACTTCCCTGACGACGAATGTGTAGCCACTGAGATGGATATTAATGACATGTTTACTCTACTAGATTCCGAGATAGGAGAACTTACACCAACGAGAAGCCCACCAGAGCCGAAGCCGAGATTAGTTGGTATGAGAATGCTTCCGCTTGCCGCGGGCGGAAAGCCTCGAACCGCAAGCGCTGCAATAGGAGCATAGAACAGCACTGCCCATCGCGCAGCCATAAAACCGAGCTGCGCGAGGCAGGTCAACAAAGCGCCGCGGTTGCGCATAACAGAAATCGGAACGATAGGATCCGCGGCAACATAGCACTCTACCAAGACAAATATGACGAGTGTTCCTAATGAGATAAGCAACGGTATGACTTGGATGTTGTTTGACAACCCGAAGAGAAAAAGAACGACAGTACTGGTCTGCGCGCGATTAGTAGGGCGAACACATGCCTACTTACTCGGACTGTCGACTTACCAATAATATAGCACCAGGGTAGTCGATCCGCTTCAGCTTCGTGGCCAGTGTGCCCTCTTTGGCGCGATGGCTTGAGGAGAACGAAGCCGGGATGCTCAAGAATATCGCGAGTCCGGCGATCAAGCTAAGCGGAACTTGGATTCCAAATAGGAACCTCTATTGCATTGAGAGTTAGCACGTTGGGTGTCATGAGGAGACAGAAGATTATCATACCCAGCCGGTGACGGATATAAGTCCACCAAAAACAACAGCGCCCAACGAGACGCCTGTAGTGAATCCGGCATTCCTAATCAAAGTCATTAGTACCCCTTATATCTACACATAATTCTGAAGCACTTACATCAACCCAACATACAACCCCCTCTTCCTCTTCGTCGTCAACTCAAGGATCAGCACAATAGCCAATGCCATTGTCCCTCCACCCCCTAAGCCCGTGGCCACTCTCCCCAAAATGAAAACCGCGAACGAATGAGCCTGTGACGTGACGAAGCATCCAATCGCGAATAGCGCGGAGGTCACCAATACCATGCTGCGGGGGGAGAAGATAGACGCCAGCTTGCCAACGAGCGGCGTCGCGGAGGACATAGCGACTAGGAACGCGGTGGTGAACCACATCGCGTTCTCGTATGCGTCCAGGTCCGCGGCGATGGTTGACTGAGCCATCGTTATGCCCGACATGTTGGTTGCTGCGCGCGCGTTAGCATCAGCGTCTATCGGACTCTAGGCCTTAGTTGGGTAGATGGTAGGTGCGGTACCTTGCAGGAAGATCAGGAGGTAGACGCTCAGGATGATGGCTACGGCCCGGCTCCGACTGACCCGTTGATTCGGCGTATCTAAGTCAGGGAAACTTCCATCCTCAGACGGCTCAGAGGTGGCAGACGAAACGGTTCCCGCGATGACCGAGCCGGATGCGGACCCCAGGAGCGGCGTCTCCTCCGTGGTGGAGTCATTGATCGACGGGGCATCCTTTGAGTCAACGGACTCCCTTACTCCATTTTTGGAAAGAGAGCCTCCAGAAGACTCGGTCTGAGATGTCATGGTAACTCCAGTCTCCAGCGATACCGGGCTCCCCGGTTTCGCGATATCCACGTTACACAAATATTGTTTTTGCTTTTTGATTCAAATTCAATTATAGGTACCAGTGATATGATGGGTTTGATTGCTCTTCTATCCTCCTCTATAGTCTAACAGAAAAGGAGAATTCGATAAAAGGAAACTAAGATGGAATTGATGATCTAAGTTAAAAAAGAAGAGAGATACAAATAGGCCACCCAAAATGGAAGGAGGCATCATTAATCGGATCGGATTGGTAAGCTTGTAACAATAGCCTAGAATCGCACAATTCCGATCTGTTTTAAGCATATAATGTTTACGTACATGTTTCTTGGCTTCCGAAGACTTGTCCGCCAAAATGGCTCCTCGGTTTCTTTGATTTCTACGCCTAAGTGCATATGTAATTAATAATCTAATTAGGGAGGCATTCCCCGTTACGCGTTCCCCGTAATTTTTAATGGAACTCGGAGTACAAAAGTACACCGAGAATTCCGTCTCTCAGTTGATCGCTTTTAGTCTGCACTCGTATTCTGTATTAAATTGATTGTATTGTAAATTTATATTTATTTAACAATATATGGGTATCATTGAAAAGAAAAACCTCAACGCCATGTGTAACGTGCGATATCCTAATAGCTACGCGCGCCGTACTGCAGTGACTTAACACAAGTACATATCCACGGATCTGTTCGGTTGAACTATTTTGTGTAGGTAGTTTCGTTAATATAGGGACTACAAATGAAGATCCCCAGTAATTGTGACTCGGCTCCAGACCTGAAAGCCGTAATTTACTTTAACTTAGTGGCTTCGGTCAAATTCTAGGGGTCCAATTGCCACAATTGTTCGAGCGTAGGTGTTTTTCCCTTTCGAAGCAAGCTGCTCGTGTTGAATTAGTATCGATATTATTTTGAGTGATTTTCAATTGTCCCTCTTACCATCACAATAGCAAGATTTTCAAGCCATGTTTGCCCTGTTATATCGAATGATACGATGTCTAGTCCTCAGGCACATGGGGAGCCAGGGGCTTTATGTAAGCACGATTGGCCCACTAAAATCGAAGATCCTGCATGTGATATCGAAGCCGGGAAGCGAGGGATGACGTCACTGTAGAGCCTGATCTTCGTAGGTTTCCAAGTTCTCTGCCAATGCCTCTTAGTCTTCGGGGCAATCGGTGATTGCGAGGGGTGTAGATTTAGCCGATTTGTTAATTGGATGATTAGGTAGGCTTTATTCACGGTTTGCAACTCTTTGTATCAACCAGGGCTTCCACTGCTTGCCTCGCGGTGCTCTGAAGTCGGTGGATCCGAGTCTTTTCGGCCGGGAAGTACAGTACTGCCTTTGGTCAATGCTACTGAAAGCCTCTTGAAAAACCCAGTCTTTTCTTCGTCAGTAGACATAGCCGCCAATGATGCGCGACGCCGCGCTTCGAGGATAGTATCGAGATCCATGTCTCGATTCGCGCGATCTTGTATTCTTGACTGATTCTCGGCACCGACGCGAGCGTCAACCAAAGCTCGGGCATCTCTCTTCAAGTCTAAGAAAAGAGAGAAGAATCCCGCTAGGACGAAAAGAGCAGGGACCACAGCGAAGGCTGTCTGAACACTACCGCCTCGTTGAGTCACCGCATATATCACGAATGGCCAGAATGCCGGTCCCGAAGCACCCATAGTGATATATGCCGCCGCTCGTTTAGTGCGTTTGCCTTGCCCACGAAGTCCAAGAGCAAAGATAAGAGGCCATAAGGGACCTTCAAAGAAATAGAATAGTACTACCGGGATAATAAGCAAGTTCGGATTCGCCGGACGGAGAGTTACTACCATGATCCCGCAGACAATACTAAGACCGGTGGTAATGCTTAATACCGTGCGTGGTTGTGGGATCTTCGGGTGCGTTGGAGATAAATATGCAAGATATGCCGCTAAAAAACGCGAAAGGGCAAAAGCAGTATGAGAAATGAGGAGGTAATCCGGAATGGAAAGGGTGAGTCCGATCGGGGAGAGTATCGATTCTAGGGGTTGGCTAGCGGTTGTAGGTACGGTTGTTTTGGGCGCAATAAGTTGCTGGAAAAATATGCTCATGCTTTCCTGGCCGGCAACCGTGGCCCATTGGGCTAAAATGGCCAGAATTAAAGTACAAGTTCGAAGTTGCAAGCCGCCGAAGCTTCGTTTTGTTGGGTCGACTGGGAGGTATCGTGTAGAGGCTTCCATCTCAGTGTCGGTGACCTCTGGTAAGGGCATGTAGTAAAAGAAAAGCGCCAGTGCTGCACAGAGAAGTGTAATAGCTAAGTAAGTCCACTGGACGTCCAGCAGCGACGTTGGATTCGTAGTGGTGGAAGTATTTGTTTCGAGCTTGGTGAAGAAGACTCTCTCAGCTAGAAGCCCACTTAAAACGGTTGAGACAGCCTGGAGTCCTTGGGCTAGACAAAGTCTCATCTCTGCATAGTCCATCGGCCCGCAAAAGACGATGAATGGATTGGCTCCAGTCTCTATAATTGAAAGGCCAAATCCGACAACGAAGTTGCAGACCATAAAGCCGGCGAAGGAGGTGAGGACTGCACTTGGCCAGAACATAATTGTCCCTATACCATAAACGCAGAGTCCTACTATAAATGTTGCCCTGTAACCACCGATATGGTCCGGGCCATTTGTCTTCCTTCTAGACCGCGAGTGTTCGTCATGCCGTAGAATCCATTCACCAACAAGCAATGGACCGAACAAATACCCCCCTCCAAAGTAAATTGACGAAAGTCCTATATTTTCGGCGGTCGACATGCCTGAGACTGCAGAAACGGCGTTGTTGAGTTGGTTCAATATTCCGTAAGAGAACCCCCAGAGCAAGAACAGAATAATAACTATAGTGCAGAATTTGAAAGAGTCACGGACCGAGGTTCTGATCATGCTCTTTGGTCGACGCATGTTCACAAAGCCAAAATAAACAGAGTTTTCTGTCATGGAGAATGTGCCGGTAGCACTCGTCAAAATAGTTGGTGATCTATTAAGCGGGTCTGGAGAATGGGTTACGAAACCCATATCTGGTGTGGTCATGAAATCAATCGAGGATACCTGACTCTCCTGTCTACCTCCGTTATGCACGGGAGCGGGTGGCGTAATGTTGCCGTCAGCGAATATGCCTCCAGTGGGTGGTCGAGCATTATTAGAGCTTCCGTTTCCATCTGTCGAAGATCCTTTGTCGTATGCCCGAGTCCCGTTAGGGTCGACCAACATAGCCGGTAGGATGCGGCGAATGAGTGGTTTCAGTGTTGGGATGCACGCGCAAACTATACCCACGTTGACTTCGAGAGATGACCACATGAGTGACATTGATGCGTTCCAAGCGAAATCGGGTGAGTGGCCAATGGTTGGCCCCGTCTGGGTCTCAGGTGTTGGAGAAGCTACAGTGATGGCCTGTTCTAAATAATATATTCGAACCACATCAACCACTGTAACGAATATTCCCAAGGCGAACGTTAAAATTAAAATGACTTTTTGTCGTCGCGGTAACCTCATGCTAGTTAGGACTGGTAACGGTAAGGCTAATATCGCGAGGTCTGTGATAACGTTGACGGGTGCCGAGCATAGAAATTGGGTAAGTAACGGAATGCAGTACGTTGGCTGAGTATGCGTGTCGTATGCCGCTGCGATTGGACGGCACTGAAAGAGGTTTATGAGAGTCAGGACTACTCCGGCTAGGTTGACGATAGCTAAAACAGCCCATGAAGCAATTCGCATTACTCTTTGGGTGTTCTTGGACAGGCGCAGGTAGAAGACCAGAACGGATGTCTTGGTGGCCATCAAACCTGGATTCTGTGGTGCGATTAGATCCAATGCAATATCTGATTCGCGATATTAATTATACCTACATATAAGACCGAGAAGACATATTCGCAGTTGCGCAGGGTAACCCAATCTTGACCAGGGATGTCCTTATCATGACGACCAAGACCGTTACCAGCAGCTAGACTAATGGAAAGGGTCAGACCAAGGGCTATGCACCATGCAACTACAATGAAGTAGTCGTCCCAAGTAACGCTTCGCACGATACGCATCCGACAGAATAACCTAGAAGCGACGACGGCGGTGGTCAGGCCGAGAGTCCATGAGGTTACAGCGATGATCGTTGGACCGCGGTTGGGGATATTGTTAGACGACATCTTCGGTATAGTGATGTCGTGGTACGACTAGGGACCTCATGCAAGGCCATTAGTACGTATCAGCTCCTTGGAGGAGACGTGTGAAGGAGAGTTTGAGTATAGGGTGAACCGTATGGTATATCTAAACGAAGTAGTATCGGTTCTTCCTATGTTGTCATCCTACGCGGGGTTAATAGGTATGATTGTTATGAATTAAATTATACTGCGCTAGCTCGTGACTGATGTGCCGTGTATATAAAACACACCGGGGGAGGCTGGACCGTAAGCAAACTCGGGGCCGAAATGGCGAGAGTATAGTAGTACAGCGGTATAGGAGTAGTAAGATGTAAATTTCAGTTTCAGCTCTTTAGTGGTAGCAATTTCAGCCAGGCCCGATTAGGTGGTCGGTCAAATAAACAGAAGAATAGAGAAAATGATCGTCGAGAGAGAATAGCGATGAGGAGGCAAAAGGCAAAAGTGAAATATTTTGGAGCGGTGAAGACGAGAAGAGAGCTGAGCTATTGTACATATACAGATGAACGAGGCAGACAGTACCGCCTACCCCGCGACCGCCATAGGTAATGAGAATTTATTAGGGCCGAAACCGAGAAAGATGAGTGGACGAAGGGGGAAAAAGAGAGGCGATAGGGGAGATGAAATTGGAAAATCGGCGCACAAAGGCTGTTTGTGTGCCAAGTGCTTGGGTGCCGTAGATGCGTAAGAGATGCGTAGAAGTATACGTGTATGTGCGATCGGGAGTCAGAGAGAGGCCAGAGAGGCCAGAGTAGAGCGCTGAGAGCGCGCGAGAACGTGAGAACGTGGGAACGTGGGAGCTGGAGCATCAAAAGAACCAGATGACAGCTAACAAGCTAGCTAACCATAGTACCTAGCTAATAGACCAGAAAAGTCGTAAATTTGGCCCTTGTCGGCTGGCACATTGTCGTTGATTGCTGGTTCCGGCCCTATTTCTGGTTCTGGTCCTGGCTACTAGTACTCCTGTTTCCCGGTAATGTATTTTTGTCAAATATTTTATTTTATTTTAGGTATAGTTAGTAGGTTGTGCGAGTTTAGGTGGTGGTTGAAGATTGGGGGAGGACAAATGACAAATGGATGCGGATGCGAAGGTATGCGAAAGTATGCGAATAAGAATCGAACGAGAATGATGGTAAACGGTAAACGGTAGACTAAAAAGCTTGGAAGGTATAGCCCCGGAGCAAGAAGAATTATTCTCATTTGCCGCTATTAGGTCTATCTTACTAGCAACTAACTGCAGCTAATGAGAAATTGAAAAAAAATTCGTTAAGCTGGAGACAAGCTGCGACCTGCAACTTCCTGCACAACCAGTTGTCCCTCGCTAAGTCAATACATGCTATATCCATGTTGTTTAGCTGTCTGGCTGTCTACGGCAGCCATGGATGGTCCAAGTAGTACAACTAATCTGCGACTACCTCGCTAGCTTGGCTATTAGAATGCTATTATCCTCTATTAACCTCGATTAACCTCGGGGTACTCTGGATACTATGGATACTGAGGAGTACTAAAGTGGAAACTTTGTTAGCTCCAGGGCTTCCGCTGAATGACGTTGTTTCGCTTGCGATCAGACAGGGGGGTTAGGGTCCTCTCTCCCTTCTCCACAATTGACCATGTCCTATTTACCCCAGATTGGCCCCGGATTCGCGTTGCATTCCTACGTCTTCAAGCTTCTAAAGTCGGTCATGGTTGCCAAGATTTTGTTCCCATGATTTGCGATGGTTTAACCATACCGCTTAAGTGAAATATCTCGCCTCGGCTCGGCTGAGTCGAGTTTAGTATAGCGTATCTTACCTATTTCATCTCATTTCCTCTCATATATTTCTTACATACACGAGTGCGCACATACCTCTCGCCTCCATTTGTCCCGATCTCAATAAATAAAGAACAAAGGTTGTACTTTTGCAGGCTTGCAGCCTATCAGCCTAGCTACTAGTTAGCTAGACAATCTCGTCTGTTTCCGCTACCGAAACGTGAGGTTCAAAAATCCGAGAGTCAAAAGTCCCGCATACAAAGAATTCAAACCCACCAGCCCGGACCTCCAAATAGCTGTCTCAGGACATTCTCCATTTTAGATCAACTACCGAAAGTCGTGCCGAATCCACATTCATACTCATTCATATAAAAATTTCGCAGCACCAGAGGATGAATTTCTGTTGTCGGCGTACCATCCCCTCGATATCCCATCCTTGGTCATCTAAGCACTAGGTTGGTAATGCAGTTTGCAAACGGCATCCAGTCAGCCAGTCAGCCAGTGTTCGTCGTTCTCGCCACGTTACACAACTGTGAGGAGAATGATTTTCTGGACGGCGAATTGTACGAAATTGTATTATGATCCCATCTCTGCTGATTGGCTCAGATATCAGGACCGATATATTATGTGCATCTATCCACTTGGATTTGCGTCTCGTCAGGAACTACTTAGTGTAGGACCTAGGTAGTTCAACCAGGTAGGGTTAGTCCTAATTGGCTAATGAAGATCATGACGTCCATGCTAGAGAAATGGAGCAAACAAAGAGATCCACGGGGTTTAATAAATGCGCGAGGGACTTGCCAACAAGACAATGCCTTGGCCATTCGTCTTGCACATTGCATTGTATCACTAATATTTTTCTCCTTGTTATGTTTGCCTCAGGCCTAGCTCAAAAGGGGCAGAGTAAAAGGAAAGGGCAGGAGGGAAACGGACTGTTCCTAGAAGAAGAATCGCATGAATAATTTCCTCCAATGGAAGTCATTATCCCCTGAATACTCCTATATTGAACGAGTCAGACATTCTCCCAAGTGACTGGCCTCCCGCCAAACGATAAGCAGAGTCCCACATCATTCCATGCTTCTGATTCAAGATTTATTTTTGATGCAAGGACGCACTCATTTCTCATCGCAATTAAGCTTATAACGCAGTGCTGACCCCCCCACAAACGATCATGAGGTTGCGCACCGAGGGTCCACTGACTAGGTCATCTAATGGGTACACGTGATCTAAATAGGAGCGGTGCTTCCAAGTGCTTTAAAATGGCACGTGAAGGAATTTATATCACAACCTTAAGTATTGACTGCGTGTATGCCTCGGTAAAATGAATATAATGGTTGGGCGAAGACAGTCCGTGGCTCTTCCAGTTGGTATAGTAACCACCTAGTAGCTTGTGTTACCCCAGTTTAAGGGGTACGTATATACCTAGGTAGGTAACCATCAAATCCACGAACACAGAAATTTCAAGTTCATCGACTGGACGCATTTTCACGAATATTAACTCTCGTGTTTCGAGGCGCTAATAGCATAATGAAGAGATATGTAATGCCAATTATGCCAAATCCCGTATTTGAAGGGGTTAGCTTTAATCACAATATGAAGATTCCAAGGAACACGCCTTATTATCACGTATCCGTATATAACATCAGCTTAATCGCTTCCTGGAAGGCGCTCGTTCTTCATCTACATGGTTAGTAACTTAGAAAACTCAGAATGATTGATGCAGAGTCAAAGCCTGCTGTTATCGAATTCAACTTGCCTACCTAGATACCTGGTATCTAGGTAGATAATTGAACACACAACTATATGAAGATTTGAGTAAAAGAAAAAAGAATTTAGAGTATACACAGTCAAAAACTTTGTAGTTGAATTAAGCTATCATAAGCTAAATCGTGAATGCAATGCGACTATGCAAATGCTATATCAGGAAGGTGTGGACGAAGATAGGAGACTACCATGGAATTTCCCCTGAATGGAATTTATCTACCTACTTAAACTAGCTGGGGGTATTTAGAAAATTCACTTTTCCTAGAATTTGCTATTTTCTTTATAACCATTCATGACGAGTTTGCAACATTTACTAAATTTCTGTCATGTTTGCGACTGATTGTGTCTATCACTAAGTGCTAATGAAAATAACCGTGACATGTAATTATTACCCACACAACGCCAATTAATGACCGTAGGAATTTATATGATAGAAGATCCAGGAGGGCATGATGTTATTTGCTTGCTTAAGGGATACATTCAACTGAGGCACACCCTATTGAAACCTTAGGATAGGTTGATATTTACCAGTTAGAACTGCAACTTAATCATTCGTCATTCGACAAATGGAGATGGTTACCGGTACATAGGTGAGTATGTAATTAGAAGGAAACTTCTAAGGTGATATCAAAAGACTTCATGGTACTGTGAATCATTGAGCACCTAAGCTTCCATTAGAACCGCCTATTTAAATGAGACTCGCAGTTCATCTAAATGGCATAAACCCAATTATAACACGTCTTCTTTACCTTCCGAGCTTTAACTAAAAAGATTCTCAACGGAACTGTGATAAAAATGAGTTTCCTCAATAGGAAAGTATCAAGGTCCAGTGAAATCCAAAAATCACAAACCTTGAGAACAGCGGTGGGCGAGTTGCTTACAGTTTACAATGTAGACGTGTCAGTGTCGGGCGCCGAGGAGATGAAGCCACCAGAAGACCTTGATCTCGATGCACTTGGAAACGTGATTGCCGGAAAAGTCGTTGCGGCTCTCATTGGAAACAAGGAAATCAAATGTATCTGTTATGAACATGTTTCCGGCGACTATACCGTCCAATGGGAAACTACAGGATTTGAAGGGGAGGATACATTCAATTCGTTTGCGGCGTGGGAGTGGCAGGATCTCTTGCAGTCTACTTTGATTGCGTTGAGAAAATACCAAGCGCACGAGGCCACTATTACCCTCAAAACTGATCGCTTCCCCCCTGAACTAGACGACCTCTACTATATGATATTTGTTACATTTTCCCCGCGCACAACAGGCACCGAAGAGTAATCAGATCATACTTATAAGCCGGAAGTCACCATGATATTCACTACCAAATTAGGATGGGTTCCAAGGTTGACTTTGATTAAGAAAGGGGGATAGGGTTCAGGTATTCCGGAAATGGGTTATTAGATAGATGAACGTGGGCATACCTTTCATCCCTATGAGTATAGAAAGAAATTCTATCTTTGAACGATAATGAGAAGATGTTTCTAAATAGTTTGTACCTTGTTGAGCATTTGTATTTTTCTCTAGATGCATCATGTATACGTTTTTCATTGAACTGGAGCATTTCATGCCTCGTGGCGCTATATTGTCTTTTCTATCTCTATCTCTATCAATGACATTGCTTTCCTATCTTTGCGCATCATTCATACATGTAACACCTTCCGCTATATGTCATGGGCATGCCGTCTTTGATCTTGGGATGATATCCAAACCCTAAATCCATGACGTCCTCGATGGTGGCGTTAGAAGGTGGAACGTTTGGCGCAGTGTCGAGTGGAATGCCGAAGAAGGTACGGTTTCCGGTAATCGCGAACGTACGCTCCTCTAAGTTTTGGCCCTGCCAGATAGCCCAGAGCCGATCGATCTGTGAATGAAGCAGGTAGAAGATCGGGTCGTTCGGGGAGGTGAACAGATCTTGACCGTCTTTACCAAGAAATTGATGTGATTTCAAATGGTAGAAATTTTCCATATTCCAATAGAACGTGTAAACATCAGACGCCCCCACAACCTTGATTGCGTTCTCCCAAGTCATGAAGTCCCTGCTAGATGGGTAGTCAAAATTACGCTTTAAGCAGCGCGGGTTCGGCTTGTAGCCGTACTTGTTCGTAAGATCGACAAATGGTCTGTCCGTAGGTCCAAGGCTAATCTGGAAGTTCGCGAATGGACCGTCCTTCACGCAACCGCCTCCTGAACCAGCAGGTCTCACGACACTAAGATTAGCTACAAGACCTGGCACGGTTATGTTGTATGGGCCGTGGTCATTAGGGAGATACTCTCCGTCTCCACCAAACGACGAATTATCGAATACCTTAGACTTCATAGGATCTTGGGAGAAGCGAGATTGGTCCCAATATGGAATTGTGCCCTTGTATCCACATTCGTTGCGAAGCGCATCTTCCATTTGCCATACAAAGATTCGGTGCCAAGATAAGAATGAACCCTGGTGCATGTCTTAGTATGGCTCTCTTACAGTCTGCAGTTGAAGTATACACTTATCACCTACAGAGATGTGTACGACGTTGGTCTGGTTAATGTGGGTAGCTGTAAAGTCGTCTAAGCGATTGACGGCACCAGGGGCTAGATTTTTATCGACCGTTGCCGGCTTTGCGGCCAAGCACTTGACGGCTCGGATGTAATCGGCTCTTGTTGCAGCATCGGTCTCATCCCTAATAGACAAGTTAATATCTAATTAAATCTATTGTCATCACGGGATTTGGGCTAACGGGGCTTTTTGATTACTTACCAAGACTTGCGAATTCGCATCGTTTTTTCTGTGCATCCATCAATGCCCAAAGAAGCCCGGATATTGGATCGATACTGGCTCTCTAACTGTTGAAACTCGGCCGGCTTCGGTATACCACTACTATTTCCACGACAAGAGCTTGACAGTGTCCCTTGAGCCAGTGAGGCTATTATGGCAACTATACACAAACGCATCTTTGCTAGCGCCCAGTGACGGCTTAGATACTAGATAGGGAGGAAAATGTGTAGCTGGTCTCAATGAAGGCTAGAAGGCATGGTGATGGCAGTTCGAATAGCGCGAAGCAAGAAATTTATAAAGAACATGCTACATATACCTACCTAGGGCTATAACTATAGCTTCATTATGGCTCGGTCCCGGATCCGATCTATGGTAAGATCGGGTAAAATAGAGACCCGCTAAGAGGATACTCTACCTTCTAGTAACAGCGGATTGAAGCCTAGAGGAAGATATTTTATAAATAACGCTAGGTCATGAAGTTTTTCCATGGGACGAGGAGAGGCAGCAGGAAGATTGGTGTGACAATATGTTAAACTCAGATTCTCCATATTCAATGGCCAGATATGAAACGATTATAGGGAGAAACTAAGACGCTTTCGACCCGCTGCCATGGAGCTGGACAGAGAAGATCTCAAAGAGATTTTAATTAGCGTTAGATTTACACCCATATTGAGAATAGGCAATAGAGAGTAGCGGCATGAAGAGAGTAGTAAGCAGCGTTTTATTTGAGACCCACAGATGTTAACTGGAGAAGTATAAGACAATATACCTAGGTAGGAAGTCGTCCTGAATTAAATCCTGCATTTAGTGGTACCCAATTGAAAAGTGGTTGTGGCTTGACTCGGTCCCGAGTCGACGGCATCCTACGTCCGTACATATCCGAATGGCGATTCGGCTTTTGGTATAAAAGGCCATGTTTCACATTTTGGAGGGTGCCAAATTTATCATGGAAAACATCATGAGCATTGAATGCGCTAAAAGAAAGTCCGATTCAATGTTAGTATCATTAGGTTATACGGAGTTGTACCTAATAGCCCTGAAGGCGTGTATGTATTATTCTTAACCAGCGCCCCTCCCGTCTCCTGATGTTCCTTTTATCTGTGAAGAATCTTGTAGTTCAAGCCACTCTACGGCAGACTGCATTTGGCGCCCCTATCAACTACTAAACCAAATACCTCCACTACCTACCTAGGTAGTAATACTTAGGTACTTGATAGGTATTAGCGCCTGATCTACATGACATTAGGTAGGAGCATCTGGGGATGGCGATATGTAAAAAGTAGAGGAAGTTGCGCTGATTCTGAATTGTAATAGAGTTTAGGAGTCTGGTTAATCATCAATGTAATTTCATAATGCGATCTTTTTTATGCTCAAGAATGAAAATGATTCTTGTCTACTTAGAAATCAATGTCCCTGTGAAGCTGTCGCTAGCATGGATGTCAATTTCCCGTCCATCCAGTCTTTCTATTCGAGAGAACTGCCGCCTAGCTCTCAAGACGCAGGTGGCGAGTCTTCAAAATCGGCGAAACCAGGAGATGGCTTCACATCGTCCGAAGTTGAAGCAGCACTTGATCCTCTATCACGACCTTGGGAACCTTCACGGCACTATGAGATGTGTCCAATCTCCCTCCTCGAAACCGGCCCTCGCAATTATCAGATCTCAGGGAGAATTGTGAATTTCGCCGACAATTTCCGTGAACAAGGTTTTCATTTCCTTGTTGTAACTGATGGATCGGGTGCTATTGCAGTAAGTTCGCTGGTAGCATACCTGTACTCCGATAATAATTAGAGGTTGAAGGTAAAAGTATTCTATTTCAAAGAATCAGATTACCAAATACTTTTCGGCCAAAGAGTCTCGATATGGGCAACATACATCGCCGACTCAACGGGGGCTTCGTCGGGTAGCATACCCTTCTGTTCTTCAACTACCACCCTCTATCCGGGTCGCAATGGCGCCACACATATCATCGTTCATAATGATGGCCCTGGATCGGAAGGTTATCGTATCATGCGCTGCCCCCTAGAATGCAATCTAAAGGAGTACGAATATCTGCCTGCGCTTATGACGCTCAAGTCATTTCTTTCAACCGGATATGACTTGGGCGAGGGCAAGATTCTTGTATGTGTGAGAAGCGTTGGGCCACGTAGAACAGTCCAATCGAAGAAGACCCAACGGACCCACGATATGGTTGAAGTGGGCGTATTCGACGATACGGCGTTTTGCGTCTTGAAGCTTTGGGGAGGAAAAATTCCGTCGGCAAAAACTTGGATCCCCAACCAGACAATCCTTCTCATCTCGAAGCCCACTTACAAGGATAGTGGCACAGCTCCAGAACTCGGGATCGGTTTCAGTTCGATGGTCGATGTGAATCCCGAATTTCCTGACGTCGATTGGCTGAGGAACAAGGTGAATAGTATGAATAAAAAGCAAAGTATCTTCATCCCCTTCCCTTCTGATACTTGGGATATCGAGCGGGCTATTAACGGACCGGATCGAACCTTATTTACAATCGCCGACGTAGAAGAACGCGTTCGACGCCCCGAGGTTATTGTCGATTTCACTGGGAAGTTGAATGCAATCATTCTCGAAATGAAAATGATGGAACATTGGCGTAAAAATACACTCTGCTACCTCGAATGGTGAGTATGAGACATATTGTGTCGTCTGCTTCGCTGACTGATCGAGGTGCTTAGTTGCGGCATGCCACTATACTCAAATAAAGCAGTCGCAATATGCAAGAATTGCCAATCGAAGAGAGATCTCATGCTTAATCCTCGCATTATTGGGTCGATGATTGATGAAAGTGGTATGATTGCAGCCAACAAGCTCGTGTGGCACGACGGCGCTTGGACCCAGCTCCTCTTTGGAAGCACAGTGAGCGAAATCCAGGATGACGATTCGGAACCCAACTTCATCGAACAATCGTGGGAGGATCTCACTGCTCTTGGCACAGACTATCTAAGAGACATGGAGGAACTTTTGCTCTACTCCCGTATCACCTTGACCTTCGGTTGGTCTTCCCAGCTTGAAAGAATCTGCATACTGGGGGTTGAGTGGTAGTAAAACAGGCTTATTCTAAAACATGCATGCTGACGGCAAGCCCGGCTAACAGCCAGCTGCATCGTCGCCGCTGTCAGACTTGCGGCGACATTACATTGATAAATCCGAATGGAGTTTCTAGATGCGCATACTTTAGTTAGTGAGCTGAGAAGAGACATAGCTTAGGCTGACTTAGCTAGATCGACATGTTTCACGTCGTTGACGACGAAGAATACTCTACGGATTTAGTCACACATCGGGATATAGTACGGGGACGAGTCGCTAAGAGTGATTGGAGAAATCGAAGAATTATTTCAAATTAATGTTGACTCCATTTTCCATGCCATTCCATCTACATTGCTCTAATCGTCATTACCATTAACTTGTCATTTACACACCGAAGAATCAGAGGACGTTAACGTTAGTCATTAGGCCTTCCCATCTTTTATTACACTGCCACTGTTTTTAACTCCCCAACTTTCCTCCGACGAAACCTTTCCCCCTAGACATCATGTCTCATACCGAAAAGACCGTTACTCATTGCTTATCTCCGAACAGACTGAACCGGAAGCGGCCTCCACTTCTCATCTTCTGGGAGGATCGTCCGAACGACTGCTGAGAATTGATACGTCGGTGCGACGACGGAGGAAGCGCCAAGTCATCATCATCGTCGTCGTCATCGTCATCCTGCAGACTCATAGGCCGCGTGTGCTGACGTTGTAGCGGCACGGGCTGTTCTCTAGGCGTAGGAGGCGGGAGCACCACTTCGCCGCGCATCGCACGCTCGACATCGACGTACTGTCGCTTGTAGTCATCGTGCTTGCCCTTGGCCTCGAGGAAGCGCGTCTCTGCGTCGGCGCGACGCTCTTGCAGCGCGCGGATCTCGGCGTCTAGACGGTCCATCTCGTCTTGCTCGCGATTCATCAACTCGTTGTACTCGCGCACCTTCTGATCAAGTGGCTGCAGCACACAGTCGACCACGCTGGGACTCTTGAGGCGCTGGATTGATGCGCCTAGGCCTGGGGCAGATAGACTGGGATCAGATGCTGAGGCGGACTTGCTCTGGGCTTGCGCATGCTGGACTTGAGGGTTGATGGGGTAGCCTGATGAGTTGCGGGGAGGAGACGACCCGGTTGAACTGCTAGTGGGAGGCCGAGGTCGTGGTCCCGATACTGGTTTTCCTTCCGGCGCTCCCCGACGCCCGTTTTGGCGCTGGATGCGACCGTCGTCGCGGGTGCGATCTGCCACGAGCATCTCCTCGGAACGGCTGCTGCCCGAGTAAGAGGGAGGGCGCGACCTGCTGTCCGGAGCACCGCCCCCTTGAGGCGGGAATGAATTGGTAAGCGGAGGCCGACTGGTTGCTGTAGGACTCTGATTTGACGGAGGACCACCTTGCCCGAAGCGTTGCTGCTGCTGGGGCATCTGCAGTGGCTGCGTATGCAACGATGCGCTGGGGCCGCCGTTTGCGTTAGATGGACCTGCAAGACTGCTGGGGCCGCTCATAGGACCTCGGTTACTGTCTAGGAAGTCATAAAAGTCGTCGTGGCTGTCAAATCGCGGCGCACCAGATGCAGGTTTGGCGCTGTTGTGGTATATGGCCGGTTGACCGTCGTCGTAATCACGTGGCGCTTGAGCTTGACGTGGACGAGGTCTGGTGGGAGAGTTGTTCATGGCGGTGGGATGGGCGGACCGACTCATTTAATCTAAGGTGCTAAAGGGATTGCGGAAGCGGTACTCTCGGAAGCACACTGAATAGCGTAGGTAGCTTAGGCAGGTACCCAGGCGGTGGGTAGGTATGTACCGTACCCTAGTAAGCAGAAGAGAGACAACTTCTCTAGAGATGATAGATGATCAATTCAGAAAATGGAGGAGTAAACAAACAAAGGAATTGAAAAATTAAGAAAGGTTAGAGGAGTCTCGAATCAATTGAAATTTATTTGATATATGACAAGTGGACTTGTCTTCGTATTGGGTACTTCACCGATTCATAGGAGGTTGGGCGGGTTGCGAATTTCCAATTGTTTATGGGCGTCTGTCTCCACTGTCACTGGCCCAGCCTCTTTTTTCGGGCGGGCCAGGGGTACGAAGTAAACCAGAAAAAAAAAACAAGAGAATAATCGGTGGGCTGATGACGACGGCCCCTGATCCCGCCCAAAATCTCCTGTCGCTACCTATTATTAACGCCTACCTGCCTTACCTGACCTTCTTTTTTTCTCCCGCCCTAGTCTCATCGTACCGTGTAATCGATCGATCTGCAAATCAATTGTCTTGGTGCAATCAGATGCACCCCTAGATTTAAGGCGCCCTGCCAATTCTGCCAATCACTATGGCGAAATGCAGGTCTCCGACATATACGAATTGACATGCGTCAACGATGCGAAAGATGGCGTTGCGCAACTTGATTTCGATTGTTGGTGGGGCTGGGGATTTGGGGATTTGGAGAGACTGGGGACTGCTTAGGTAAGTAATTCTGAAGGAAGGAGCTTGGGCCATCTAGAGATCCATCTTGAGATGGCGCTCGGTTGGAGGTACGTACTCGCTTAAGTAAGGACTTCACCGTATGAATACCCCTTTTGCGTACATGAACCATAGTAATAACCTTGAAGCGTCATTTGCTAATATCAACTCTCATGATCATTTTCACGTCAGTTGCGTTATTTTTCATCTGACCTTTCTGTTTTTCAATTTAGGCACCTTCAATGTTATATGGATACCGTTAGAATAAGCATTTAGTTATGACAATGTGTTTGTACTGTGTGCGCACATTGTCGATCCGAAATTCAAACAACTTACAGCATAATGAGATGATAGACCAGCACCGATCTTCCAAAATAAGACTGAACAAACTGTTGGGATTGGGAGAGAACATCCAATATTGCCACATGAGTAACCTGCTCAAATGCCTAAACCTTAAATTGCGTGTCTGCCGAAAATCTATATAACTGAGTCCTGATCTCGACCCAAGGCCTGGAGTGGAATTTAATGACATCCATGGTATAAATCCATCCTTCCGCAGATACTAAGACTAAATGAGTCGGACGCTAAGCGTATAAACCCAACTTATTACTTATGAAACATCCGTATACACCCAGTAATATCTAGTGCACACCTAATAGTGTCACCAATGCCAAAAGGCGACGATACGTTCCACTGAATACCACCTCTTCCAAGTCCAATGGAAGCGGATAAGTAGGATAATGCCGACCCTACCTACCAGACCGAGATTGTACTGAAGCCTCGACTTGGTCGGAGAAACCAGGTTTCGAGTACTTGGTAAAATGGAAGGATTATGACCCCGAGTATAACTCATTGTTGGTCTAGATCAATTACGCCAAAGAGGTATTGATATCTCTTTCTACCTATCTCGGTAACCAGTTGACGCCAGATCACCCCATACTCTGCCATTAGTAATGTAAGTATAATATTTTGCATTTCTCTCCCGCTTGTTGAAAGGCGAGTCTGTATTGTGTCTCAGTTCCAATTTAACTCCATGCCTTTGATAATGTCTCAAGAAGACGTGCTAACATGATTGATGATAGAGTAGATGAATATTACCTAAATAATACACCGATCCGTATTAATGCAAATGATAAGCAAGGAAGCGGCTCATTGTTAGCATCATGACCCCTACTCTTAAACAGGATGTGATACCTACTGTCCAATACAGAGAGGACATGTACTAAGTGAGTCGCAAGTATCTAGTGGACTGAATCTAACTATCTAACAAATAAACCAAATTATCAGGCTGGAGATAATAGTCAGAAGGACAAATTCTACGAACGAAAACGGCTCCCCAAAGCCCAGAGTCCTAAAGTAGACACGCGACTAACGCGTATCACAATCAAATATGACCTTGGACACACGTGGGCGGATGCGAGTACAACTGCAGCGGGAAAAGAGGCCCTTGATCCCAAACAAGCGATGTCTCTCGACATCGTTCTCCGATACACTAAGCGTCATAAATGACCTCTTCCTCCTCATCAGCTAGTAATACCATCTGCACCCCTTTCGCCACCTACCAGATATATGAGTAGCGGATGGGAGGTAGTGAGAAGTGAGCGATGGACACGAACTGCGAAATGGCCTCCATGACTCTCGGCTTTGGGGGGGATCACACAACCCAACCTTCGTCTGCAAAATCATCGTTGCCATAATTGTTTCCTAACAATTATAATTTGCCTCCTCATTGAATACTTTAGCAGTCATTGTGCTTCTATGAGCGGCACACGTGTAATTGGCGTCTTCATCTTGCTTGCCACAATGACCTCATCTGGTATGTGCCTTTTTTTTTTAAAAAAAAATAGTTCTTGTGCCATTTTTCATAACTAACAGTTCAAGCTCTGCAGGCAGTATTACATTTATCACGGGTGATGACATATGAGGTTTTCCTAGGTATTTAACCTCAACCTCATGTCAAACATATTGGACATGGTCCGTCACGCGGTGGATTCGATGAAATGTACAACTGAGATCAACGACGATCTAGCTAAATTCAGAATCAGAGCTATACTTGTGTGGAGAAACATCACACGTCTGACATGACAACAAGCATGAGACATAATTTTGAGAAGAACCTCAATTGTTGCTTCGTTAAACGAGCAAATTCTAATTACCAACGGCATGTATTGTGCTAGGACCTCACGATTTCAAGTACAATAGATTGAACCATCAATATAGTCGAAGTCCAACGAATAAGGGAGAAATCTCCAAATTGAGAGCATTGATTCAAACTACGGATAAGCCTAAGATAATTTTCCCAAAAGTCACCGAAGTTCCGTATGAAGTCCAGATCTTCCTTCGCGATCTTCTCATACTCTACATTAAAAGCTTCTTGAGCCCAGACGAGATGAGACATATCCTAGATGCCAGGTGAGTGGTATCAAAGGGATAATTGTTATCATTATGAAGAGTTGGGTTGATCCTAAGAAACCAATTCAGCAACGGAAACTATGTGACCTCGAAAGTCTGGCCAGACACTGTAGGCTAGGTATGTGGATCTAGACGTGCGCGTTTCTGAAACCGCCACACTACAATCGGATGAGATTGTGAAGAGAATCGAAAGCTGGGCACTGAAGCTAAAGGGATGGCGAACCGACAGCTTCGAACTCCAAGAACTTAAAATACAGAGATATGGATTTAACGGATGCTACACTTTCCATTACGACTGGGTGGGCGGCACGAATTTCCCGCGACTTGAGCAGCCAAAAGATTCCAGGTGGTGCGAGATTATCGAATGCAATAATAGCACTATATCCAACGGCGATGATGAGGAGGAGCACTAGCTAGAGTTACCTCCAAACCCATTGCTGGCTCGGCAGTCTATTGGGAGAATTTCCATCCCAACGGCACTCCTCACGAAGGCGTTCGCCACGCTGGACTACCAGTCGCTTCGGGCGAGAAGATCGGGCTGAACATATTTTCATAGGATTCTTCTTGGAGAGCTCAAGGTGATTAGGCAGGGAACGTGAGAAATAAAGGCTAGAGGTGATATATACTGCTTACTAGGTCCTGCGGATGCTTGATGCTTGATGAGATACGAGATATCACCTTACTTCCGAGAATAGGAGTATACAGTGTAACTTTCTATTTCTACTCTTTACTAGCTGGATTTATAGCCTACCTAGGTACCTACCTACCTGTCGTTAATATGACCCAAAATTCGTGGATAAAGAATTCGACAGATACGAATTGAAGTTACAGGAGTGCGAATAAAATTCCGGTACAGTACAGCAATCTAAATTAGAGGGGTATCTTCATGCAAGTCCGGGTACCATAGGATGGCCAGCTCGGCAAATCACCCTCTGGTTGCGGACGGGCCGAGAGTTAGGTACCTATTTGGCGGAATTCTATCATCCCGCCTTCTCGCTGAAATTTCTCAATTATGCTACACGTTTTTCAATTCCAACATGACGGATATCCAGCCTTTGCAGCTCGTTCCTCGAGCAGAGGATATCATCCCAATCATCCAACGTGTAATCCTGAAACTTCATAGCGCAGCTGACGCTGTAGTTCAATCTGTCACGCTCTTGACTGCGTGTTTCCAAAATGTTGTCTTACCCCTCGCTGAGGCAGAAAATGACGTTCAGGGCGATCTAGCTATGGTAACCAGTATGTGAAATTTCGTCGTTTTCTTTTATCATATATGGCCAGTTACTATTTTCGTGTCTTGGATAATCAAGCAGCTGAGTTTCCCTATAAATCCTGCCCGAGAAGTGATTACTGACCTTTGTTGTTGAAGTGCTCCGATGGGCATCACCGGAGCAAGAGAGTCGTCTCCTCGTTGAGCAAGCCCTTGTTTTGTTCGGCGAGGCACAAGCAGAATTGCTCGCACGGGAGGACCTGTATCATTTGCTAAAAGGAGTAAAAGATAAGGGCGAGACACTAGATTTCGAATCTCGGAAACTACTCGACTCATATGTTCTAGATTACACGCGCGCTGGTCACGGCAAGTTGGATTCGTCAATGGTCAAGTATTACCTGGAAAAGAGGAACTTGATAGATAATTTGCGAAGTCAATTCAACAAGAATATCAGGGACGACGAAAGCGGTGAGTGGTTTACTATCGACGAGCTTGACGGTCTGTCCAAGGAGCTCCATCGCTATCCGGATCATGAAGGGAAACGATTTGTGACTTTCAAACAGGTCGATATTCAGGCAATTCGGAGACATGCTAGAAGCCCGGCCACTCGCCTACGGATGTATGTGGCTAGTAGGAAGAGGCTGCAGCAAAATAAGCAACTATTCAAGGGCATACTATGTCTCCGACAGGAGATCTCTCAGCTGTTAGGATACGACAGCCACGCAGCCTTTCGTCTTGAGAAGAGACTTGCCAAATCTGTACCTTGGGTGGATGGCTTTCTCTGCGATCTCAGAGAGAGGCTAATACCCAGTGCGAAACGAGAGATGGATCAGATCCTAGCCAAGAAAGCATCACATTTGGCCGACCAGGCAGACGAAGTGTACCAGGAAGATGACCCAGGCGTCATAATGGCATGGGACGTGGATTACTATTCTCGTCTTATCGAAAAGGAGCATAACATCGACGAGGAAGCAATCTCGGAATTTTTTCCTCTTCCGCACGTACTCCCCGCCATGCTAAATATGTTAGCTTCATTCCTTGGGCTCGAATTCCACCGAATTCCCCATGACCAACTTGGTGGTACCATTTGGCACGATGATGTGCAAGTTTGGAACGTGTGGGACAGCGAGGTCCACAACCGGGAAACATTCTTAGGTTACTTGTATCTAGACCTCTTGTCGCGCCCTAATAAGTACACGGGGAATCAAAATGTCAACATCCAATGCGTAAGTAGGTATTTTTTACGACACATTGATGATCGTCTACGACCACGATAATATCGATCCAAAGCTAATTCTAACAGGGATTCCAGAAAAGAGACGGCTGCAGAGTTTATCCGGCTACAATATTGATGTGTTCCTTCCCACCATCAACACCCAGCTCGTGCGCTCTACTAAAGCATAGCGAACTCGTAACATTGTTTCACGAGCTAGGTCACGGCATGCACGACCTATTATCGAGAACCAAATATGTTCGCTTTCACGGAACCAGGACTCCACCAGATTTTGCGGAGGCACCGAGCGTGATGCTCGAGAATTGGTGCTGGATGAAAGACGAATTAAAGAGGATGAGCTTACACTTTACTCACCTGAGCGCATCATATATGGAAAAGTGGCAAACTATGAATCTTGGACAGGTCCTACCAGAGAAGATTCCTGACGAGATGTTGGAAAAACTTTGCAAAAGTCGGTATCTCAACAGGAGCCTTTGGTTTCTGTACCAAATGTACGATGCCTTTTCTGATGCATTAACTACGTTCTCACTTACTGACAATCACAGTGCTGTAGCTCAATTTGACATGGCGGTTCATAGTTCTACAAGCCGTGAGGAGCTTCTCCGGCTTGATGAGACGAAATTGTATAACGATCTAGCTGACGAGGCAAAAATGATCACAGATGCGTCCCAAAGTGAAGATGATCGTGGCAATCCACACCTTCATTTTGGGCATCTGGTTTCTGGCTATGACGCGGGCTATTACGGTTATCTCTGGTGCGTCTTTAGTAATTCTGTTATGGGTATTATGACATGCTAACAGGCACTTGGCCTAGCGCGCACGTATTCGCCGCAGAAATGTTCCAGGGGAATTTTGCCGAAGACCCCAGGAGTCGGGAGGCATGGAACCGATATCGCAAAGGCATTCTTGAGTATGGAGGAAGTCGAGATGAATTGAGCATGCTTGAGGGATTTCTAGGCCATGCTCCCAGTGCGGATGCTTTGCTTCGGGAACTCGGCCACGACAGCACTATAGGGGTGTGATGGAGGTAGTATGATCTGGAACGACGAAAGAGAAGAGACTTATGATTGACATAATGTCATTAAGACAGTCTTACGAACGAAGCGAGATTGGCACTTCCGCTAGATACACGGCGAGGACAATCCGGCAGACGCCATGACTAAATCTAATGCTAACAAAGCTCCAAAGACATTCAACGCGCTAAACATCGTGGAGGGTTTTGGACGTATCGTCCACTACCGAAATATGGGAGATAGAATGAAGGGGTTTTATTGGACTGGCTTTAATGAAGGTTGGAAGCGACCGTGGCTCATATTCTAGATGTCAAAATTCGGTATTGACATCTATCGCTCGAAGGGCTTACCAGTCTACCAGAACATTCGCAGTGAGCCACCGGACGAGCAATTCAATCCCTATTGAAATTCCTGCATTTTTATTTTAGTAATTCGTAGCCGTAGGGTGCCTAAATATAGAGATACCCATCTACCTACTTGATATTTTGGCGCTTGCACTGGAGCCTTTCCCCTGATTCGCAACCCGGTATAGTAGTTGAACGAATCATAGAGTTTACGGCTTAGCTTAGTGTGGGAGGAGAGTCGAAATGAATTCTATTAATAGAAAAGAGAACTTGAAAATTACGGAAGCATAAGTTATTCTGACTTTGATTCGCCGTAAGAAAGATGACGGGTTTCGGTGAGGGCATGCGGAATGGCTTAGCTAGAATGCTTCGTCTTATTGGTTAGGTAGCTGTCTGCATTGCAATTATGATGAGAAGTGTATAAACTAATAGCAAGTACTGTCTAAGCCTTCTTTAATTCATTACTAGGCTCGCTTTCACTCTCAGACCTCCCCTTTTCTATCTTCTTATGACGAGCCACCGCGATTCGTAATTGACCAGCGAATGCAGCGGTTAGTGATATAGCGAGTCCAGTAAAGAGCTGGACGCCGAGGTAGCTGTTCGTAGCCCCCAGAATGGCACCAGCAATAGGCGGTCCGATTAGCGACCCAATACCCTTCAGCACAGCGACGAAACCTAGCCGGGTACCTAGGATGCTCAGATCGTCGGTGATACTCGCCAGGACGACCGGTGCCAGGGTGACGACACTACCGGAGAAGAAGCCGTACAGCACCGAGAAGGCGATGTTTCCAGCCCGATTGTTCACACTAATCCAGTAGAAGACGCTCACTGCCGAAAGAGCACAGATGCCGATGTAGGTGTTCAGCACACCGACTTTGTCAGCAATGTAGGAGGGTATGATCCGACCTGGGATGGCAACAGCATTGAGTATGACAAGCAGATAGTTGGCTAGATTCTGGCCTTCCATTCCGTGGGATTGGGCATAGCTCTGCAGATAGTACAGAGGTTCAAAGAAGGAGAGGTTGCTGAAGAAGATGGCAATGCACTGGATGACGTATCGCGAGTCCTTGAGTTCGGCGGTCTTGGCAACTTCCTTGAGAGAGGCCCAACTTAGTCCCTGGGGATTGTTAGTCCGCGCAGACTTCTGGCGGGGTCGCGCTATTACTACAGCGTAGGAGCACATGGCTAAGTTGATGAACGCGATGATGCGGACAGTCCACCCAAATCCTATCTGCGGCTGCAGTCTCTCGAAAATAAGGGGATAGAGGGTCGCGCCTAGACTGCTTCCCACTCCGGAGATACCCATTGCCAGAGCTCGTCTAGTGGTGAAGTAAGCTGGAACCAAGGTGATGGCGGGGATGTAGAGACAGCCGGTTCCGATGCCGACACACAACCCCTGAGCTAAGAAGATCTGGTAGTACTCCGTACTGATGCTAGTCATCATGAAGCCAAAAGTCACGAGGAACGTGCCCGCGACCAACATCGAGCGCGCATAGCCTAAGTCGTACAGCGGGCCGAAGAAGACACCGCCAGCCATGAGAAAGAAGATCTGGACGGAACCGATCCATGATATGGCTGATGGCGACTCGTTTCTGAGCAATGATTCTTCATAGTACGTCTGGAAAGCACCAAAGCCGTTGAGTAGGCCACTATCCGCTAGGCATGAGCACTGCAGGTTTGAGACAAATTTGTGAGACTTGAGGTAAGCTTACAGGGTATTCCAATAGAGGACGAAGGCGGCGGAAACCTGAAGCCAAGCCATCCAACCTCCATTAGGAGGAGGCTGTGGCTTCTTCTCAGATTGGGGTTCCGCAGATGGCGTTACGCCGCGTTGGTTTTCATCTCTGAGTTCGTCCGTCGTGACCCCCAGTTGAACTCCCGTAGTCTTTAGACTCATTTTCAAACGAATCCAATTCCCAATTTCACATCCAAAAAGTTATACATCGTTTTGCAAACATTTATATTTCATTTATTCTTCGAATATGCTATTTTGTATAATGTAATAGTTGCAATTGCTGACGGCAAATGGCGGCATTTTGGAGCGGCAGGTGGACCGGTATCGCTTAGGAAACAATATCCCGACCTCTTCTGTGTCACTGTACGGCATTTGTACAGTGGACAGCAGTGGGGAATATCCGAGATGACGGCTGATCACAGACAAGGTCCCGGACGCCAAGACTATTCCGTGATGGATTCAGTTCTGATATTCTCATATCGCTCTTCGATCAGCATTTGACCAGTGTTCACAATCGAGGTAACGATAGATCCGAAATTCAATACTGTTTTATACCCAACTGGTAGAAAACCTGGGGATTCTCTAACAAGTAGGAAAATCTTGGCAGGGGAAAAATGCAAAAGGAGGTACAGCATTAAAGACTTCGGGGCTCGGAAATAAACAAAACGCCACATACGGACACCGCCACATCAGATAAGATCCTTTGATAAAGCGGAAGTGAGCACGCGCATTAAAACCTCGATTGATGTCGTCACTCATTTAGATCCGACTGCGGATATCGGTGCCACATCCCTAGATACCTCTTCAATTACCTATTTCTCCTCATCAACCCATACTTCTCATTCCATGTGTCAATAATTGGAACAACTACCCCTAAAACCCCGAATCCAGGACTAAGAAACCTCCTCCGATTCGGGATGAGGCATGCCACTCCGCTGCGCCGCATCTCCCTTGGCCGCCTCCGTCTCCGCCCGTCCGCGCCGATGTCTGCTGTACGGCATAACTCCCTTTGTCCTCTCACCGGAAACAAGTACTTCGCGGCTTCATATATGCGGCTTCTACAGCTCCGCACGTCTTCGCGATGAGCAGATCGACAGTTCGACGAACCATTACGAGACACTGAAGCTGCAGCCGGGCGCCACGCCCGCCGAGATCAAAAAGTCCGTCCTCCCTTCGCTTCCCTTCCCTTCTTCCCATACCCTGCGGTATACTTCATACTACCACCAAGTCTCTAACCCCTAACCCAGGTCCTTCTACGCGCTCTCCAAAACCCACCACCCCGACCACAACCCCACGAACCCGCACGCCTCACGTCGCTTCATGCGCATAAGCGAAGCCTACAGCATCCTCTCGATCCCAGCGAAACGCGCCACCTACGACCGCGACACACTCCAACTGCACAAGCGCGCGCAAGCACAAGCACAGCGGCGTCCAAGCTACAGCAGCACGAACCCGGCGGGCGGGCGCCCCGCCTCGGGCCTAAGCCGGCGACGAAGCGCGTTTACCGGTCCGCCGCCGAGTTTTTACCGCAGCGGGGGATGGGGGGCCCACGGGGCGAAGAGGAAGGCTGCGCATGAGGGGAGTATGGGATCCGCTCAGTCTTCCTCTTCCTCTTCTACTTCTTCGTCGTCTACGAGTTCTGGACCCACGAATGGATCTACAAGCGGTGGTGGCGAGACTCCGGGAGCAGGGGGCATGGGAGCAGGCCAGACGCCCTTCGGTCGGGGCTACGAGCCGAGCCCGCCGCACTTCGACCGCGCATCGCACGAGCGCGCGGGAAAGTGGAGTGATCGCCGCCGCGCGCAACGGCGTACTTACGTCAATGACCACGAGATCAACCTCGACGACGCGCGACGCTCTTCCGATGAGAGGAGCGAGGGGGCTATGTTTTTCGTGATTGGGGGAATACTAGGGATGAGCATTATTATACCGGTTGCGCTTAGCAGCATATGGAACAGGAATGGCGGGGGAGGGGACAAGGATAAGAAGGCTCGGAAGGGGAGGTGGAGCGCGCCTGCGTAGAAGCTGGGCACTGCTGCTCTATAGGTAGTCAAGGCTACGACAATGAATCAATATTGGAATGGGGTTTAGGTACTTGGTGGACACGGAGTTCACAATTGTATATCATAAGGGGAAAAAGCTATGATTCATATGCATTCAGAAACCATCCGAGCATTATTTCCATTTAGTCGGCATGAAAACGTCCGAGGTCTAATCTACATTCAAGAGATACCCACCTGAATGCGAATCCTGCCTGTCTTTGTGTGTATAGGGTACATATGGGTCATGAGAGGGTATTGGGCATCTGCGTCCCGGGAATTCGTCTAGCTCAATTAATCCACCAGTTAAGGAAGCCTCTAGCTCTCGAAGGTGAAGCTGGCGCCAACCTATTTTCTTGTTAGAAAGCGAAACAATTATTCAATATAATGCCAATAGCAATGCAATACTAACCTTGTGAGTAGCCTGGTCGAGCTTCTGGGTGTCGAATGAGGCGCCAAGGCCTAGGGTGACACCAGGTCGGAGGAGGACGTTGTACGAGACAGCAGCGACACCACGGTCGTTGATCTTGGCCTATTTGATGCTTTCTTAGCTTCTTCCGGGATGGTTTAAATTAATTGCGCCAGAGTAGACTAACCTTCGCGAACGAGACAGGGTCGAGGCGGTACTTGCTGGCGACCTCAAGACCGACGGTGTTGCCACTCTTGGAGTTCCAGGTAGCCTTAGCACCAGCCTCGACTTGGCTGTTCACCTTGTGGTAGTAGCTAGCGGCGAAAACGCTCAGGTTATCGGTCGCGGTGACGGCGGCGCTGTACTGAGGAGAGAGGTAACCGACGGCGGCGTTGTAACCGGTGACAGCAGCCTTCTGGACATCGTAGCCAGCAGAAGCACCGGCGAGGAAACCCTCGTGGCCGATAACGGCATCGACGTTTGCGGTGGGACCCTTGAGAAGGTCGAAGAAAGCACGGCCATGGAAAGCGGATTGCTTGAAGGTAAGGTTGAGCTTGACGCCCTTGTTCTGGGTGGCGGGGAGGAAGGAGAAGATAGTCTCAGCCTTCAGACCCTTGGCCAGAGAGTCGGCGAGCTCGACCTTGGTGTCAAGGGCGTTGGCAGTGTTCCAAGTTTGGGTCAGGGTAAGGCCTGCGTGTCGGTAGAGCATTAGCAATCCTGATCCTTGCTGATTCAAGTTGGCAGCGAATTCGAGGGGCAAGGCCGTTGGACCCGGCACCTTTATTCGACCTAATGAGAACGAAACTGCAGTTGGCCGGCGCTTGCGGGTGACTGTTTTGGATTTCTGAACATTGGGGGTGGTGGCATCATTACCGAGTGATTTGTCCGCGTATTTGCCCTCGATCTATAGTTCGATACATATAATCGTTAGCCATCAATTTACTCGACTATGGAAGAAGAATTGTCCGCATAGCTTGCGCATAGCAGTTGATGCCTGGCGTAGCTAGTATAACGACGAATGAGTCAAACGGGAGGAGTACTTACAGCACCGCTAGTAGCCTTCTCGTGGCTGCTCTTGCCGGTGACCTTGAAAGCGACATTGTTGGGCGTGTTGCTCTTGACCTCAATGGTGCCGGCAGAGAGGTGGTAGAAGTCCTTGTTCAGCAACTGTACGCGCCTTGGTTAGCCTTATTCGACCTGTTTGCCTCGTTTGCGCGACAGGAGCAAAAAGTTCGAGCTGCGGGAAATTTTATTTTGAGGCTTGGAAAATTGATGGCCGAGGAGGGGGGTAGCTCCAGATGCACGAAGAAGCATTGAAGATCTGGATTTACGCACGTCATTTGCCGACTTGGAGATATCAGCGAAGGCGGGAATAGACATCTTGATCAGTGGTTATGGTTATTTTCGCAATACGGAATGTTGTTGTTTTGACAGAAAAATGTAGAGCAAATGCAGATGCAGATGAGAAAAAAAAGTAATTGTGTTGGGGTATTGTGTGTGGATTTTCAATGAATCGGATTGGGTGATGCTAGATTTGGTACCAAACGACAAGACGGTCTGATGGAAACTGTTACTGTTTTCTTTGGCTCTTTCCTCTGCCCGTTCGGGTTCTTGTCGGTATTCTACAGCGCACCTTACCAGCCTCCAATTGGTTCCGATGAACTAAAAACGCACTAATCGTCGACAACCGGGCAACTACGGCGTGTAGCACCTAGCAACCTGCAATTAACTTCATGTACATACTGAGGTACATGGGTACATGATAATTCGATGTTCCTTGTACGACCTCACCTTTCGATTTACCCCTGTCCACGTGGGGATGGTCTACACCAGGAGTGGTTTAAAACAGAACGACCAACTGGAGACATCCATGATCAGTTTCAATGTTTCTATTCGGAACGACCTAGAGGACCTCAAATACGGGCTACCTTATGCACGCAATGGTACCCATTCTACCGATTCAAACGTGGAACTTCTTAGTCATAGTCGGGAAGGAACATTCGAAGTGCAAACGTCTTCCGAGACAAATCTCTTGGTATTATGGCAGTTCCCCATCTAAAGGCATCTACGGGAACTTACAGCAGCTACAGGTCTATGCTACAGGTACAAGCCTCTAAGTTTGTTCTCCAGGGCTACTAACCGAAAGCTCAAGAGGCCAATCAGATCTCTCCATACTTGCTCGAAGTTTCCCATAATGGTGTAATTCCCTTTCACCAATCCGAGTTGCCTTATTCAGCAAATGACCCTTCTATTCAGCTCACTATTTCAAACCCTGGACTCCTGCGCTTTTGTTTGGTTTCACCATAATTACCCAACATCACAGGATGTTGAATTATGCAGTCTCGTCGTACTTGGCAACGTGCGTCGAGATAGCTCTGCAGTTTGCATGTTAGCGACTGTTACAATATTAAATTAATGGTTCATTCGTTATGGCAACTTACCGGCCGCTAGGATCTGTCTGTTTCGACCAAGTCGGCGTCCATCGCATTACGGTTGAGGCGCAGTGGGGAGGGAAGTGCTCGTCAAACATCATGCGGTACCAGTAACTATTTCGAACATTAGCAAAAGCATTTTTGGGGTACGGGAATGGTGGAGCTTACGCCTCCTTGGTATCGGGAATGTCGGTACCCCACTCGGGCTTGGGGTTCTTCATCATCTCATCGGTGATGTGGAGCTCGGCGTTGTCCTTGAGGGCGTCAATCCAGCCGTAGCCGACACCGTCGGAGAATTGTTCCTTCTGTCTCCAGAGGATCTCGTCCGGTAGATACGGCTCCGCGGTGGGGTCGTCCGATGTGTCGAACGCTTTTCGCAACAGCCACTTCTCAATTCGCTCCTTGGTGATCATCTTCTCTTGAGGGTCAATGTTCATGCAGGTTTCAAGGAACTAGACGGTATCAGTATATGGCATCTCAAGAGCATCGATTTCGAATTATGGACAAACATACCTCCTTGTCGAGGAAGGGCACTCGGGCCTCAAGACCCCATGCCGAAGTAGATTTGTTGGCTCGTAGGCAATCGGCGAGATGCAAGTTCTTGACTCGGCGAACTGTCTCCTCGTGGAAAGCCTTCTTGTCCGGGGCAGCGTGGAAGTACAGGTATCCTCCGAAAATCTCATCGCTTCCCTCGCCACTAAGAACCATCTTGACACCCATAGCCTTAATTTTTCGCGACAGCAAGTACATAGGTGTTGAGGCACGGATCGTTGTTACGTCGTACGTCTCTAGATGGTAGATGACATCGGATAAAGCGTTGAGACCATCCTCGATAGTGAATGTCATAACGTGGTGTTTCGTGCCGAGGAACTTGGCGACCTTAATAGCGGCCTCGTTGTCGGGAGAACCAGGTAGACCGATGGAGAAAGAGTTAAGTTGTGGGAGGTATGTTACGGTAGAGAGCTTGTTATCGTCGTCAATACCGACCAGGCCCTCACCCTTGTCAGGGTCTTCCTTTGCTTCATCGGATGCACTGTTAGCAGCAGCTAAAGCGGCCGCCTTCAGCCGTAATGTTTCTCTTTGCGCGATAGACGCCACCAAACTCGAATCAAGACCACCCGACAATAGCACACCATAGGGAACTTCAGCCATAAGCCGTTTCCTCACAGACTTCTCTAGTGATTCTCGAACAGCCTTAAGATCTAAGGGGGTTTCGGGGACCTTAGACTCATCCCACCAGCTTGGCTGGAAATATCGAATAGTCTCACCACTCTTGGTGTCATAGATATGTCCAGGAGGGAATGAGCGGATCTCATCGCAAACCGAGTGTAAGCACTTCAGCTCAGAGGCGAAGTATGTAGTACCGGGTTGCTTAGAGGACCAACCCTGGTATAGAGTGGTGATACCGATAGGGTCGCGGGCAGCGATTGTTCGATCGAGCTTCTTATCGTATAGCACGAACGAGAACATGCCATCTAAGTACTTAGGTGCGTCGAGTCCATATTCCATATACTAATTTCACGTTAGGCCGAGTGTCTTGCGCCCGTGTTCACACACTTATTCGGTTGTCCTTACCAGAGGAATGATGACTTCGCAGTCTGAGGCAGTCTTGAAGTGATATGGGTGCTTCAAGTTCTTTCGAATCAACCGATGGTTGTAGATTTCGCCGTTGACGGCAAGGATGATAGACTCGTCTGCGTTGGTCAAGGGCTGTGCGCCGGACTCTATGACATCGTGAGTATGAATACGGTGCTGTGCTTAGCACCTCGGTGTAAAGGATGACCACATACCAACGCCGACAATGCTTAGTCGTTCATGGCAAAGAACTAAAGGCACACTCGTTAGACTAATTTACGCTCGATACGTTTCATTCAGACAGGTCACCCTTACTGGTGTTGTTGCAGATACAGCTACCACCTAGAATGCGTAAGAGTAATTAGCATTCGCATACAAATTGCAGTCAGTTCACCGTGCTATGGCTTACTCCAATCCGGTCCTCTGTGACGAATACTGCGCAAAACAGGTCAATTGGAATTCTAAAGCTCGAATACGGATTATACATACAGTTTCGCCAACTTCAAAGCCAACGGCTTGAATTTACAGACGTCGGGATGGCTGGGCGCAAGTCTCTTGTCAGTATACGGCGTCTTCTCCCAATGGCAGCACAAGCAAATCCAATCGATAATAATTATTCTTGGTGGGGTTTCTTTATTCTCGCGAATTGCCCCTCCATAACTTTTCGACCTCTCATGCAGGGGAGAAATGTGAGCTTACCTATGACAAGCAAATATTCCACACATCTTGCTCGTCTGGAAGTGTGGTAGTGCAGGTAGGTAGGGTCAAAGTATGAACGAAACGGATTCGTCGAATGCAACGAGAGAAAAAAGGTGTGATGGTGTTGGGAAGAGAAGACTGGTATGCCACGCGACCTGATCTAGAAAAGCGTGGGTAGAAAAGGTAGATGTCTAAAGGTGCTAGGTCGGTGGAGCGTCGAAGGTGACTCTAGAATTCTAGACGCCAATACCGGAACAGGAGACTTTTTGAGTCACACTGGCAGTTTCTATTGCTATCAGGGTCAATTAGTACGTTTTATTACTTATTTTTGCCTTCTGATACTAGACTGGGTTTGCTCTGACAGATGGGCCAGATAGCACAGGTAAGGGGCGGTTTCCTAGCTCGATGGTACCTATAATCTTTTTTCTCGCTAGCTCAGACCGTCGAGTCGGAAGGTAGCCGATTTCGGACAAGAAAGAAAATAAAGTCACTTACCAATTACCCATTATCTATTGGTGCATATGTACACATGCGTATCTATTCCAGGACTAATCTCATATATACACTATGTAAGATATTAAGCAGTATTAAGTTCATGGATGTTTGTTGTTGGTATTTAATGTTGATTTGTATATTCTGTCCATATGTATCATTCTCTAGATACTTCACTTAGTTCACGTAGTTCTAAATAGACTAACTCGTCCTATGTCGGAATGCTCACCTCTCAAACTTCTAAATCTACATAAACTTTACACAAAACGTGATACCTTGAAAATAGAAATAAATGAAGCTCCTAGGAATGTAAGTGTCTTGTGTAATATTTGCATCATATCTAGATAACCATGTGCCATCCAATAAATAGCCTTTAAACAGGGCTCGATCGTCCCGTGTGGTACAGATATCTGCAGCAGGATATCACTTTTATTCTTTATAGGTCAGCTTAAACAATATTGAAAGCAAAGTGGGTAGAAGATACCCCTATTTATCTTGGATAAGTGGCTCCGACCCTTTTGGTTTACGAAGAAAAGCATGGATATATTAGTATTCACATCGAAAGAGAACGAGGTGGTGAGTAGACGTTCATATTTAAGGGACAAGCACCGTCATGGTCATAAACGGGAATACTGAATGTAGACTCTATAAATATTCGGAGAATGTATCTGCATTGAGCTCATGCCACGATTTCCTAAACACAAGCTAGATCATTCTCGCCGGTGAAAGAAAACCGTGGACTCCCGTGGCCACAACGTTAAAAATCATGTCTGACATCTTTCGCGTAATCGCCTGTGTCAAACTCCGAGGGCTCAAATGCAGAAAGCAGCCATCCGTGTGGTATCCGTAGCCTAAACTCCAATCCCGAAAGCACGCCAAGTATAATAGTCCCAGCCCCGAGAGACCATCTGCCTAGCACCCGAAGAACGCTTTTGAACTTTTAAGCTTACGAGATTGGGTTCTCCCGAACCGTTCGTCTGACACGTTTCTCGTATTCAACCTTGTCACGTTTGAACAGGTTATAGGCCTCGGCTTGCGCAGGCGATTCGGGGTTGGGGTTGTCTAGGAGGTCCTGAATGCCAAGCGCGATTTGCTTGACTGTGATGGCTGGTTTCCATCCTTCGTCTTCGTTCAAAATTGAGAGGCAGACGGTGCCGGAAGGGTAGACGTTAGGGTGGAATAGTGGCGGTGTGAACTTGCCTGGAAGAGAAGGTTAGTACCTAGCCGATGAAACTTTAGGGTGCGAAGTTATAGGTATAGGTAGACATACACTTCGGAGGCTTCGTAGGATACTCTGTGAGGCAATGATTAGTATTGCTCGCTTCTGAAATAACTCGTATCGTAGCTATAACGTACCATCAGGGAAGGTCATGGTTAGTTTATACAGACCCCCCTCCCAGATCGTCTTCTCCTTGCCAGGAATACCGCATTCCCAAACCTTCAGGTCTAGGACGCCCTGAGCATTTTTGACGGGTCTAGCCCAGAATCCGAAAGGGTGGTCCTTTCGCCACTGCTTTCTATTATGACATAGATGTCAGCTAGTGAATACGGAGACTAGATGATGACAAATGCCTCGCGTGAAGATCCAGCGATAGCTGGTAGAGCCTACCTTTCCTCTCCGAGGCGCAATTGACAGAGAGACATCGCTACAGAACAAACTGCTTGGCAACGATAGTGTAGGATTTGTACTTGTTATGGTGGTTGGGTTTTCCGCTATTCTTGTGATAGAATCAAATGGTGAGCGTGCGGTGAGACTTCGCGCAAAGTGTTATGAAAAGTAGAGAATACGATCTTGACCTTGAATCTATTAGGATATGCGCGATCAGGTCATAGACTTTGATGGCTTCAAGGCCGCACAACGAGTAAAAAGGTAGAGAAAAAGTTGATTAACGAATCTGAAATGATGGTATGGAAATTGTGTGTCAAGGATAAGAAGGAAAGAAAAGAAGGTTAAGCCTCCGTAGGTGAGGCTCGAAAGGCAAGAAATGCATGAACGTGAATTGATGTTAACCGGAAGCTTCTTCTTGCAGGGGACTTCCCGCGCTTTTCCAGCACGCCCTTAGCAGTTTCTCTTTCTCTTTATCACTGCTAGGCAGGTACGTTAAGTCCGGGCAACGGACAGGGCAAAAAGAACCCTGTCAGGACTTTTAATGAAAACAGAAGGCGGTGACTTCCTGACCCAGACATTTTCTGCCAGGGTTCACTAGTCAGCCACAACTGGAACTTTAGAATGGTGGGGTTACCTTATCTATGGTATTGGTATCTTATCGCATGAATTCCGAGCTCTCATACAGTACCTACGTCAAACCGTCTCATGAATGCCACTGTATTTCAGAATGGGTTTGCAGTAAAAATCAGCATTATAACGTAAAATCTGGCTACTTGTTAGGTACTTGACATTCCTGCCAAGCATTTCCTGGAAGGCACTTGCAGGCCTCGGCAACTCGTCCATATTCGAGAGTTGGAATCGCAACTTGCATCTCATTATTCTATTAGCGGCCTTTTCAAACCCGTTATTCTATATCATTCCATGGTAAACTTACTTGCTTTCTCTCCACATTCTTCGCAAACATCATCATTCGGGTCCCTATTGTATTGCTATTCTTGGTTAACTCGCACTATTCACATGCTTGACGACTAAACCTGTTTTGGCCAATCCGTACGCCTGGTTCGCGGGGCTCACAACTTTCAAGTACTGAGTACCTACTTAAGTAGTTGGGTTTGGCGATATTCCACGGTTTACAATCTGGGCAGAAAAGACCACGCCCTTGATATAGCGAAATGGACGAGGATAAAGCGACGCTTCCTAAGGTCGATTCAACTCCGCATAATGAAGTCAGCAAGACGGAGGAGACCGCTGTCAATCTACAGGCCTCATTAGATGAGGCGCCAGATCCAGATGAAGACGACCTTGATGACCTAGATGAACTTTTAGGTGAATTCTCTAGCGCAAACCTGGATGCGAAGAAGCCCGCCACAGCATCTGGTCCTGGAAGGCCTAGCACAAATGCACCCGCACCAGTTGCAGCAACAGCAGCCACGGTGTCAGACAAAGATGATTCACTAGATGATCTTGATGAGTTTCAGAAGCAGCTACAAGCTGGTATGGAGGAGCTAATGAGTGGTCTGGATAACTCGGTAAGAGACCATCACCACGCATGCCAGTACGTTGAATTTAATACAATATAGCCCGAGATGCAAGCCCAGTTCGAGAACATATTCAAAGGGCTTGGAGAAGCTACCGGAGAAGGCTCAGGGAACGCATCAGGGTCAACACCGCAGTCATCCAAGAAAGCAGCCGAGGATCTGAGCCAAGATGCTTCATTCCAGGAGACGATCCGGCGAACGATGGAAAGAATGCAGGAATCTGGCGACCAGGCCACAGCTGCAGCGGCCGCCGAAGGCTCCGAGGACGATTTCATTGCTGAGATGCTAAAGGCTATGAAGGACCTCCCTAGCGATGGAGGAAACGAAGAAGACTTCTCCAAGATGTTAATGGGGATGATGGAACAACTAACCAATAAGGAAATTCTTTACGAACCTATGAAAGAATTGAATGACAAGTTCCCTGGATGGATGGAGAAGAATAAAGCTACTCTGCCACAAGACGATTTGAAGCGGTATCAGGACCAACAAGTTTTGGTTGCAGAGATGGTTGCCAAGTTTGAGGAGTCAACATATGCCGATTCCAATGTGGCGGACCGAGAGTACATTGTGGATCGAATGCAAAAAGTGAGTTGTTTTATCGTCTCATAGGACTCTTATGAGACTCGTTGGTTTATTACATCGCTAACTAGAGTAACAGATGCAAGCAGCAGGTTCGCCACCTCATGACCTAGTTGGAGATATGCCTTCTGCCAAAGAAGTGCTTGATGCGCCTGATGAGTCATGCGCGCCGCAGTAATATACAGGGGGACATATGAACCCTCATTTTCGCCATTTATACATCCGGGCTGTGTGAAGTCCCAATCCTAACATTGCCATATAATAGGCGATGCTACATAACTTATCCTATCCCCCTGCCTCGTACCATAGACCCCCGATTTCAATATAGCCGCAACGCCAAATCATAACCTGTGCCGCAGAACTCCTTGCTGTTGTGGAATCAATGTAATTAGTCCTTTGAAGCTCACGACATGTCCATCTGTCTGGACGACGCGAATTGTTGGTTTGCGTTCTGGCTAGTTTGGCCTTGTTGCGATAAGAAATCTATGAAGAGATCGTCATAGTCGTCATCATCGGACAGTGTGGATGGCGCTTTTCCCCCACGCGCTTGAGATGAGTGGGTCTCGAGCATGGATAGCATCGCATTTAGCTCTTCCTCTTCTTCCTGCACCATGGCATCGACCATCATCTCATCGGGGTCCTGCTGCTGCTCCATCTGTGGGCGTTGGAGCTCTAGGATATCATCGAGCTCATCTTCGAACACGATACCATCGATATCAGCGTTCTTTTGTTCTCTTCGTTGCCGGTCCAATATTGACCATTCGAGCTTTAGGGTCTGACAGAACATGTTAGCATTGTAATATAAACGAAATAATTGGACCAGTTGTTCATACCTCTTGGTCACCTCCTCTTCTGTCCCACGCTCTGTCATCAGCCCGCTTCCGCACATTCCGAAGGAAGAGGTTGCGTCTGCTCTCTTGCGCATTCTCTCGGTTTTGCCTCAACGGATTCGGCTTCACATTGCGAGCGAACTTGAATTTGGTGGATGATTCTTGTGTGGGTGAAGACTGAGTGTCGAACCGGGGAAGAGTGTTTGGATCGCGATGTCCTAAAGGCGGCGGGGAACTAGGTCTGATAGGTGATGATGACAATGGCGAAGAATGCGCCGGCCTATGCGGCGATGAGAAGTCGAGATTGAATATCGGCATGGTTGCTAACATCTCGAATGTGATGGCGGTATATTAGATAGTTGATGGGAGGAATTGATGAATGAGGTTTATTAGTTTTGTCGTTCTTTGTAATGATGATTTAATTGTTTAATTGAGTCAGATAGACGAGAAAGATGCCGCCTATTTCTACTGTCGAGTTTAATAAAGAGGAACGCGGGTAGGAAAGCAACGCGATCCCTGCAATGCACGTAAGAGGGGTAACAACGCGTTAAGGGGTTTGCGGGGCATACTGGGTTGTACGGATAATGTGATTGTTCGTGATTCGAGCCAATCATTGTCAACTGCTCTAGAAGTATATTCCTCAAACCGAAAGAAGCCCCGAAGTTACTGTCTTTCTAAATACATAAAAGCAGACTAATACCATTTAACCTGTAAACCGATTTATTGTCCCAAATTAGGATAAGTTCCCAGCCACAGCAACCTTGTAGGCTTGTACATCAATTGATCAGTGCATCACACGATCCAGAATAGAATGTTCTCTTACCCCTGCGCCTATGACGCCGAGGTATTCTACGAACCGGGACTTGCATATCCCGATCGATAGACCAAAAAAAGATTGTGAAATTTTATTACTTAGTTCATTTCGTGCAAAGTGCAATCCCAACATAATTCAGGATTCAACAATCATTGAATAAATTCTCCACCAGCAAGGAGATTCTAGGAAATAGGACAACATGTCTTTATTGTTCTGCTCATAAAAAAGTATTTTGTAATTGGTCTGTCAAAATCAATTTACCGCCTCAAATGACGAGAACTACGATAGCTACGTGAGCTCCGGGTTATCATGAAATGCCTCTCGATCAACTCGCTTGGCCGTCTCGCCACTAACCGATCATGGACTTGCGTGAATTGTCGCACCCAGCTCATAACCAATGCTAAGACCACACAACATCCTCTTGCGAGACAATATGCGACCGGTTCTTCGGGTTACTCCAAACGACAAAGACCTCGAAGAAAGAGACTGACCGTGTTAACTGCTGCCGCAACTGCAGCAACCGGTGCTGGTGTGCTGGCTTTCACGGACGACATAAAATATGGATACGATGCTACGGAGAGGACGGGCAGGGTTGCTGCAGCATTGGCAATATGCATCAATGAGTATGTATTACCTACCTACCTATTATGCTTGTATAACAAGTAGAAAGGGGTCAAAGATCATGACTAAATTAAGTCTTTAGTTATCGAACCACCCTGAATAAACGAGACGAGAGTGAAGACCCAAAGGAACAAGATGCTATCTTGAGATCATGCCACAAGCGGTGTGCAGAAAGGACACTCAAGGTCCTCGAGAAGAATGGAGGCATTTTCATTAAGTTAGGACAACACTTGGTAATACGACAACCTTACTATGACGACACAGCCTACTGAATACCTACTAACCCCACTCGACAGAGCGCCATGACTTACCTTCTACCACGCGAATGGACTGATACGTTTATACCGCTCCAGGACCAATGTCCGGTGTCCTCATATGAATCGATCGAGGAGATGTTCCGTTCTGACACGGGTGAAGAGCTTAAGGACTACTTCTCGGAGTTCTCGGAAAAGCCAATAGGGGCTGCATCCCTTGCCCAAGTCCATCTGGCAACCGTAAAGGAGAGTGGCCAAAAGGTAGCTGTGAAGGTTCAGCACCCCGGTCTGGCTCAATGGGCACCTCTTGATCTCACCCTGACGAGGTTTACCTTCTCGACTTTGAAGAAGTTTTTCCCCGAGTATGATCTAGAGTGGTTATCTTCTGAGATGGATGTATCTTTACCGCAAGAGCTCGATTTTCAACTAGAAGCTGCAAATGCGACCCGCACACAGGAATATTTTGCTCGCATTCCCGAATTGCCCCTTGTGGTTCCTGACGTCCTTTGGGCAAAGAAGCGCATCTTGGTCATGGCGAACGAGTCGGGTCACCGTCTGGACGATCTTGAATATCTGGATTCGAACCACATCGATCGAGACGAAGTCTCCGCCACACTCGCCCGAATCTTCAACGAGATGATCTTCGGAAAGAACGCCTCTTTGCACTGTGATCCACACGGCGGCAACCTTGCCATCCGAAAAGCAACCCGCCGAAGAAAGGGCGGCGCCAATTTCGAGATTATCATATACGATCACGGATTGTATCGCGATATTCCCGAGAGCTTGCAACGCTCGTACGCTAAGATGTGGCTAGCAATCATTGACGGAGATATGCCGGCCATGAAGCGATACGCGCACGAGGTCGCCGGAATCACAGACGAGCAGTTCCCCTTATTCGCCAGCGCCATCACCGGCCGCGACTACACCGTCGTTAGGTCGTCAATCCTGGAGACTCGCACAGAGGAGGAAAAGAAATCAATGGGCACCGCGTTGCAGGAAGGGCTCCTCTCGAATCTCGTGACCATGCTCGGCCAGGTCCCCCGCATCATCCTGCTCATTCTCAAGACGAACGATCTCACACGCAGCCTCGACGAAAACCTGCATACCCGCCAGGGCCCCATGCGCAGTTTCATGATCTTGGCTAGGTACTGCGCGCGCACTGTTTTCCGCGAACAGGTCGAGGACGCACGAGAGCGACCTGGCAGCTTGCTGTGGCCGGGCAACGCGCTGCGGTTTATCGCCGCGTGGGTGGGGTACCTACGTGTCGAGCTTAAGCTCGAGGCGTTCGAGCTCTGGCTCAGCGTGAAGAGGATGGTTGGGGTCAACACGATGAGCTATGGCGGCGCAGTAGCGTTGTAAGGACTTGTCTGCCTACCTGAGCTATCATCGGGGTGTCTACGTAGTAATTATGGATAATACATGCATACATACATATGGAAAATAATCATGGAAATGGACTGGAGTGGAGTGGACGAGGTACCGGCGGCCATAGATGTGGGTGATGCGTTTTGTTTTTCTTGCGTGTGACGAAGAGACGGTCGTAAGATACCTCGATAGATAGACTTGTGCATTAGACGGCGTCGATGGGCCATGGGTGATGGATAGGGCGGGCGCGGACTGTCTAGATGCATGGAATACGAATACGTTCAATGATATGGATTGCTTTCTAATTATTGGTTTGGTTGTTCTGACAATCTACAACTTCAGGGACTTGGTAGATGTGATGACCCTAGGTTGATCCCCCAGAACATGCGTGGGGGCATAAGACTGACTCTAGTCCTGCCGGTGTAAAAGCGTTTTTTATGCGGCCCTCGTGGCACACAGTATGCCTCCGATTCCAATCCACCAAGTGTCCTTTGGCGAGAAACAACGGGTGGTATTGGATGTGAGAGTACGAGGTACTCTGGATCTCCGTCACGCGGTAGAGCTGGAAGTAGTTGCTGAACATGTATTAGCCGAAGCTAGACGTTTGGGAAGGTCTCTAAGTATTCACAGCACATACCAACAGGCAAAACCCTCACATTCCAGAAGGAAGGGATCCAAAAAAGTTCAGGCTAGCCACTACCGTTGTTTAGGAGGGCGGCATGCTACCTAGTTCAAGCAAAAACCGCGGTCTAGCTCGCGATGACGTTCATCAACGGATCCTATCCGTCTACCCTCTTAGGTTTGAGGATATCGCGATAAACAGACTCTCCGAATTACTTCGACTGGGATTTCTTCCCATCGTGATAATCTATCGTTGATATCTCCCCGATCATGCTCCGGGGGTGTTGTTGCCGATCTTGCATTTGGCTTTCTTCCACGCCGGCAGCTGTCCGCCAACAATTATCCATGAAATTTCGCGAGGAATCATGAGTCGTCCGAGACGTCCGCGGCTTGTTGGGTCCATATGGCAAAGATCTGGAATATACGCGGGTGGTATATTTCTTTGCGAGCGAGAACCCACAGCGTGGTTACATCGTTGCTCGGGTCTGGGATCTCCATTCGATAAATTTTTGATGTCCCCAGAGAATCCGTGAGAGGACGCTCGGCATTCGAATGGTGAAATTTGTATCGAGGCAGACTAACTTCTCATACCTTGTGAGTCCATGAATAGGCGCTCGACGATATGAGATGTAGGTTATAGGTATAGGTATCCTACATACGTATTGTCTATCTCATCTGGATAGACAAACACAATGCAATTCTGTCTGAGGTCGGCTCCTATCTCCATGGAGATTCGTTGACGGTAACGGCTACACAAGGGAGCCATAGTATTGTGCTCTGTTCAACTCACGGAAGAACGTATGCTTCAGGTTGTTACCCATCGAATTCGCACTTTGTCACTTCGGCTTGTAGCCCGGCTTCCCGCAGTCTGGTCTGTACCTTACGGACGTGCTCCTCATGTTCCTTCTTGTTCTTGGAGAAAATCAGGATGTCACCAATATACGCCGTACAAAACTCGTCCAGATATCCTTGGAACGTGTTATTTATGTACCTCTGGAAGGTAGAAGGTCCATTTGTCAGTCCAAACGGGACCACCTTGTAACGGTATGCTTCATATCTGGTCTGAAGCGTCGTGAGGTCCTCATTTAGACAAATGGCACATGAAACTAGGTAAATAGGCATATGAGAGATATTAATGATTTTTAGGTAGTCGTATATATAAGTACCCAGGTAATCACTCTTAGTGGTGAAACCCATATTGGCATTTAATAAGTCGCAAAGCGATGAGGTATTGTGTAGGTACTCTGGTGGGTACATAGCATATATAAGATTTCCCCAAATCTTGCTGAGAAGTTCCTGTTGATTCAATCTATATGACTCTAAAGGAATTTAGAAATGAAATGAATCATATGTAGGCTTGGCTAGTTTTTTTGGTTATCAAAATCACTTAGTGGGGGAATTGGTGACATCTTAGGCTAAGATGTTATATCTAATTTAAGCATCACATTTGGAAATGAGTTTGCTTGAAGATTGTATACCTAGATAACTTAGCATGTAATAAGTATGACATGAGCCAATAATGCTATCATACTAGGTGGCTCTTGCTATAGGTGGCGCATTCACGTTGAAAGACATCTAACCGGCTTTAGTGACGGATTCCTCACAAGTGTTATTGACCCGATACCGAGATACTATAAGGCTTACTCTTTAGACTCGATATGGTTAATTGAGAACCTTAGAAGTGTCATGATAAATAGGATGTTAGAATTTAGTTCTGGGTGAAAAGGTGCTACTTTCCCCATTTCAATAGTTGAACAGCTAGGCCTAAACTTGCTTGCCATGAAGTGTCCGTCATTCTTATGTATCGTGATATGTTTCCTTCCATTGGAAAAATCCGTAACTCCAGCCCTATATGAGGGGCTTCATGATTACCTAGATAAATACATGTTCCAAGCTTCCTCTTAGCTTGATATAAAACGAATATTCCTTGCAGCGATAGAATGCAATGTCAACGTAGCAATAGCTACTAGTATGCCCGTATCGATGATTATGTTGTTGTTGTTTTTCGTTGCGTGATTGGCGAATTGGATTGCGTGATTCGTCGGTGTTTTTTGCCAATTGCGGCTGTCGGTAGCTATTCGCCAATTCTCAATTTCAAAAGGGGTATCATTTCCATTTACGTGCCATTCGCCGGTACGTCATCGCCAAAATCTCCAATCTCCACATTCTTCCAAGAATTCAAGCTTCCTCAATACCCAGGGGGTGGGTAGAGGTTAAGCTAGCGACTACCCCACTTCCAGCCTGAACTTGTCGGTGATGTAGAGTGAGCGGCAGAAGAGTCGCCGCGGTCACTGTCCATGGAGCGCTTTTCAGGTGTCGGCGAAGGCGAGCGGCGCAAATATGTGGAGGTGTATGTGGTCGTAGGACTGCTTAGAGGTTCGGGAGAAGTCTGGCGCGTCTGGAAGGACTTGTAGATTTGTTTGCACAAGTGTGCGGACATAGTGTATGTGGGCGACATGTTGGCGAGTAGGTGATAGAGTGGCGCGTGACCTCGAATTTGTGTATAATATTGCTGACTACCTGAGTAGACAAGAAACTTGAGGGCCTCGTTCGAGAAGTGCGAGGTTGCGGGAGAACAGCTTAAGAACTTCGGTAATACGCTTGTATGCGGGTATCGAGAACAGAGGAAAGTGTCAAGTATGAAATTTCGACCACTTATAACTTAATAAAAACTGTCGCTGTGATGGATAAACAGAGATGGGAAGCTTGGAACAGAGCTTGGAAGTCGGTAAAGAGAAGGTGAGATATAGCGATGGAGAGCACTGAAAAGGAAAGAGAAAATAAAAACAGTAAACGAATAGTGGGAGAGGGGAGAGTTTTATTTGTTTTATTTGCCTATGCCGGTTTTCCTGAAATAGAATTTATTATCTTGATCTACGAGGGTGTCTAGGTGGTGTCAGAGGGACCCCCTGACACGTTGAATACCTAGTAGGCTCAGCTGGCTCAACTGGTACAACTGACGCATTGCTGCTAGATATTGGACATGTTAGTAGGGTTAGTATTGTTAGTTATTGTACTATGCGTAGGGATGGATGATGGGATCGTTGGTTGAGTGGATGAAGTGGATGAAGTGGATGAATTGGGTGAAGAATCGGGTAACACATAGACACCAGGCAGGTAAAGTTCCCGTTAGCGTCTAGTTAAAAAGGGGAAGGCAACCAGTAACTGGGTAGAATTGCTGATTAGATTTGCCCTAGTGGAGGTTCAGTGTTGCGACTGTCGTGTTCACCGGGTGTCCCCGCCCCATAAGGGTCCATCAGGTCACCCCACGTTCCCCAATACGGCTACCGTCATGTATCACAGCCAATCACCAATTGCCTAATCAGCATTACACACCAACCAGGACACCCTAAAAGAACTCTACGTGACTTTTTGCTCTCTGGATGAGCTGATCCGGATCGTACGACCGCACCACCAGGAATCACACTTTCCGGAATTTCCAAATCCACTGCAAAAATTGGACGGTGAATCTTTATTTTACAATCTTCCCTTGCGACTCTTCGAATCGCGTGATCCCATTCAACAATGAGCAAACAATTCCGAGTCCTATGCACAGATCAGATTGGACTATCAAAATCAATACTAGGTACTAGTAGGCATTTCTTCTGATGGGCTTTAGCGCAGCGATGCGCAAGCACGGTTCCACAGTTGAGGCAACTTTCAAGGTTTAATCCATGGACGTTCTTGCGCCTTGCCGCTCTTACGCAAGTGGGCACCGTGGACCACCGTGGGCATCTGGGCACTTAGAAGATGCATGTCGGTTGCAGCTTCCTTCCCGTCGTCGGTCCTGATCGCGGAGTTGCCTTCTTGGGCTCAATCTATAGATAAGATTCGTGTCATGCGAGTTCCAAGGTTATGTAATGCGCCTTATGGGAATGCAGGATTGGAGGAATTTAGATTTCAAAGATTCGACTTCATTTATTTTTCCTGCGTCTTCCTTCATATTCGGTAGTTGTTACCATTTCGCAGCTGTACCACTCTTCTGGACCTACAGGAAGTGTACAATACGGCCCCACAGGCAAAACGATGCTCCGATCGGTTCTCGGCTAGCCCACATCATTCGGTGCTAAACTGAGGTTATCGTCGCTAACTTGTTATGAGTTAGGTCTTCCTGCAGTCATCTCGTGTGATGTTCTACCAACTTGAGACACTAAAGCTACTCTGACATAAGTCGACAATGTTCTACTCGGCATCTAGCCCTGCCAGAATCAGATCAGCCGCATCCTACGCCGCATCTATTTCTCCGATCCAACTGGAACTACATTTATATACAGGTAGGTATATCTTAAATTCTAGAAGTCAAACGATATAGCCTTAGCATTGCGTTATCTCCGTTCCTACGCTGTTTAGCTATTCTGTGAAAGAAATTTCTTATTTCCGTCATGCTTATATCCCGCTTGTGATGTTCTGGACCATGTTGTCAGATTCCTCCGAAGTATGCGTGTAGAAGACGGAGATAATACACCTACTACGGATATAGAGAATATTTCATTCGACCCATAACGATCTCCTTCAAAGGAAGAAATTTAGTGTTAATTAGGCTAAGCTATATGAGAAACTATCAATTGCATGATCTGAGAGGCTTTTAAGCTCCTTATGTTTTTAGGATATCATTCACTACCGACTTCGGCTAGATATATAGGTGTCTAGGTACCGAGGTATGATTATGCGGTGTTTATTATCGTCGTACCGATAATAACGTCGTGTTGATTAAATCTTACTCGACCTCAGAGGTATTCTCACCGTCTTCCAATCGCGAACCGTCCGTCGCCCAACCTTTTCTGACTGGCTCCTACCACATCCCTTGAATACCCCTATCCACTCCTATGCCTCTCATGCTTAAGATGCATATGCAGGTAATAGGTTGCAGGACGAACTGCATAAGCATGCAGGTACGCTTCCTGATTTGAGATCTCGACGTTACCATTGCAATAAAACAGTTTGGCATGTTTGCTAGGCAAATGGCAAATCTAATCTATATTTCATCTAGCCTTGGCCGTGGTGCGATAGTCACCTGGATAACTGATGATGACACGTGTGGTCGCCGGTAATTATTCTAGTGGGAGCGGTGAATCACCAACGGACTACCTAAAGAGGATGGTTTTGCAGCTTGTAGCAGAGCTAGGCAAACAAGTCTGATATTCGCAGACTTTCTGTTACGACACGAATAGGTCTATTGAGAACGCATTTATCAAACGGGGATATCGAGAATTCCTTTTATTATATGCATCTATATGAGTTAGATCGAAACTAACGCCCACTTTGTGTTGTATACGGATACGGCTTCCAAAGGGCCTTGGTACCGAACCACCACAGATTATCCTGCCAGGTATTCCACCAATGAGCACCGACCGGCGTGACGCGTGACAGGTGTGCGATGTTCAGACTATCCAAAGCCGCCTGGATCTCCCGCCCTGGCTCAAATTGCGAATCGTACAGTCCGTAAGCGACAAACACGCCCTTCTGTGCCAAAGCCGGGTTCGCCGCTAGCGTCGCGTTGTCGATATATGGGGCCGTCGTGGCGGCCGAGAACATGCCGAACCAAGAGAAGTAGTCTGTCGCATTCACGTACATCTCATACGTTAGGCGCCCGCCCCATGATAGTCCCGCGAACGCACGGCATGAGGGGTCATCGCAAACGTCGAGATTCTCCTCTACCCACGGGAACAGGTACTTCTGGTAGTTCTCGCGGATATGATCCGAGGCTGGCAACGCTGTGAAATAGGTCGACGAGTTGCCCATGATGAAGGTCGGAAGTGTGTCGTCGAGGTTATAGAAGGATGGCATGACTACGACTGTCGGCTCGATGTGGCCGCCTGCAATCAGATTGTCTAGGATGGCGGAGACGCGACCTTGGTTCTCCCAGTCGTTGCCATTCCCAGCGGCACCATGGGAGAGGTAGAGGAGCGGATATATCTTTCCCTTCACCTTACCGTACTCAGCCGGGAGGTACAATGCTAGGTGGTGCACGTCAGGAGCCGGGTGTGTGGATCCCGGCGAAGTATAATTAACGGACTTGATTGTCCCGCGGTACTGTGCAGGTGCGGGCAGAGCATAATCATAACTCGCGCTTATATCATCGGTTCCTTGGAATTGTGCGTCGAACGGAACCTGGAAGTTGGACGCAACCTGGTCACCAATGACATTTTGGAAAGGAGGATTATCCGGGTCGGTAACTAGCTGGCCGGTTACTATGGTGCAGTTTGGCGCATAGTCGCAGTCGATGAGGTATTGGTATTGGTAGACTCCTGCAGGTAGGGGAGTGGTGAATGTCCACACGCCATCGCCATTATCCGTCATCTCATAGGGATAGACGAGGTCCTCAGGCTGCGTCCCATAGTTGACAGGGAAGTCGCCGGGCTGGTAATCTCGTGGGCTGTACCATGCGCGGGTGTCCAACGTGGTGTGGAGTTGATCAGTGAACAATTGTAGGTCACCGATGCTCACACGTTTCGCAGTGGTGTTAGTGTATTTGAAATCAACCTCATAGCCAGTCGGGCCCTTGTTCGTCTTCCGGACTGTAACTGAGGCGGACGCTCTCAAGGCGCAGAACGCCAGCAGACTGAGGAGCTTGTGACTGAACATCGCGAATACCTTGGCGCCTTGGTAGGGAGACTTACGGAATCGTCATCGTATGCCTCTGCGAATCTAGCCCATTTATATTCATTTCCAACTCCACTGTGGCGCGAAGGTCTAGTCCTCATAGGCGATCATCGTGCCGACGGGATCCCGAATTCCTGCAATTAGAGCTGCATTTCCGAGTGAAGGCTCCGCCTTCAGATGTCTTACATTACATCGTGACGATCACCGGCCCCGGCTCGCCCCCAGCTAGCCTAATCTGTACAGCTTTCTGGCTGGATTTGGCCGACACGGCCTCACCTTACCTGGTGAAGACAAGTCCGTCCTTGCTTTCCCCGCATCATTTCCCCAACTCTCCATACTGGAGGACGCCACTATTCGCGGGGATCGACACTCCACCGAACCAGCCGATGTAACTTGAAGAGTCTTCTCGTGGTCTTGATGTGAGGACGGCAATGCGAAGTGGACTCCAACTATGCCGGTATTATGTTCTCCCTTAGTCATATATCTCCGAGATCTTGGTATAATCCTTGAGCACCCAGTATCTTAGCATCGTTGGTGGTTAGGTACTCATTATATCATCACATCCTAATATTAGCTAGTTAAAAAAATCCGTTTGGTATCGTCATCGTCATGGGTCAAATATGGTAATCTCGTATTTCTCAAATGTGAGAGTTATTTTCCCGTTGTTTGACGCTGGTAGATGTTGTGGGGACTCCTCTTAATTCTAGCATTGGTGGAGATGCAAGCCTTATATACTAACGCAAGGGTCTGGTCTATTACGTACGACCATGAGAGCTAGAAAACTCGGGATCCCGTCCGCTCTCCCATAGATAAGCTGGCTACTGCTGGACTAGTAGTTGGGTCGGTGACGACCAGCGAATCCCCAGTGTTGTACGTTTAATCTTTTTGAAATGTTTTGCGGTTTTTTCTTCTTTTTTACCTGGGTTGTGGGATGTGTGGTATTTGTGGGGGACTGTGTCTTACAGCACTTCGCACTGTATTTTTGAAAACTTTTTGGACAGAATGGACGTCCTTAGAGTTCTCGTTGATTGATAGTATCCGCTGTCACGAAGGACTTGGTTAGAAAAGTTAAATGATTATAAATTGAGATATGCTAGATTCTATAGAATGCATGCGAGGCTACGAGTAATTCATATTGATCCGGATGAAATGCATACTCCAATGTAAATATTACGACTAGAGCGAAAGCCCGCTAAAGAACAGGTATCATTCCCTGTATGTAAGCCTTGCGCTAGCACTCCGATAGTGGTCTTTCCACTATATCTTAGTGGACAGCTGCTATACTTTAGAGTTTAGGTAGCTTAACCATGTCCTATCTCCGACGGACCCCCTTAATCGCGGAATAGTGCCACAAATGATAAACATGAAGAAGAAAGTCCTACGTCCTCTTTTTACAGTGATCTCGTGGATTAGAGGTGATTGTAAAATATCGATTATTTAGTTCAAGCGGTAGTGAAGGGCAGCTATGTGCATGTGCTCGGAACCAGGCTGACTAAGCGCGCTCATCTCCCTGGCTGTGTGCGAATATAAAATTCCCATCGATTCACAACAGAGCGATGCAATAGGACCTTCATAGTCAGTCAAGTTTTTCTAAGCTCTTGTTGTTTCCACTGATAAAATTTTTATAAATGCTCACATGAAATTAAGCACTATAGCTCAGCAAAGAAATCTTCCTCATCTATCTATCTCTTAATGTCTTACATAATCAACACCAAGGGTCAATAGTGTGTAGAAATCGTGTCGACAAAAACAGCTGGCCTCTCGGACAACTCCATGGAATATATACTGACACGCTATGCCCCGTTGATTATTTACTTATTCTTAACAGTTATCCTGTGGTTGAATGTGATGGTATGTAACATCGACCGACTAATGATTACATAATTAGTATGTAACATAGCCATGCGATCTTCGAAATGATTGTGGTCAATTGCTTTACATGAGAGATTCCGGGTTGTAATACTCGTAGTATATTTTAGTGGAGCACCTTAGATAGTCTCCAAACATATCATAAGTGACGATATAACATCCAGGGGTATCATTGACGCAATCAAGAAGCGGAGTTGTGAATATGCTTGAGCCTAGGGAGGCGTTGTGTAGGCACAATTGTCCACAAGATGACTAATTACTCTGTACGTCCTATGTATTTAATTGTAGAAAAGGATGACATGAGTTTCGAGATGAAATGCTAGTTAGTAATCGTAGGTATGTGGATTAAGATACTGCTTTAAGGCAATGATGTTGCAAATCTGGGTTAGGGTTAGGGGTAGGGATAGGGTTAACATTACCGTTGGAGTAACCATAGGGTTAGGGTTAAGGAAGCAGGTTGAACCCTAACCCTCGAGCTTTTATACCCTCACGCCAGGGTTATCAGGTTGGATTACCCTAACCCTGGATTGACTAACCCTAACACTAGGGTATGAGCGCTAACCCTAAAGTGTCAACCCTAACCCTAACCCCCGCACCTCACCTGTCAAAGTGATGACCGCAAAGGCCTTGATTCATAACGTCTAGTATCGTTCAAAGCTTCAAACATACTATGCGACTCTCACTCATATCTAATTAAAAGCGTAGACTAAGATGAATAATTTCGCAAATACGACGTTCAAGATGATGTTAAAATAGACTCCGGATCTGACTGTTCCAGTTTGCTGTTTCCATTCATGTTATTAGCCTCTCGGTTAAGTATTCCGCCGATAGGGAGATATTCTAGAACTCCCCTGCCCCGCAAAGATGACCTAGAGTGTTTCAGAAACAGTACGGGTTCAACTGTCACTTGGGAACATGCTAAGCCGTTTTAGGGCTTGCCCCTGAACTAATGCATTTATCTGCAGGGGTACCTCGCATCGCATCCGTGGATACGAAGTAGGTAGTAAGCTCGGAACCTTTCTCTTCATGAGGAGGAAACTTTGAGAAGAGACTGTAGACTTCAATACACTGAGACAACTCTGAGGCTTCATGCATGAACATTTGAATTACCGACATTAGCCTAGTATCTGTCTCCTATTTTTCACATCTCGTCGATATCCCCTCTGTGCCACTCGCTTAGGATCTCTCCAAAGGATTAAAGGAGCCAAGATATTGTTGAGATGAGACTGGAGGGAAGAAACCCCTGTTAGTGTCACATCGTTATCGACAAAGCTCTTAAGCTATGCCGCGATGAGCGAGAATCCAGCCGATCTCACAGCTTCGGCTCCATACGCTATGAGCCAAGCAACCCAAGGATGGGTGAATCCTGCGGAGATGTGGGTATCATCCATGGTTGCGGACATGCGATCCGGGATATTATCAAAGCAAGGGACTTCGATAAAGAAGAATGCAATGCCCTATGTAGGTGCTGAAACTTCCTGTCAGCTTACCCGGATGTTTGTGATGTAAAATTCTCCTTCTCCTCTTGACTATTTACATCATTCGTACGTAATTCGCTCCCTCACTCTCTTCATCGCTATCTGTCTGTCTGTTATTATCGCCGGTCGAAGCAACAACATACACGTCCACTCCTTTACCTAAGAACAAACCAAGATATCCCCATTCAAGATGCAGTTCACGACTCTCGCTCTCGCCCTCTTCGCCGCGGCTGTCTCCGCCCAGAGCACGGAGCAGTTGATCTCCCAAATCCCCTCATGCGCGAAGCCTTGCCTCGACGATGCCTCGACTAAGATTGGTTGCTCGACCACCGACACGAGCTGCCAATGCAGCAAGATCGACGACCTGACCACTCAGGCTATCGGCTGCGTCTCTACATCTTGCAGCGCCGACGACTTGACTCGTACGTTATCCCCAATCTTCTAGCTTCGCGTGCGGTTTGGTCTTAGGTCTCATTTGGATGGTGGATCGTGAATTATTGAGGTAGCTAACGCGTATAAACAGAGACCACCAAGCTGAGTGCCGAAATCTGCGCAGCAATTGCGTCTGACGCCGGAAGCGCTGCTGCTAGCTCGGCCGTTTCTAGCGCCGGCTCGGCTGCCACTTCCGTCATTGCCTCCCTTACGGGTGCTACCGCAACTTCCGCTACCACCAGCGCAACGGCGACCCCAACTACTGGCGCTGGTAACCGGGCCGTTGCCGGTCTCGGATTTGCCGCTGCCGTAGCTGCTTTAGCGTTGTAGGCGATCGGCATGTTGTCGTGTAGCTTCGAATATCGAGTGGGGTCTGTAGCGCAATATTTATACCTATGCTGGGAGCAATGTGAAAAAAAAAGTTGATTGATACCTGAGGGAAGGGAGGAAAGCAATTGATTATATCTATAATTGTCTTAGCGGTCTATATTCTATCCAATTCTAGCGTTTGATTAGCTTCTACCGGACTCGTCTTGTGTAAAGTCTTGGTGCCTGGCCAACCTGGCCTATCGTGAGATTATAAGTCTAATGCGTATTGTGTCGAAAGGCGCATCTTTAGTGTGGCGTGCATTATGATAGACCGAATATTCCCAAAGCGCCATCCTCGCCGCCGTCGAAATGACTATGTAGGCCGTCGAGAGCGGCAAAATGCTCCGCAAATTCGTGACCCTTCTGTCGCAATTGTTCCGTTCGTTTCCAATCCCAATGCGTAGACTCGAACTCTTCCTCGGCTTCGGGGATGGCGCCACCGGTTACGGTGTGAGATGGTGGGGCCATTCCACTTCCTATAGATACCCAGCCTCCAGGTCGTTCCGGCAGAAGACCACTGGCCTCGATGAGAACCGCAGGATGTACAGTCAATCGTCCGACCTTGAAGACGTACTTGCTGATAGCGGTTGCGTGAATTTTCTTCTCCCAATCCTCAAGCTTCCCCTCATTTTTCCTCGTCGGGCCAAAGTTACTCGCATCCCACGAGCGGGGCTTCACGGCGCCCTTCTCAACGAAATGTGTCACAATATAGAGCCACTTGCGATCCCAGCTGAGGACACGGCTCCACATCTCGTATTTTTGGTATGGCTGAAGCTCTTTCTTGAAGCTACAGTGCACGGCGCCGAGCATAACACCAAACCTGCCCTTGGCCGGCTTCGAAGGGTCGGATGGATTCATTACAAGCTTCGTCGAGTCGTTATCGGCGATAGCCGCACACCCGCGCGCGAATAAATGGGAGACAAGGTGAGATCGGCTCACATCGAGGTCAGCGAAGTATGTCGAGTTAGATTTGTGGATATTGTAGTCGACTTCGAGCAGCGTAACATGCGACGGCGTAATGACGGGGTGGAAGAGCTTGTCGGGGCCATGCGAATGCAAGCGGCGTAGCGCAAAGTGGGAGGTCATGGCACCAAAGACGCGAAACTAAGGGAGCTGCTTTTAGTAACTGTTATATTCAGAGTTAAAGTGTCAAAACAAGTGAAGGTGACCTACAGTCCATGCTAAAGGCAAGCTTTTCCAATTATATAACACAACTGCCAGAGCTATGATTCGACTTGTTCGGCCCGGGCCTGTGAAGAAAGACTCCAGCAATCCCAGCGCATTGCCTTTGTAAGCGCCATAAGCTATCGCAGGAACGAGGACAGGCCCGGCAACCCGTATCACCTTGTTTGCAGATGCAGCAGCAGAAGCCATGATTGCTGTTTACCTTGCCGGTCTCTTCCTATGTAACGAGTGCGATGGCGAGGGTTTCGGGCTCGTTGCTAGGACTATAAGCTGTGTTCGAAGGAAAGCCAGCAGTAATATGGCCAATGCAATTCCCCAGAGAGGGACGGCCCGTAGATAACACAACGCGGTCGTAGTGCACTTCGCGAAAAGACTGCTACTTGTCGGTGTAAACGGCATTCGTATACGAGCTAGTGTGAGATTGCGGAAATACTAAGATTGAACGGCTTCCAAAATTGGCGTTCGTCTTCTCCGCCAAATTACTATGCAAATAGTTGAATAGAAAAGAATCTACTCTTGCGAACGAGTTGCGATGACGAATACTAGGTACCTAGGTAGTCTGTCGCTTTTTTGTGGAACCCGGTTGAGCCGAGGCATTCATAGGTACCTATAAACCGAGACCGAAGTTTAAGCGACTTGGTACGTATCTAGTACTTGAATAATTAGGTATGTACGATGCCGTCTACAATCACTCTCGACAGCACCCCCCAAGAAGGGGTTATTGTAGGCTTGTGGCGCCTTCCCGTGTGACGGTGTCTACCTATCCAACATTAGAACGCTATCATGATACCGTCATAAGCACTTTGGTAGAGCCTTGCTTAGCCTGGTCTCTCACTGTGGACAGAATCTGACAAAATCTGGCTGGTATCCTCTAGATAAATACGGGAAATCATAAGCAAATCATATTAGTACCTACCTATATATCTAATCAACACACCGAGATACAAATGCATTTCTGCATCAGCGTTTTCACCCGAACTAATGAAGCAAAATAAGACATGTGACTTGGTGTAATATACGCAGAGTATGGGTGGGGGCCAAGGAAAGCGAGGCTCTGTGCAAAATCTTATTAACTTTATTAATTAGGTATGAATCTTGATACCAAACTTTTACAGCAGTTTAATAAGAGTCCCTTCTCTTCTTCAATTCCATGTCGAGTGTACTAAAATCCTACTAAAAGTAGGTCACTCACCATGCCGCCTTCATTGACCACACCGCGGATACCTCCAACGGAATGGGAACAACGCAGAGTCCGCATCGTCAACTTGTACATTAATCAGGACCTAACTCTTCTCGGTGATAATGGAGTCATTGAGACGATGAAAAGAGAGGGATTTTCCGCGACGTAGGCAGCAAATTAATTCTTGATTCAGTATCTCAGCTTACTCGTTTCCAGGAAATCTCAATATGAAACACAACTACGGGGGTGGGGTGTGCGCAAAAACATGACCTCGGAAGAATGGTCGGAATACTTTTCAAGAAATCAAGAAAGCCAACAAGGAGGAGAAACGAGAGAATTATGCCTCTCGGGCAAAAAATTTTCAACTTCTAGAATAAAAACCGCCCAGCGTCGCCATGGACGTAGGGAGAAGCAGGCCACGAAAAAAGGTATGACCTACTTCTTTCCTATAATGTATTGTAAGTCTCTTGTGAGACTAATTCGTCCCACAACTACATAGTGGCATCTGGTAGTCGCCATGCATCTTTGGGAAGCACGCTGCTCCCAATTTTGACCTTGGAAGGCAGACCAACACCCAGCGAACAAGACGCATCTAGATCTGCGCACTCGCAGCCTCTTGAACCGGTCCGCGAAGTTGATATCAGTGCCATAGAAGTGGTCGATATATCCAACGTTAATGCAGATACTCTTTATCCAAATCATTCTATCAGGTCTACCCCTCAATTCCAAGCTAATAATAGTCTAAACTTCATAACCAACGTGGTCTCCGACAACGCTCTCAATGATGGAGATTTTCGCGGCTTGGACTTGCCACTCAATGATCTCACGGATATTAATATGGAAACTCCTCGTTCGTTCGATTTCGATCAACATATCTTTGATATTCAATCTGATACGGAGAGGACGTTAGTTCCATCTTCTTCGACCCCGAACCAGGTTAATCTTACTGGGATAGAGTCCCAGAGAGGTATCGGGATTAACACACTTCCGTCTATTGAAATCGTGCGTATGATATGTCAGGGTAAGCAAAGAAGTCTAATACCCATCAGTTCCGCTTAAATCGAACCTAGAATCAAAGCTGATAGTCCTTTCTTCATAGACATCTCGAATAACAACATTCCCATCTCGGCTTACGGCTCTGGGCCAAATATCGCCCATTATAACATCATTTGGCAATTTATGGCCGATATTACCACGCCTAATTCGAGCATTCGCAGGCCAAAATTTTCTAAAGAGTATCCTTCTATTGATACGTTCTTACCCCAAATCTTCACAAACCTAATCTCGGATGATCCTTTCTTAGGCGAAATTGAGGGCCAATTCTCAATGCTTTCGTGCGATAATGCTATTGAATGGCGCTTTCTTAGCCGGCTTATCATGTCACTTACCAATGGATACGCAGGTTTAGAAAATATCCCTCCTGGCGGCATTCTAAGATTTCTCACTAAGCGACATGATATTCAGTCGTCTCTCTTCCAATATCTACAGTCAAATCATAGTTTCGCAGCCCGATCACTTGCTGAGAATTGCTTCCAAGCTGCGTTGGAGTCCGACGATGTCAGTGTAGCTAAGTTCCTCTTAACACTCAGCTACATTGACAAACATGATACGATCTGTCTTGTTAATGGAGAAAGATGCACGCCACTTGAAAAAGCCGCATTGATAGGGTCCTTCGGAATTATGAAGCTGCTCCTTGATCTAGAAGTAGACGTGAATAGGATATTTTCGGAAAACAATGGCATGATAGACCTCATGCTTTCGCAATATGACCCTAAATCAACTCTGAGCCCGGAATTCTTGTCTTTAATCCATGGGATGTGGAAGGCAGGGGCGACCATCCATATGGAAGACCTCCGGAGCGCAATTTCCGAATTCTTCGATTCACAATTAGCATATATGCTTATTCAAGTAGTCAACTTTCAAACGCTCCAAGATTTAGTTAATGACGACGGACGCGGATGTATTAGAGATATCGTGAGAAATTTCGAAAAATCCGATGCCATTTCTCTATTGGAGCATATTATGGAAAGATTCCAAGAGTACGATGGTCGATGTTTCAATCAACTTGACCGAGGGCTTGAAGAGGCTTTTGATGTTGCAGCCGAGAAAGGATACATGGAAATTGTGCAACTCCTACTTCCATACGTCAAATGTTTTACTCGATCATTCGAAATGGCCGTCAAAAATAAAAATCAAGAACTAATTGACTTGATTTTTGCTAAGCCTTCCTCCCCCAAAGATTTAGTAAATGGGAAAACATTGATCGCAGCCTTGGCATCTGGCAACCAGAAGGCTATTTGCTTCTTAAAGGACAACAACGTTCTAGATGGCAATCTAGACGATAATGACTTTGGAACAATATTGCAAGTCGCCATCGATACCGGGAATGTTACATATGCGTATAAAATAATAGACTCGCGGCCTCGGTCGCGGCCTGGTATTTACGCCGGAGAGGCTTTATCGAGGTCATTAGCAAGTGCAATTGCTAATGACCACGACGATTTAGCTCGCATGCTACTATCATTAGGCGTCGTTGTCTATAATGGTATTTCATCAAGAAGGAACGATTTGAGCCCCCTCTGCATAGCAATTAGGAAGAGGAAATTCGACATCGTACGAGAAATGATAGAAGGTGACATTATATACACAACTTCCATTTACGGAGGTGATCATGGTGTGGAAATTAAAGCATCCGCAATCGTCGACATCGTTGTCCAATGCGACGACAACTCGATTGTACAAGAAATTTTCACACAAAACTCTCAGGTGACCGACCTACGACTCACACCTAGTCAGCTAGAGCGCGTGATCGAGAAAAGGGGCCTGGGACTATTTTGGAATCTCTTAAAACTTGGCCGCAAAAGCCAATACACCTCCGACGCAGCCTTTATAGTTGCGATAGAGAGGGAAGATATATCATTGCTAAATGACATTTTTGATTTTGGAATGTTACCAGCTTTTGATTATTTAGGCTCAATATTCCCATTAGGGAAATGTTCGATGTTAAAGGCTCTTCTCAACCAAATGCGCGAATCCCAACTGCAGGAGTACGGCCCTTATCTGCTGGCCTGCGCGATTAGGTTGTATCCAACGTCTTCCGAAGCTTTAGACATCCTCCTTTCACATAACCTCGGGGATATCAATACTTATCCCCGACAGTTTCAATCTCTTAAGATGTCACGGCCTAAATTTTCTTCCGTCCCTCTCATTCGAATCGCTCCGCCCTCGAACCCACGTACCCCTCTTGGTGATGCAATTAGAGGAATCCCGGCCAGGCACAAAATGGGATATTGCGACTTGCAGCTTGTCGGGAGAATTCTGGATGTTTTTGGCAACGCCAATAGCATTACGACTTTTAGCTTCAATGGTGGAGGCTCTCAGACTGCTCTAATGGATGCTATTGAGACTAAAAGCGGTGAGATGGTTAGGTTGCTCCTTCGTCATGGAGCAGAAGTCAACGAACCGGCGCGTTTCAGCCTGAAAAGAACTCCCCTCCAAAAAGCAGTTGAAGTAGGTAGCCTTGAAATTATTCGGTTACTGCTTTCGAAAGGTGCCGACGTTAACGCGCTACCCGCTGCGCGCGGTGGTGGTACTGCTTTGTAGTTGGCAGCAATCGGGGGAAACTGTACCATCGCAAAACTTCTGATAGATCATGGAGCTCAATTTGACATTCCACCGTCACCATATGGACACGGCCGTTGGCCTTTGGAAGGTGCCGCTGAGAATGGCAGGATTGACATGATTCAAGTTCTGTGGAATGCTAATCTTGGCCAATTCGATGACCGACAATGCGATAGGGCTAAGCGGTTTGCGAAATACTACGGCCACAATGCCTGCCGAGATTCGATAGATGCGTTGATGACTGCGCGACAAGCTATGTTCCAGCCGCAAACTATCGGGGATACCGACGTATATGCTGCTTCATAGATTCGCTATAGGGATGTGAGAATGAGGGAGTCAATCGGGAATTGAAAACCTGAAGAAGATATTCTTGGTCATGGCTTGGAACAAGTATGTTCTTCACTGCAAGGATAGGAATTGGCGAACAAGAATCGTTTTCAAAGGCGTTGGCTATGGAATAATGTTATTTCAATATTGATTTATTTCCTACGTATGGGATGGAATCAACGATTGACGAACCTTTATGATCTTAACGAGTTCCTATCTGGACAAGATTCAATTACCCGAACAGCAAGTTATATTTAATAAACCTATGTCGTTGAAGAAATTCGCAAACGAGACAAGATGACGTTATATCTGGCAGTTGATAGTCATTTCGTACGCTAGATTCTTCCCCCGAACGAAAAAGGTACCTACCTTATAGAGGCAAAGCATACAGTAATTGTCAGTCTACCGACCTTACCCCTGAACCCCTTTATCTGGCTCACTTAATCCCCAGTAAATACCAATATAGAAGGAACTTTATTCTAACCCCTCACATACTCCGGTAGCGACTCCAACAATTCAATAGTCTCATGGTCAGATACGGCCGCGACGTGACGTTTCGTCATAGCGAAGATATTCCCATCCGACTGCATTCCTGGCGCCGCGAGAGCCCAAGCCAGCCCATGCAATGTGTGCTTCCGATAGTCATGCCACACGTCATCCTTCTCAAACCTAGGGCCTCCATTGTGGTGTAGTGCTTGTAGATAGTATTTAACCAGATCGACTTCGTGACTCCGACGATCCTCAACGGTCATTACGCCAGTGACGAAATATGCCAGATCTTGTACATTAACACCAGCATGCGGGCCTTGTCAGTCGATAAAGCCGGGTCGCCCATCAGCTGTGATGAAGGTGCTGCCGATGTGCGAGTCGCCGTGGATGACACATCTCAATTGGGCATTTTCGGTCGCCCACATAGTTCTAAATGCCCTTTCCAAGCGTTCACGGTTCGCAATTGACTCCGGCAAAGGTGGCGCAGCGGAAATTTTGAACCGGACTTCCCAAGGTCCTGGTTGAAGGAGAGAAGACACCATTGCTTGGAGTGGGTTTCCTCCCATCTCCTTATCACCTGCTAGCCACGGAAAATCCTCCTCCTTAGCACCCTTGAGAGATCAAGTTATCCATAACGACAAGCCCTTGTCCAGATACCGTGTCGGTACCACAGTGCCAGATCTTAGGCAGGCTCATGTTGATGTTTGGGGCGGTGTAGAAGTAGAACTCTGCCTCGCGACGATAGGTCCACAGCAAGCTTGGGTACAGTTCCACGAGTGCCTTGTTGAAGCCACCCTTAACGCAAATTGAGGATGGTTGTTCGTCGGTGTCATGTTCACCCTCATAAGTGAGATCGACTAATATTTTACTCGCTGTGGAGTGGATTTCCTTCGCAATGGTCACTGTTTTCACTTTGCGACCCAGTATCTCCGTACACCACTTTGGTGTTATCTCTTGGGGGGTGAGGGGCAGCGGTTCGTTCGAATTGAGCACGCCTTTTGCGCCTGGTGGCGCCGGGTAAGGTGAGGAAGCCATGAACGTTCAGATGGGAAAAGCTTTCAAGGCGATTGGGTTTCCCCTGGACTTTAATAACTATTAGGTAGAGACACCATGCGTTGATGCCTAAGTGTTAGGACTCTGGTGGAGTATTCTGAATTTTCAGGAAGGAAGGGATGCTATTTAAGAAAATGCTCATAGAGTTACACACGGTCGCAACTACAGAGCATAGGTAGATATTTCGTATCTAATGACTCTCTCGTGAATAATCCTGTGTAGGTACATGATAAGTCGCCCAATATCAAATTCTTATAATTTTCTTATGTCAGGTGATAGGATCATCCCCCTTTTGGATGGACTGTTCGGTAGCCATATCCTCCATCCCTTGACCTAGGTAGGCGAACTTTTCCCGAGCGATAATTAAATACCTATGACGTATACGTCGATATTTTGCTAGGGAGAATCTTCGAATATCTTGTACCTTTTACTAGAGATCAGAGGACCTGGCTCAGTTACGGCCGTTCATACTCATTGGACGCCAAAACTATTTGCCTAGGTGGATCTGTAATACACACCATGAGTTCTAGGCTGTTGCCTACGTCATTGAAATCGAGAAATTGATAGAGGATCGACCTTCAACGGTTATGGATCCGAATATCTCGCGCTAGGGCTGAGTTTGTTCATAAAAGGTACACAGCTACTGGATGGATAGATGGGAAGATTTTCCAGGCAAGGTTCTGTAGTTGACAGGTTAAAACTCATTCGAGGTCCTCACCTTGCTTTTAGGAAAGCCAACTGTCTCGCAGGCGAAGTGGCGTCAGCGTGTATGTGTGTGACCGGGAACGAAACCGGCCTAAGTGGATTATCACTGGTGACAGCCGTGGCTTGGGAGTTCGGAGTAATATAGGAGTTCCACATAAATGAATCATCGAGTACATCAGTGGCTTCAAGCCTCCAAGATCGCTTATCCGACGAACCTGCCGGATAAGGCTTCCCTTTTCATATCAAAGATAGCTAACGATTCCCAAGCATGCGGGGTACTAAAACCATGGGTTACAATATGGAAATTTACTTACGTGTAAAACATGCAGAAAACTTCCCAGTATCTCTGGTTCCCCAGAGGTTTGTAGGTTTGTAGGTATGTGGGGACAGTGTAGAGTCACGCTCATACCAAAGGGGCAATCGACATGGTTGTGAGTTTTTTCCCTGTCCGGAAACTTATAGTGAGTTGTATAAATATATTGAGGGTCGTAAAGAGTCGGTCTTAAGCTCACCCATCTATATCACATTTTCAAGTGATAGTGTGTTAGAATAGACATCTCGAGAATGCTACATTCTCGGGGACCCTAAGGATATGAGGGTACTGCATGGAGATCTAGGAGGAAGCACGTTGATTTCAGGCACGTACATTATCTCGTCAAGATGAGAAGTTTCTAACATCGTTTTATGGTTCCTGTATCAAATCTTGTATTGATAAAAAAGGATGTCTCAATGGGGGTGGCTTACCTAGCGCTGAAGTGAAAATACCCCTCGCCCTCCCCCTCCTCTCGTAGTAGACAATTTCTAGACGACTTCGATGTTCACCCTCGTTCATCTGAGGCAGGTACAGCGTCAATTAGTTGATGATGGCAGGTACGCGCCTGTCTCATGTACGTGCATGATCCACTTATATACTATTTTAATATCTAAATCTTGTCACTGACATTTTCTTTCCTTAACAATTCTTTTCACTTTTCCATCACGGTCTTGAATAAATACGGTAACGCACACATTAACAAAGCCACATTTGAATCAGGTAAATAATTTATTCAAGTTTATCACCGTCCCCCAATCACTAACTTGAGACTCTTCTAGGAATAAAGGTTCAAAATGGACGTTCTCGAGGTTTGGGAGAGTACGTGTACGGCCTACGACGAGGAGGGTTACAAGGTCCAACGAAACAAGATCCCCTACGAGATCGTTCTACGCCCTCGAATTACCACGAAGAGCGTCCTTTCTTGGCATCCAGTCAAGGCAGCGGCGACTCTACATGATCCGTATCTTATGGGCGGTGACGAGCCCGACAAGACTACCATTGTGGTCGCACTCCACGGTGTCGCCCACAAGCGACCCGGTATTCGACCACCCCGAGCGTCATGGGCAGTCTCTTTCGGCAAAAAATCGCCACACAACGCTTCCGCCCTCCTCAATCCCTCCTACCCCCAAACGGACTTTTATGCTAAAGTCGAGGCCCTTTCGCAGGCCATGGACATAATCGCGAGGGAGTTTCCCTACGACGGGGAGAATTTTGAATTTCTCATTATTACGGATCTTTGCATTAATCCAAAATTATCGCAATGGAATAAAGACTGGATTCACCGCATGTACAACCCCTTCCGCGCAAACGAATTCGCGAAGGTGTCCGCAGAGACTAAGATCTAGTATGTCCCACGACAAGAATAACGACGTTGACGCGCTGGCTAATTAAACTATAGATGGCACGATATGCGACCTTCTAATACCAACATCCGATCGAGTTTCTACCAGATGTAAGGAGTTCTGCTATCCCCTCTTCAGTGGTTCATTTTGTCTAACATCTGTAATGTAATAGTTTTTCTTTTCGATCGATCGATTCCTGTCCACTTTGATGGCCCTGTTATGACTCGAATAAGTGCTCGAGCCCTGCTAGATATGGCACTGTCTGATTCGACTTGTCTTGATGTTTCGGTTGATTTCTATATGGAGTGGTTTGAAGAAGAGATTGTTCTCGTGTTGGACTTGTGATATGTTCCGGCTTCTTAAATGGTTTGATTATGTGAGTAAACCCCACCACAATACTCCCACTCCTGCACACTATCCCCATCGTCAAAGCTTGAGTATGTGTATGGCACGGATAAAGCCTACATCCAAAGGTAGGGATCTTCAAGTGAGTCGCTCCGGTGTATAGGTCTATGGTCTCCGCTCGTCCCAACCTATGGCTGTCGCTCCACAAAGGCAAGTTACATACTGGTCGAATAACTGGTTTGGGTGATCAGTAGCGTCGCCTGAATGTTACTATCATTAACTAGGATACGTGAAGACGTCTTAAGAAACTAATCCGCTGTCCCGGGAAAGTAAATTGATATGATCGCATATATAGACAGGTAATATACCTGATGAAGTAGAAATAGTCATCAATTAGAAGCTCGATGTGGAGGTCATGAGTAACACATCACTGTCCCTTCCACCCGATCTCCCCCTGACCCAAATCCAAGCTGAAAAGCTGAAAGTATGAGTAATCAATCCCTCCCACCTTGAGATACCACATTAAAGGACCCAAGGAGCCATCGCAATATGAAACACGGCGCTAAGACGTCGGCACAGGTCCATACTAAAAGTACTAAGTGTCACAAATCTTGATTTAGCCAAATCGATCCCAGCCAATTAGTAGAAGCGGGAGTGCCTAAAATGGCAACAAAGTCGGTTTTGATGGGTGGCATTAGGTCATTTTCGCCACTCCTCGTCTGTGGGGTAAATTGAATGTGGACTTTGAAGGATGGAGGGGAGCTTCTATGAACCGTGCGGCTGAGCGTTTTTATTGAGATAAATTGGTGGGCAAGGTAAGGTGAGAACTTAAAAACAATCTGCTCCTTTCAACTATAAGCCGTGATGAATGTCGATTAAGGATAACGTTTAATATCCACAATCCTCCTTCTTCCGCAGTGCTTACGGCTTTGTGAATGTCGAGAAGAAGAAATTCACAGGATTACTTTCAGAAAACCCATGTGGGATGATGCAATTATCTTCATTAGTACCTGATATGCGAAGTAACCTAAGCATGAGCCGATAACCATCCTATGCTCTGTAAGTCCTATGCCGTTTCCATCTCTCCCGCAAGATGCCAAGAACGCCGTGTTATGTGACCTCCATCATGACCTAGACACGGTAAACCGTCCGTGTTTTTGCTAGTACGTACAATACAACCCCCGAAAGAATAAAAGAGGTTATCACGAGATCCCCTTTGCCTCTTTGTGTGTCGAGATCACCCTTGATTTCGTGATATTTCGCCCTAACTGGTGCCATACTCTCTCGGCTGTTCAACTATACCCTTCATATTTCTCAAGGTTAATTCCGAATGACGAAAATTACGATGGTTCAGGAGATTTCCACTCAGGTTTCGTGCATTCACCCATCGCATCAATCCAATCGTTAATGCCTTTAAGATGCCAGCCGCTGACCCATTTGCCGTTAGGATTGTCGTCATCGGGTGCTGCTTTGGGAGCACCTAACTTGAAGCTCTTAGCAGTACAGCAAACCTCTTCGTGCCAGCGATATTGAAAGCATGATCGGTTTCGCTTTTTCTCGTTCATGGAATTCTTCCAGGCTTCTCTTGCCGCAGCGTCACTTGGGGATGTGTCTTCGGCAACCTCTGTGTCATTGGCCGTACTAGGATCATTGCTATTTCGTCCCACAACCCCATGCAGGTCCCATTCCTCTTCATCCGGGACGTCTTGAGATCCGCAGACCTTCGCACAATTTTCTGGCGATTTCCAGGCCTCTTTCTCGACATCGTTCATGTCGTTCTCATCCTTCTGCCTGTCACGTAGAGATCCATCAGCGCGTTGTTGAGCTTTGGGATCTCGGTTGATGTAGCAGACATCATCGGATAGGTTGTCCCAATTCTGTCGCGCTACCTGCATCTTTGGCCGGATCAGACCTTCATACAAGTCCCTGATCAGGAGAATACTCTGGAGATTAGTTAGCATGGATCGTCGGAATCATCCGCGAAGCAAGAACAGAATAGCTTACATCAGCTGTGCGTGTTTGCTCGTACTGCCATACGCTACTGATTTCTTCGGCATTCATGTGATGCATGGTCATAATTGGTTCACACCAATGCCCGGGGCCATAGGGCAGAGTGCTGGGCTTTTCGCCGTTGATCATGGGCCAAATCTGTCGAATCTTGACGTTCTCATACTCCTCCAGGGCTTGTGCTAACATCAAATCTCCACAGCATTCATGTGCACCCTTGATGTTATATTGCTTAACCACTCCTGGATGGTATTCGATCAGATGCTTCAATAGTGTGCCGCTGATTATATATCCCGAGCCACCGTGGGCGAACGGAGTTCCTCCTATGAAGCTTCGACTGCCTAGGTATAGCTTCTCGCGATGGTTGAGGCCCGACTCCTTCTTCAGCCAGTGCATGACATTGGACCAGAAAACATAGGTATCCGCCTCGGCAAAGATGTACCAATCGCGACCAGGGCGCATCTTCCAAGTTTGTTCCATAATGGGAAGAAACTTGTATTTGTCCAGGTTCCAGGCCTTTTGTCCATCTCTCTTAGCATCGACACACGACTTCTGGGACACAGGACACTCTTTCTGGTCGCGATAGAGATCAAAGTCTTCGTTATGAGCTTTTGCGGATTCCTCGAATTCGGCTAGGGCATCGTAGATATGGTAGGGTCCAACTTGTTGCTCCTAACACAAAATTAGCCTATATTATATTGCGACCTTGCGCTAGATGTCGCGTCTAGCGCATAATTGAGCGAGTCATTGGAATGGGGTTCGCACCATATCTGAGAAGATCAGAAAATCGGGGAGACAGTTCAAGGTTGTTAACAGATGCGTAGGTATCCGATCAAATGCTTCTGTTGCGCCCGTCTTCATGACCAATAAAACACCGTCGGTATCCGGGAAATTGGCGCATGGGTTGCTTGAATTATAGTATTGATTGACCATCTGCTTGTTTCCCTCGGTATATAGGGTGTTGTTGTATACGGTACTGCCGATATAGTCCTTGACGCTGTGGTAATAATCGCGGGCATATTCGAATGGCGCTTCCTTCCATTGCGGACGGATGTGCAGGTATGTCGCAAACAGGGCCAAGGCGGCAATGCCACCAAAGACCCTGGATCGGCGGGAAATGGGTGATATGATCATGGCGACGATTAGGGTTCCGAGAATTTGATTGCGAACATTAAGATGGAACTCCTAGAGGAGATCGGCGACCGGAACACATCTGCAAAGGTAGCCTGATTTTACTAAGATGGTTGCGAGGGAACTATGAAGCCATACGTCATCCTAGAACAAAGGGGAATTGAAAAAAAAAAGATAGGCAAAGCGAGGTTGAAGAGAACTCCCAAGTGGGAAGAAGTTACCGAACTATCGTGGCCACATGTCAAAGGAAGAAGATCGAAAGGTGAGAAATATAGAAATTGTAAGAATTCTAAAAGTTACGAGATGTACCTACCCTTAGGTAGGGTCTGGTAGGCAATACCTAGTTGTTGGGTGGATTGCGCCTGCCGCACGCGGCGCATACTACATACTGAGGTACTGAGTAGCACGTACATACTTAGGTACGTTACGTGGGTCTAAGTAGGCGCCACAATATCGTATCACGAAAGAGATATCCAGGGGTCCCATGTCGGATTAGGCTATTAGAGTGGATATTTGCGGCTGGAATCTACTCGAGATGGTTAGCTGAATTTACGACATCATCTCGTATCACCATTATATATGTATTATATGTTACCATAAGTACATATTGAAGACGATAGACGAGAGAGACATAATGATACCTAGATGGGTATATTGTAGGTAGCAAACATCGTGGATGTTGTCTTCTTGGCTTTTACGAACAGCGGATATCCATCCATCCATATGCATGCATGTTTCTATTTTACCTATGTACCTACCTAGCTAAGTTTGGTTCATGTACGCCCGTATGCAGGTAAATTGTATGTAAGACTTGTCTCTGAACGGTCTTTCCTTTACATGCCTCGTGTCCCCCAAGTCGATGAAGAAATGACGGGACGGGTGGTAGTTTATTGAACTAGCGTCGTGTTACCATTGCATCGGCACCTCTCAATCACCCTATCCTACTGGCTGCTTAATCTCGTTTCAAACGCATGTAACCGATCATCTCATATCAATTCGTCTGGAGGCCTTTTAATCGAAACACTTACGCACCGAGTAGAGCAGATGTAACGTATAAGACGCCTAAATCATTTCCGTCGTTCACAGTCACTGTCGGTAGAAAGCCTCTTGTTGTGCATTGGTAAGCAATTTTTAGGACACCGGTGACTAGAATAACCCTGGATGACCTCAGCAGTAATAGGGGAATTAAGAAACAAGACGCTGTAAGACGGATGTCTTATTTAACTTAGACATGCTAGATTAAACTGAAATGAGGAGGCGCTAGATGGTTAGAAAAGGGGAAGATAACATTGAAAGTTTGCTTCTTGATTTCCTGGGTGTCGTTTCCGTTCAGATCTCATCCGATCAAACGGCAAAGGGCCTAAACTTTTCAGCTGTCAAGGGAAGTGGGGAGCCCCGGAAACCTTAGAAACCCTGCACGTCATAGTTGTCCAGCCATGCTACCTGGGTACATGATGTCGCATCGAGAACTCCGATTAACATTCAATCTTCAAAAAAGATTGAGTTCAGCCTTACTTAATGAAATCGAGCAATTTTGGAATTGAAATGGTATTTCGATGGCAGACTGCATCTTTTCTCTTTCAGAATTCCAAGAATAATGAGTTGAAAAGATGCTAAGTATGCATGAATTACATATTTCATCAATGTACATCCCTAAGAGCTCTTGACGTAACATACTGATTCGGGTTGAATAATAATTAATGCTTTACAATCATCGATCAATTGTTTGATTTGTTATTAGGGCGGAGGAGGCATATTTGTCAATGAGATAGACCTTGTTTCCTTAATATAGCATCAAACAATTCAAACGAGACCCATCCACGGATGTGGCGTAATTAGTGTGTCTAGAATTGTTGACTGAATTGGCTTTCAGTTCTGCCTGCCCGCCCTTCCCTTCCCGAACTTACCGTCTCCAATTGCGCTTACCTAATCCTACAAGTTTAATTGATTTTTATCACGTGCACAAAGTTCGGCGTACGGAACTTGGAAAGTGCACGGTAGTGGATATTACGTAATGACCCAGGCTTCAAACTTACAACAGGCCCATGACCCCATAAACTCGACGCGGTGCACGCCGCAACTTCCATCTTCATGGGGAGGTCTGCATACGGTAATCGCGTCACTTCTTCCATGACCCACACTTGCAAACGTTCACCTCATCACACCTAACTTTCACCTTTTCACACCACTCAAACATATCATCCAATCTGTTGGCGCATTTAACCAATCCTCTGTCATCTAGGTCGCTATTCTATTCTGACCTTATTCAAACATTTGCAGTTGGTATTGGTTCTATTCAGACCATATTTCATAGGCTTGCAGCCTTCTCCATACAGCCAATCATATCACAACATTGTCATAGCTTCTATCAAAACATCTTCGCAACGCCATCAAATTTTTGTCAAAATGGCGGATGAAACTCCCACCGAGACCCCTACCTTGTCTGCTATTCCGTCTGCCATCGCTTCAGCTACAGCCTCTGCCGCTGCTACTCCTCAGTCTTTGCCCCCAATGGATCCTGAAGAGCGCACCAACTCTCTGCAGGTGTCGCTAGCTGACCTCACCGCCAAAGCAAACGCGCTTTACGCGCAAAAGAAGTTTGAGGAAGCTGCCGAAATTTTCTCTCAGGCGACGGAGATGCAAGCCGAGATCAATGGCGAGATGGCCCCTGAAAACGCCGACGTCCTATTTCTTTACGGTCGCAGTCTCTTCAAGGTTGGCCAGAGCAAGAGTGACGTCCTAGGTGGAAAGGCAGCTGGCGAAAACAAGTCCAATGGTGCTGCCGATAAGAAGTCCAAGACAAAGAAACCGCAAGTTGAATCGTCGACCGCCAACGCAGCTGAGAAGACGGCTGAAGGTGTAGCCGACGCTGCAGCCAAGACCGCGACCGAGGGCGAAAAGATACCAGACGCCAAGAAACCTCTATTCTCATTCACGGGCGACGAAAACTTCGAAGACTCAGATGAAGAAGAGGAGGCTGAAGGAGAAGAAGATGAAGATGAGGAAGATGACGACCTTGCAGTTGCGTTCGAGATATTAGACCTAGCACGTCTTCTTTTCGAGAAGTCCTTAGAGCAAGAAGATCAAGATTCATCAGAGGGCAAAGGAAAGGAAAAAGCCGAAGGCGACAGCCCCATAGTCAAACATATTAAAGAGCGCCTTGCCGACACACATGATCTCCTAGCAGAAATTTCCCTTGAGAATGAGAAGTACGATATTTCGATAACTTTCCACAATACCCCGTTGGATGTCTACTAACAATCACTACAGGTACCCTCTAGCAATTAACGACTGCCGCGCCTCTCTCAAGTACAAGGAAGAGCTATATGGCGAAGAATCCGAGGTCATTGCCGAAGCTCACTTCAAGTTATCATTAGCTCTTGAATTCGCATCCGTCACAACCACCGAGGAGGGTGCCACTGGTGTGGACGCGAAACCCGTCGACGAAGATCTACGAAGCGAAGCCGCCACCGAACTCGAGAAGGCTATCAAGAGCACGAAGCTTAAGCTTGACGCGAAAGAGGTTGACCTTGCGATGATGCATGCTCCCGAAGACAATGAAGCGACGAGAAAACAGATCGCGGAGGTTAAGGATTTGATCGCAGACATGGAGCAACGGGTGAGTTTTTCACTTCCCCGTATAGTTCCTGTCATTGTGACATGAGAGAAACGATGATCGATGAGACTAACCTGTGTTACCTATCAAGCTTGTCGACTTACGCAAACCACCTATGGACGTTAACTCCGTCCTCGCATCCGATGATACCATGCTCGGCGTACTGGGTGCGGCCCTAGGCGAGACTAACGAAAAGAAGGAAGCTAGAATCGAGGAGGCGAAGAAGAATGCCAAGGACGTGTCTGGCTTAGTACGCAAGAAGGCCAAGGAAGAGCCGAAACAAGAGACGAATGGCAACGGCAAACGCAAGGCCGAGGATGATGCACCAGGCGACGAGGAAGCCAAGAAGGCTAAAGTCGAAGAGACTGCTTAATCCTGAGGCTGCGTAAGGGCTAGGTCTACGGGCCCGGGGGCTTTCATGATCCATGAGGTCCGAACCCGGTGTATCGAAGGACAGATTCGGGGTGGATTGTAAACTACTATGTAAAATACGAAAAACCCCTAAGTGATGGGGTACTTTATGACAACGACAGGCACAGAGCAAAATTATCATGTCAAATGGCCAGGCAAGGAAACCCAAAAATCAAGGCGCGACGAAGCAAGGAGAGATAGGTGAAAGGGAGGGTTGATGTCCTTTGGCTTTTCCATTCATAGCAATTCCATAAGTAGGCTATGTAAAGTCCACATTTGTTTTAGCAATGAGGCTCTTCGCTTTGGTATTAAAAGAATTGAATTACCACATATCACGTCCGCACTCGTAAGCGCTACTATAATGATCACATCACAAATCAACGCAAGAGAATTCTTCTAATGCCTTGCCTTTATAACAAAACAACCAGCTCAAATCAACTATGAAGAGAAAACCCCCAGCGTGAATCTCGAGAAAAAGGAGAGAAAACATTGGATGAAAACCGTAAACTCCGTTAGACCCCAGACAGCTCAGCTTCTGCTACCACAGACCGCCGTCGAAACAATTGGATAGCTGCGTGTAGGTATACTCGTACAAGTGTGAGGGCCAAAAAAACAGCATTCCCTCTTCCTCTGTCCTGCTTGCTCTTCCGCGCATGTCATGTCTTCTCATCAACAATGATTAAGGAAAGCGGGAATTCGAATCAGCTAAAGCAGCCTTCCGTATCATGCCCTTTATGCTCCTTCCCAAATGTGAGATTGGTGGATAAATTCTCAGGTTTTCGTATTTTCTCATTTAGCAACGCCTATCTCCACCGTCTGAGACGATTCGCCCTGCGTCTCGCGGATCTCGTATCTTTGGGATCGGGGAAGCGATCGAATGGAGACCGATGGGAACCTCCCTTGTTTGACTGTTTTTTCGTCCACTGTATGATTGGGTTTGGGCCAAGGTCTTAGCGTCTCCAGTTCCTTTGCTGATCGCCCTCCTGCTGCTGTCATCGACCCGTCGAATCCCACCTGACCCGCACTCCTCGCGGGTCGGGAACCGCGCAGATTCGTCCCCTACGACAAATCGCGACCGGTCGCCATACCGATGGTGGGGCCGGACGCCTTGCCTTTGCCCTTCGCGGCAGCTGATGAAGGGGCGTTGTTCCAAGACAGGTAGGTGTGGTCGCCCAGCTTACGGGGCTTGATAAGGTTCGTGACGAGGAAAAGTAGGGCGAGGGCGATGCAGAAGCCACCAACGACGAGCCAGAGGATTCCTAGGAAGTTGTTCTTGCCACCCATGACGGACAGAGTGGTAATGACGATGCTTTTCTTGCCCTGGTATTGATCCGTTCGGAAATCTGTCGAGGTATATTAGCATTTGGTCCATGAGAAAAGGGAGGCGTCACATACTGTCAATGATCTCTAGAGAGTAGGTGCCTATTTGCATAGGGCTTGTGTCATTGCGACCCCAGAGTTTGCTGAAGGTTGGCAGACCTGCTGTCCGCATCCAGACGATGAAGTGCTCGTCCTCATGTAGGTTCGGGGGTGGGTTCTCAGTTGAGTACACGCCGTTGGGGTATCGAATCTGCCAGTTGGGCGGCGGGAGGATGTTGTCCAAGCTAGTGCTCACTCTCGGTTTGTAAAGCTCCTTGTCAGATTCCCAAGCAATCGAGGTGTTCTTCATGTCGTAGGTAATATTGCCGTCTGAGGTTGGCGGGTTCAAGAAGATGGGGCTCATGATGGTGTCGTTGAACACGGAGTTAGCAATCAGGCCGCACGGGTAGTAGGCTTTCGCGTTCGCGCTAGACAAGTTGACGGTAGCTAGAGGCTGGCAGTTGGATCCATCAACATCGGTAATCGTGACATCGTCTCCTGCAAGCTGCTTGTCAAAGAAGGACTGAACATAGCGACGGTGGTTCTGGTAGAAGTTTTCAAGGCGGTAGTAGAGTAGCACAGGTGGGGACATCTCTTCGGGTATCTCGAACTGAAGAGTGCATTTCGTAAGGTTCTGAACCGTGTAGGTGCCGTAGGTATAATTAATCGGAGAGGTACGCTGCCACATAGCATTGATAGTGTTGTTGGTCTTGAAAGATGGGAAAACTAGGCTATCGTCCATCAAAGCAAGATCGGTTTCGGGCGCATCGCGGAAGCAATTTGTGTAGTCGATTCGCAGTTCCTTGACCTAAAAGACGAGCTATCGTCAGCAATAATCGTAAAGGCAGAAGCAAGGATATGACGTACTGTAGAGCTAGCATAGATCAACAACCCGCCAACGGGTGCGCATATGATGCCTATGACGAAGAAGAGTGGGATGACGGTTTTCGGGGTGAGAATTGGTTGCCATGCTTTCAGACGTTGTTGGCGAAACGCCGTATTCGCGGGCTTTCTGCTCTTCTTCTTATCTTTCGTCTGGTCGATGCTTTCGGGTGGCGAGGTGTCGTCCATCTTGTATATGTGAATTCGGATCTATAGGAAGGGTTTGAAGCTCGTGAAGGGAGGGAGGACTGTAGTTTGAATGGTTAGAACTGAGCCCTCGTCTGTGTCGCTGGCTAAACAGGGAACTCGGGGCGACCGGGACAAGAGGAGCCGCTTACACTGGATACCGACGATTGTCGCTATTGCGTCGGAACCTCAACGACAGGTCTTGAGCATGCAATGCGCACAACCAGATTGTTGATTTTAATCCTCAATATATCCCTAGGCAAATAATGGTCCTGGAAATTTGCGCGGGTAACTGATGTCGTAGTTAGACTTAGCCATTGAATGTGATTCTTGACAGTACATTTTCGTGGCTTGTCCAAAAGGAAACGCGGCCAAATACGAGATCCATTTAACACAGCCACTATGCATAACTATGTTAATGCATAAAACATAAAATCTGAAACATTACGTAAGGTGTTACTAGGCAAGAGAGCAACGGCACGTGATTTGCTTATATGGTAAATTCAGCCCCTGAATCTTAAATTCTTATTCTAACATCTGTCATCTACAACATACGCTCGAATTATTAGAAATTTGTTAAAACATTTGTACAACTTGTTGACAGTCCAAATGACCGACTACCAATTATTTGATAATTTATCTTAAAGTTCTCAAAATCTAGCATACCATTACAAGGAACGTTCGATCAAAGTCAACCAGTTCCAGTCTTTATCCAGCTTATATAATATCTCAACACGACGTATTAGTCATCCATGCAAAAGGGGTATGGCCATCCTACTTCGACTTTGACGAGGCAAGTCGGCGAGCAGAACTTTTTACCTACTAGATTAAAAACACCGGATCATGGTCAGATTGGCGCTCAAGTCTTAGATTTCACGTGAATATTTCAAGATGTAATCTAATAGAAATCACCTCTATTCATCTACGTGCTATGGATTGGTGTAACCCATACACAACGCCCCCTTAACATCAAAGAACAGGACCCTTGCTCGTCTAATCCACTTTACATTTCCATACCGGGGAGATGGTCGAGCCCTGCGACAAGTTAGTCTCAAATTTATTTCTGGGAAGTTAAGAAAGGGTAAAACGTACATCCATCGGTCTCCTCGCCGACGAAGTCCTTGACCGTGCACTTGTTGGCAGTTGACATGGCCTGCTTGGTGATGGAGCCGCAGCCGTCGTAGAAGCACTCAGACTTGTTCATCGCGCGCTGGAGCGAGTCGCCCTTCCAGCCGAACATGTAGTCGGCGTGGGTGCCGTAGCCGCTGCTGCCCTCGAACGACCACACGAACGGGTTGGGGGTTCCTGAGGGCCACATGCTGTTGAACTTGGTCGTGTCCCAGACGGTCTCGTACGTGACCTGGGGCATGCGGACACTTCATAATAGCCGTCAGTTATGAGTCTCCACTTCAACTATTCTCATTAGATAAGGTAGAGGTGTTAGACTTACGGGTGGGAGGCCGGGCACGGGGGAGCGTTCGTGAAGCCGTCGTACTTGATGGTGTTGTACATGTGCGACTGGTGGTCGGGGCTGTCGAGGTTCTTACCGTCCCAGCAACTACGTATCATCAGCACATTCACACTCAAATCTCAAGGTTAGAGAGGGGGTTACTGACGCGGGGAAGTGGTGGACCGTGAAGATACCAGCGGGGCAAGGAGTGGTGGGGAAGTCAACCATCTCCGGTCCTCGGTTGAGGAGGCTCTGCAGGCAGTTGTATCGCAGACCAATGTGGCCCTTAGCCTGGTCCAAAGTCTCCGTGGTCGGGCTGCCCACGGTCATACGGAATCCTGGCGGGAATGCCGTAATGTATTGGTTCTTCAGGTCATCTGTTGTGAAGTCGTGCTGGGTGTAGTAGATGGTCATTCCTCCGGTGGTGCCAGCGGCTAGAGCGGCGTTGGCCTTGACGGGGACACGGTGGTAGGAGCCGTTGGTCGGGTGCTTGAAGTATAGCACGGCTGTCCAGTAGTTGGAGAAGTCCTCCGACATCTCGCAGGTAGTGCAAGTACCCCTCTCGCCGACATCTCCGGTCATGCTGGAGTTGAAGGCATTCCCACCGACGATGTGGTGAAGATGCGCTGAGGGAGTCTTACCCGACTCGACGACGGGGTCCAGACGTTGAATGGTCAAGGTAGAGCAAGCGAATCGAAGGCCGGCTTGGGCCTGCGCAACGAGCGCGAGAACTACTGGGAACGACTTCATCTCGACGGCGAGTTTGTTTTGCTGATGGAGATGTGCAAAATCAGGTCAAAGCACGAAGCCCCAATGTCCGTACGACCCCTATAAGTAAAAATCTAGTCCGACCAAGATTTGGAATTCCATGCATGGTAACGAACTGCCGCCCAGAATCAACAGATAAATTCTATTTTCTACATATTGTTTACCGCGGGAGTGGAAAGTCTAACCCTGATTAGGGGGCGAAGTTGTATAGGGTCTGCCCTGTAGGTGAATCATCTCCTATTCCTATTGCTAGGTGTATTTTACCGGTTTAATTACAACGTGGGCTAGGATCCTCCGCCTTTTCCCCATCAGTGCGATAATGCGCTGCAAGGCTGTTTAATCCCCGGCAAAAATCCCTTGGCGTCTACTGCCTATCACTTTCGTCTGCACATTGGCGAGCGCAAGTGCCGCGGGCGCCTATAGTATCCGCATCATCTCACATGCCCGTGAATATGCGAACTCACTGATCTGGCGAGTAGGCTGCGAGAGATCTCATTAATGTGATGTATATACCTAGACATGCAACTGTCAGCCGCTTGTCCGGGTGAATTTGACTGGATCAGCAGGCTGCGATTGGGAGAGAAGGGCCGTATCGAGGACTAAAGCAACTAAGTATTGGTTTCTGGAAATCTTTGATCCATCATCTTGCACGCCCAGGGCCAAAATACACTTTTATCATCTGTTTAACATCTGTATGTATGGGTACAGAATATCCCGTAGCGAACAAAACTAAATATTGACAAACTAGTGATACCAAATATGTTTAATAACATCAGAAAACCCGACGATTGAAGTCAAATGAAAGAACAGTTCCCGCTTATGGGTCTTTCATAATTCATGATTAGTGATAAGTAGATCATAATGAAGCCTTATGAGACATGTTCTCAATGTGTTAGGCAGTTGTCACAAACCATACAAAATAAGCAACCATCCTATAGGACCCACTCTAACATCAGACCAACCACGGCTAAAAACCGGACCTTAGGATCTGTCTCATCTGTATGATCTGCTCACGCTATGCTACCAGATCAACCAGAACACCCAGATCCTAAGGATATGTCGCCAGATCAACCAGATCATGACAACCTCAACCAAGAAAGTAGGAGGGAAGGATATCTATATAATCATAACTGGCTCTCATGTATCTAGTCATTCATTTAGCTCTTTAGCTATCAATCTAAGTCTATTACTTCAAACGCATCGAACTAATAGGGAGAGGACTCCAAGCCTCTCTTACGAACAGACTTAACTTTGATCCGATCTCTACGAGTGCTGCTAACAAACAAGGAAACCCACGAAGCACCCCGTATACCTGAGTACCTAGGTATAGGTTCGTAACAGCAGTATACAGGCAAATATTTAGATAACATTGTAGATTATTTGAAATTCCTCCCAATTTACCATATGCAAGAGCTCGTCACTACCTCGTTAGCCCCTAGTTGATAAAATCAAGAGCCTTAATTGAATTTCTAACCTCTTACAAATCCGAAAACCGCTTATATACCTCTAGAGACTGCTTCTATATAGATGATTAATACACATAAGATAAAAAATAGACTGTTTCAATGCTCAGGACCGCCTGATTAAAGTTTCGGGGCGAGAAGTCTTCAGCAAAACTGGGTAGTCATGGGATAATAGTAGCACATATATGAAGTATTACTAGCACTGGCTTGTGACGCCTCCTCGTGCCTACGGCATTGCGCTTTAATTAGGAAAACGGGCAGCGATTGCTACATCTCCGAAGGTTAACCGATGTACTGGATTTTGGTGTAATCTTTAATATTTTGAACATCGTTGGCGTTTTGAGAATTTGGTATATTTGTTAAGGAGATACTGCTTATTATATGAGATGCCGCATATAAAGTAAGGTATTGTAGCAATCGCTGCCCGTTTTCCTAATTAAAGCGCAGTGCCGTAGGCACGAGGAGGCGTCACAAGCCAGTGCTAGTATGATATAGGTGCAGTAGGTAGAGAATAACAATATTTGAAGTCCCTTGGTTACCTACTTAAGTTTATACTTACCAAGTATTTAAGTAGTGATGATGGTAGAAGCTATACTATCTTATCGAATTATTAAGCAAGTAGCCTATGGAGACAGGCACAATGCAGGGTAAACGTGCATCAAAGCTTGAGAAACCACAACAGTCATCATATAAAGAAATACCTATCTATGCCCAAATATACTGCCAAAACATGAGAAAAGATTCCGCAGGAACTCGCAACGCCTTTGAGGTATTTCAGGACTTTCCACATGCTCTTGATCCTCTATCGTGGTCTCTGGATGCCCTATTAATGATTGTTGGCCTATTTCGGCGGGTTGTTGCTCTGGTTTGGAGGACTGCTTCAAAATTGGCTTCTGACTGTACGAATCAGATTCCTGTGTTTGGCAAGTCAATGTCTTTCCAACAGTTGATGATTGCCATCCAGAAGATAACGTAGCCGACTCTCCGAACCCGGGAGTTACTGGATGCTCCTCGGAGTCAAACTGGCACTTACACTCCGCGCCAGATCTGATAACATTCTCCGACCAGTTCCCATTATCGACCACAATCTCCACCAGTCTATCACCGTCTACCGCGTAGACTGTCACGGGTCCATTGCTGGATCGGAGCGTCGAGATAGGTCCCGCTGGTATCCCCCTCCCTACCCTCCGTTCTGAAGGCAACCAGACTCCACTATATTGATTCTCTAAGATGCCTTGAGTCATGTGAGAGTAGTATATAAACATCTCTAGGTTTACCCCTTTAGATGCAATCGCAGAGATGAAACCATTGGAGGAAGCTCGTTTTATATAGCCACCCTGATAATAGTCAGAATCATCTCTTCCCTCGTCTTCGATTTTGTCCCAACAGAATTCTCTCAAACGAGAGCTCACAAGTTCGCAATAAATACGAAGTGCTCGTTTTCCAAGATGTTCAAAATTTGTTGCTGCTAGCGGGGAACCAGCAACGACATTCTTTAATGTCGAGCCTCGTCGCCACTGAGATTTGGGCGCCCATCCATTGAGAATATGGATATCGTTGTCATCGGACTGGTAACAAAGAATGATGTTTCCGTCTCCCCAAGATGTTACCGCAAGTTTGCTGGATTCTGCTGCTTTGATGTTGCACTTGTTTAGGTCACCATCAGTCCACTGGAGGAAAGGATCCCACGATCGTTCTCTTAGAAAACTATTTTCATTAAGGTAATAAACTCTGATCTGCATATAATAGGTATATTAGAGCAACCGATACCATGTTTGAATTCAATTTTCACATACCATCGGCTGCCTATGGCCAGTTGCCTGTTGCCAAACAGTGGCTGCGATCGGGGTACATAGCCTTCCCTCCGCAATCGTATCCTCAATTCTTCCCCCTTCCCAAATCGGCTGGTACTGTTTACGGGTAGCTTGTCGGATGCCACCATCGGTTCCTTATTGACACAGTCAGTTTACTGATTATTCGGCAAGCTAAGCATGCTTCATTTCACTGACCTTGAACATATAATCGCTAATTTTGTTAACATGTTAGAACGGTAATAATGAGGTAGGCGGATATCTGGGTACCCAAAACCTATGGAAGAAGGGAGGCAGCACTTACCATCTCATTGGACCAACTGACTGCTGCGATACTGGTGTGTTTGTCAATTGGGTTATCATCCAGCATTTTTTCAAGATCGCGATTGGAGTCGGCGCCTTTCACAACTAAGGTACTTTCTCGACAACAACTACCGAAGAATGTCAATCCTGCATTGGAATCACATTTTTCCTCCAAGATCTGTCGTAACTTCCCAGCTTCGGGCCTTGACCTCGGGTCAGAGTGCAGCATATCTCGGATCCACTCGAATGGTTCATTTGTGACGTTATCGTTCTCTGCTTCTAAGATCTTTATCCACAACAGAACGTCCGCCAATCTTTCTCCATAGGAGGTGCTCTGGGGACCACGTTCACGTAAAAATGATGGTATTTCTTCTACTTGTCGCCCCTTAAGAACTGTCATCATCTCTAGGAATACGCACCCGAGAGACCAGATGTCTGCCGTCGAATTTCTTGACTGCCCTTCCCGGCCGACTTCTGGGGCACAATACTGGGGAGTTCGGGCAGCCGGAGCTACAGTTGTGGTTCGAAGAGTTTCACTCCAATCTAGAGAGATGCCAAAGTCGGCCAAGAAGACGTGCTCATGGTGCACCAAGATATTTTGGGGCTTGATATCATTGTGTCGTACGTACACCTCGTTATGTAGATATGAAAGAGCATCCACTAGGCATCCGAAGAAGCTCAGAAGCAGTGATTGTTTGTGGGGATCGTTCGCGTCTTCATTAAGATAGACTGCTAGATTGCAGTCAGCCGCTGGGTCCATCAAGAGCCCAATGAATTGTGGCGATGTGAAGCTGCCGACAAGCTGAACGATATTCTTATGCTTCGTACGTTTCAATGTCGCCAATTCATCGACGGCTTTCCTGTTGCTTCGTCGTATTGTCTTGAGAGCATATACTTTATCTTTGCCTGCCAACCCTACTTTGTATACGGCCCCGGATTCACTGCTTCCTAGCACCGCAAGCTGAATCAATTGCTCCCCCCATTCGTCTTTAGGCAGGTTATAGTGCTTACCCAATTCGTAGGACGGAGATATATCTAGAACCATATGTTGTGCATTGAGGAATCGAGCCGGTGCTCCTGGACCTTCTAAAATCCCAGTGAGGTCCTCTTTTTTGAAAGGGAACCTGTGATCCGTGATCTTATCTTGGTTGAACTTATCTAGCGCCTGAAGGACATCGTCACTAGATTTCATAATATTATACAATACAATGGAAATCTTCGTGTAGTGATCGAAGCCAGGCTTGATCTCTCTAAGGTTGTTTGCTATTTCCTCTACGTCGCGATCAGAGTATTGGCGTGGTGGATCGATAATTCTGGCGATGGTGTCTGCTGTCACTTTTCTAGGTTCTGTTAATACTGGATCTTGCGCTAGAAATGCGCCTGGGGCATCGTTACCCAACAGTTTAACCCTATCTTGGTAGTTCTTCAACTTCGCGCAATCTTGTGGCGTCCTGTTCTGGTGATCTAATGTGTGGGCATTAGTATGTTTCTTTAGTAATAGTTTTATAACCTCTTTATGATTGGAGGATTTGCGATGGGTTCCCCTTGCTGCTAAATGAAGTGCTGTTTGTCCGTCGTTGTCTTGGACTGAAATGCGGGCGTCGCTTTTGAGAAGGCTCGAAACTATGTCTAAATCCCCATGTCCAGATGCATAGAGAAGTGGTGTTCGCCCTTCTCCGTCCTGCACATCTACGTTTGCTTTTTTTCGCAGCAAAATATCAACTACATCCTTGTGTCCACATCCAGCCGCACAGTGAAGGGCTGTTTTGTTGCTGTAGTCGAGCAAGTTGACATCGGCCCCCTGAGAAATTAGGTATTGCACGATTTCGCCTGAGTTATTTGCTGAAGCTTGATGAAGCGCTCCTACTGTTTTTGGACTTGCTTTCCTCTCTTCAATTAATCTCCTCACTTTGTCTTCATCACCCCTCTTGCACGCCTCAAGTAACCTCTGATCATCAGTGGCATTTGTACCATCTATCATGTCTACACAGCAGGCAGACTGGGTAGGCAGGCGCGCTGAATGTATCCTTTGATAAACTTCGTCAATATTGGGTCGTTCATCTCTGTCGGGATTCATCATGTCCTGACAGAGTCGGATTATTTTTTCCTGCCATTTGTTTTTCTGATTATCCTTCTTCTGCAAGTCCTTCATCCACGCATGGACTTGGTTTAAATTCTTTGCAAATGAAGGTTCGTCTCCGGATGATATTGCTTTCTCAAGGCTTCCCCGCTTAGCTTCGTAGGAATGAGCCACGAGAATTTCAAGAAACACTGCGCCCAAAGAGAAGACGTCGGCTGAACGACCTCTAGTACTCCCATTTTCGACTTCAGGGGCTGCGTATTGAATCGTGCGTGAACGAGGTGAGTTAGGCAGTGTCGTCGATAGGGTCTTTACAAGGCCCATTTTGGATATTCCAAAGTCCGCAAGTAAGACTTTCTTATTCTTTACCAAGATGTTAGGGGGCTTGATGTCACGATGAGTAATACCGAGTCCGTGGATATATGCCACAACATTGGCTAGGCATTGGAACCAACTACAAATCTCATTGGCCTTTGCCTTGCACTGGAGGTAGGGGACGATATTGTCATCGGCACGGTCCATGACAATGGCCATGTATGACTTGGACTTATCCGTATGGTCGAAGAAGAATGCACGCTCAAAGCGGACAACATGGTGATGCCTGGCCAGCTTCAAGCACTGGGCTTCTCGCAGAACTGAACGTTTAAGGTTGTCGTTAAACGATTGACCGGATTGGACGAAGACCTTTTTCATTATTAGTGGAGAATTGTGATCTTTACCCATTTCAGCGCTGCTTTTTCCCTTGCGAGTGTCTTCCTTTTCCTCCACACGTTCTCTGACTGGCATGACAGTTGGTTCATCCCAGGAAAGCGAAACATCGGGGTAGTAAGGGGGTTCACGATTATCATCATATTCTTCGTATCTTAGGTCTTCAAATTCCTTATACATGTTGACGGCCATTGAGAGAGCTTTGGTGGGATGCGTGAAGGAGTTAGAATCGTTGTATGGGGCTTATAGTTAGATATATAAGTAATTCCTCTGAAAAGTTAGGATAGGATTATGTAGGTACCGACTTTGTATTTGATATAATTATTAGTAAAGTGTGTGATATATATATGTATTTACCTAGGTATATACCCGGTTATCTAATGGAGTGCGCGATTTTAAAAGTAGGAAGCTAGGACCAAGGTTACAATGGCATTGCTTCACTCTTTCTGTGTTCTTTTGGGAGCCCCTTGATATGAACTCGGCTGAGTATAGTAAAGCAGGCTGTCAACATATTTGAAGGCTGGCTAGTAACGGTTGCAATGTGATAAGAATGTAGCGAAACCCACCGCGCTGTACGTGAATGTCTCGCATTCTATCCTTGCATAGCTTGCCGGATAATGAATAATACACTATACATGTTGCATGCGGGGTTTGGTTTTCGTGTAAGTCAATTCGTAGCCATAGCAGTACGAGTTGTTGTTGAGCCGCATCATATTTGTAATCTCGATTCGGCCCCCAAGACTTAAGTAGGTACCTAGTCCAACTTTATTGACCTATACACACCCACGGAAACTCGATCGATGACCAGTGACATCGCGCATTGAATCATGGTATAAGTCCGAATCATTGGTGTGAAATGAGATGAGTTTGCATATGCATGCGATATAATATGCATACCTTCGCAATAGTCTACCTACGTACATGTCTGATTCGGCAATTGTTGCCTCGGAATCTAGTATACTTAAAGGCTACCTATCTACTGTTACATTGTGGCTTGATTGTAATATGTATTATTCAGTATGCTTTATATGATATGTGATAGACTCGACCGGGGAATGTTGGGTTGTACTCGGACTTGGGGGATGTCCGTTTAGATATCTACAAACTTGAACCCAGCCGCTTCATTGCATGACGCACCTGTAACTCTCCCGATAAGTGAACGTCTTATGAGTGGGTAATTCACACTAGCCACTTCCGATGTCGAGGTCGTTACACAACTTTTCCAACTGATGGTTGGGCCGTTATTAGGTAGACAGGCATGTTAGCCCGGTTTCCCCCAGGTGAGATCCCTATTAACCCCTTCAAATGGCTCCTGAAAACTAGTACCTAGGGAACATTATGAAAGTGCAAAAGAGCCTCCAACATGGATATTTTCAACACCACTATCTCAACAGGCACCATGATTATCCAGTATCTAAGTGCTTGTGCTGACTTCTCATCCGATGCTAGGTCTTTAAAAGTCCGCCTTGAGTGGGATCTTAGAGCTTTAGCACAAGCTCAAAGATATTTCTCCACAGGGCAATATGAGAAGGAATGCCAACATCTGGAGCCCGAGGACCTGGCTTTGCTAGAACGCACAGCAGAGTACCTCAATTATTTAGTCGATAAAGTCTACAAAAATCTCCACAAAATTGAACGAGGGGATTGGTTGCGACACACCATCAACATGACTACTTGGATAGCGAGGCGATCCCAGATACAAGAAACGGCAAAGGAGATCCACCAATGGACGGAGAGGTTGAATTTACGTGTTCTCGGCTTGCCCAAACACGTTAGAACATCTATTCCTACTGCCTATGATGAACGAACCAGTATTCAGCAATCGCCAATCATCCGCAGTGGTGATAGAGTACACGAATTTCTTGCACTTTCGTTAGAAGCGAAGCTAACTCAGGCCAATGAAATGCTGTTGAGGACACCGGATGATATCATCACCCAAATCCGAGCAGTTCGGGATATCTCCTCACTTCCTTTTCAATACGGCGACCAACAAATTATATTCTGTAGCCGAGAAGTCTCGGTAAAGTGTCTGCCAGATACTTCGGACTTCGAGGTCCTTGTTTCTCAGATGGGGGAGCTCGCTGCTGTGCTAAGCCATCTTGATCCCAATATGGATATCCGACTTCTCAAAGTAAATTATTACTTCTACCATCCTGATTCAAATCAATTCCTCTTTGCTCAAACTCCACCATATCATGTTGACTCTATGATGACACTGGATGAGTTCATCAAGTATGATCCATTCCCTGGCACCGAGATATCCCTAAATGAACGGTTCAAAGTTGCATACAAACTTGCCGAGGCAGTTTTCTTCCTGCACACGGCAGGTTTCTGCCATAAAAACATCACAACCCACAGTGTTGTTATCCTTCGACGATTCAAATCTCATAATAGCAGACTGTCCAACGATATTGCAACTGATGATGCTTATTTGATGGGATTTGATCTTATACGTGGTGTCGGAGCTAGAACCTACAAAGAGGGTACAAGAACCCGACATAATAGTGGATTGAGGACGAGTGTATGGGACTTCGACATTTTCCAACACCCGACGAGGCTACAAGGAGAGAAAAGCCCCAGATACATCAAGGCCCATGATGTTTATAGCCTTGGGGTTGTGTTGCTTGCGCTCGGATTTTGGCAACCACTTCGAGACTTGGTTGGCCAGATAGACCAAAGCAATCCATCTAGTTGCTCAAATCTGTTATACCACGTTGCCCCAAATATGCGGCAGAGAACTGGTGGAAGATATTACCGGATTGTCGAATGGTGCTTGAACATGGCAGGAGATCACGATGTCAAAAATGTCGAGTTCATGCAAATGGTCCTTGATCCGCTTGAAGAGATTATGAATGTCATGACATAGAATCAAATAAGTCATCTTTTAAGGTGTCTAGTCTGTTGGAAGGTCATCAGTTGAATGTCTAGTAGGGCTAGGATTCATTACCTGGCTTGTAAATATGGATTATGAGAACATTATATCTAGTGAGAATTCGCTGTGTTTTGGTGGGTACTCTCTATGGTATAGGCATTAAGAGAAAAATTCTTTGTGGGCGATGGTCGTAAGCCTGGAAGATTCTCTAAACCACCACTAACTCCACCGTGAATACAAGGTAGGGATTTGATAACAAAGAGTACATAGTCATTGCCTCCAAACTGACTCTCGCTTGTATCTATGGATATCAAGTTTTTACAACTGCAATGATGCCGAAAAGTGTCATCATATCTAATTTCTGGCTAGATTTAGGGTAGCTATTAATGGGACTAGAAACATCTCTATAAGGAAGAGGTGAATCGACCTGAGTGTAAGTCAGCTCTTGCCAAATCTTTCTGTTACTCGTACCTAATAGCTTACCTCAATATTAGATAAAGAACATCAGCCCCTAGAGTTCACGACCGCCGAAGATCCCCGCTACATCCTTAGAACAGAAACCATCGAAAGTCTGTTCATCATATATCGTATGACTAGCGACCTCAAATGGCAGGACCTAGGTTGGGAGATGTTTACGTAGTTGCAAATTATACCAAGACCGAATTTGGAACACACGCAGCGGTCGAGTATGTCACCCGCGCCGGCGATTCGCTGCCTCAATCTGACTACATGGAAGTAAGTGACATCAACTCTTTTCACACCTCCTATGCAGACTTCTAATAAGGCTGTTAGAGTTTTCGGCTTGCAGAAACCCTAAAGAGGTATTTCTATTTGCTTTTCAGTCCATATGATATCGTCAACTTAGATGACTATGTGTTCATCACAGAAGCGCATCCCTTTTCCCGACATCATGAGACAGTAAATATTTAGGCTGATACTGGTTACTTATTACCTACCTACCTACCCGGTACCTATTTATACAGCTGTTAATGGCTGATTGATTTTGGCGCTTCAGCTCAAAAGCTCCGGTACAATACTTTGATAATTTTCATGCCAACAGAAGGAGTGTAACTGTGGAATCTACAAATAATAAATAAATGTGGAATGATCAGTCCTTTGCACTCATGATTAATTTTCTTTCATCCACCTACTACACTAACAACCAAGAATATGATAGATGATGCTCTTTTGTTTCCCCCTTCAGGTTGAGTCTAAGTGGCCTTTTCTACTCTCAGGTCTCATATATCTATGATACTCTTCGCTTACGGAGCCGACCTCTATGTATGTAGAAGATTCGGTCATCCTCGGAGTCTGGGTACGGTTACTTCGCATACTAATTAAAGATCTCAGCCCCGTGAGCGTTGCCCTTGGGATTTGTACCCAATTCGCTCGTTTCTCTCGGGATCCTAACAATGAGCTTTCTGGAAAACTAGGGTTTGATGGGTTGGTATGCTTGTGTGATGTGAAGAATGTTGGAAACCATAACCATGTAGAACTGTTGGCACAATGTTTACAAAGAATGGGTACAACTGGCATAGAAGCAGAAATGATGCCGATATTATGCTCAGCAACCCTAGGTAACCACGGTCAGCATCGAAGCTCTTCGCAATTGGTGTTGAATGCTCGTTAGAGAAATAAGGAATATACGATAATAGTTTACTTACCCAACAGAGAAAACGATAGCTGATAACCAAGTATAATCTACGTTGTGAAGCATTAGTGCTCTATTATAAGCACCGATGAGGGAGCAAGCACACGCACTACATGATTGTATTAATAGAAGTCTGACTTATCATAAAAGGAGGGAGGGGGGTTTCTCCATACAGTAGTCCCACAAGGAATACAGCACACAAGGCTATCTTTCGCTTCAACGAGAGCCGGATATTTAGTGTTAGCCAGCTAGACATGCCAAGTACGTAGAAATCAGTCGCAGCGCTAAAGATTCCTTGCGCTACTATAGCATCTATTGGTGTCTTCCCGCATTGTCCATCCTTCTTTCCTTCCATCCAAGTTTCGATAGCCGTATACATCAAAGCCGTTGCATTTGTACCTGGCCCTTGGACGGCTTGAGTAATGTTTGACTCTTCTATTATCTGCGCAATAGTAGAGTTGTCTACTCTAATACTACCAATATCTGTCGTTTTGCAGACTGTATTACCGACGATGAGTAGTATAATATTGAAAATTGCAATAGCTCCCATTGAGATCCAAAGAATGCGGACGGCGCTTCTGTGAGGTTGGAATATTCTAATATTGAAAAATATTACTGATGATTTCAGAAATATGGCGCATACCAAATAAAGTGACATGAAAACACGTTGAAACTAAAACATGGAGCAGATTAGGGATTAGTTATCTGTCTGTCGAATATTGCATCGATCTGAGAGACTATTATGCTAAGCATGATAGGAATACCTACCTCCAGTGTTGATGTATACATTAGCATAGGAACATCCCACCCATGAGGTCCAATTTGAGGACCCAGCACTGTGATGGGTCAGCTATGATGGATTGAATAACTTGAGACATTTTAATAACAGTAGAAATGGCACTTACTTGATAATAGCAAGCCACTTTGAGCCGTGACGCAAGTCTATGGAATGAGTAACGTCGACAATTAGTATCAAATACTACAAATAACAAACGAATGACTGACTCACAACGGTAGCTATGCATAGGTCTATTTATCTCCCAGTTAGCACATTAAATATTTGGCGTCAGAATCGAGTAATCGTCGGAAGACCTACAGTCATCTGCGCCAAGAGAGCGCGTTATGTAGGTGCGGGTGTAAATCCTGAGAGCGAAAAATACAACCATCAGAGACCACGTCGCATACACCATAACCTTTCCAGAGGGCGCACATGTGAGAGGATTCTCAAAGTTTGGTTGTGTCCCGGATGGAGGTCGAACTAACGGTAACTGGGACAGATCGAGTGTTGATGCAATCTCTACTAGATCCATTATGTTTTGGTATAATAGTTGTTTCTCTTCGGATCGGATATTGTTGGAAGCTGGTATGAAAAGAGACTTTTTCCTTTGGAAAGAGATACGCTGATCCTTGAACTTTTTCTCATAACCCAACTTCTTCGTAGTCAAAGGGAGCAAGCTTACTTAAAATACATACTGTGATGTAGAGCCTTATACTTAGCTGACACATCTCAGTTAGGTGAACCTTTTCAATATTCTCCTATGAAATATATTGCTGACGTTATATTATATGATATACTTGACAGTGTTGTATCTAATCTCGAAATTGCATTCCTTAGCGAGGAAGGCTGTTCCTGGTAGAAAAGACACATTAATATTGAAACTCAATGAGACTTTGGGTTACCGTAGCCCCAATAGATATATGACTAATAATAGCTCAGTAAGCAAAGCCCATCCTAATACCTAGGACTTTTTAAATCACGAAAGTAACATCAGTTATAAAAAATGGAACAGAGATGTGGGCAATATATATAGTAAATACCACCTAGTTCACTATGATTACTATGAGCTGAACCTAGTTGTTACCCACCGTCTGCAAGAGATAAAATTACAATCTACCTAACTAGTGGTAATTTTACTCTTATTCTCGTCGCATATACTACATTAGCTGCAATAACCCAAAATGCAACAACAGCCACAAATCCTTCAATTAATAAAATATTCTTTCTCATTGCCTAAACTGGTTGGCCCCTGGAACCTCTATTCACTCCACGTCAGATATCACGTAGCACAACATTGACAGTGACTGACTCCTCCAATTTCTGTAAATTTAAAGGCAATTGCCCTTGTTTGAATTAACAAGGCTAGTGCGACTGTATTATCTTGTTCAGCTTCGAAAAAAAAGTATTCTGGAGATCAGCTTGGTAGCCCATTAGAACGTAGCAAGAATGCTGGCTCCGAGCTATGAAGAAATATGGATTACGACACAATGAGAAATTTTGAATCAACTTATGTACTTCTTCACAATAAAATCTCGTGTTCGGCTTAATTAAGACCTTCGCCCCTCGCATATTCTACTCATGTATATACTCAAGGAACACTACAAATATTTCCAATGCAACCGTCTAGTTTCCTAGATTTTCATATAGCATCGCACCATGAACGTATTCTTCGACGCCCCCGAACTCGTTTAAAAACACATCTTCGTCAAGCCTTCACGCGTGCCTTTTCTTTCTCATTCAGGTTCTCTACCTTCGTCCAGTCTAGAGGTAGATTGTGGAAGTCATAGGCAAAAATACAATGAATACGAGTGCCCATTCTAGAATTCATTGGTTCCAATATCAATACTCAAGCTGATTTTTCATATCAAACCCTTGGTTTGAATCTTATAATGGGTGTAATAATGAGCTCATGGTTGTATATGGTCTAATGAATGTCTACATTACATAGACATCAACATTTATAAGAGAGCATAATTATACAGAAAAGGGAGTTCTGAATCAGTCACTTATTAAACCATGGATTTAATGGCTAATCCAGCTTACTAACTCAAAGTTAGCTTTGGATGACATATGCCTTCAATGTTATAAGCGATTAGGTAAGGTACATTGTTACGTAATCTTTTTAGGAACTGGGGTTAGGGTTAATGCAGAAAGCCAACCCTAACCCTTACTCTGGGAAAGAATCTGACCAGCTATCATACCGATTATTAATACCACGTAAGTGGAAATTTACTAACCATGAGATGGGTTTTCAGTGAGGAAAGTGCTACACGCACTCTGAGGGGTGCCTATAAGTTTAAGTTTCAGAAACGGCTCTACAAGCCCTGATCTTAAGAAAATCAACATCGTTTTCCTCCTCTATTATCTCCATGCTATCTACCTTCTACGGAATCCCACATTATTAATCTGAAATGGCAGTCTTGATATCATCACACTCACATCGCAAATGATGTTGGAACAAACTTCTTGATTAGGTAACCACTTAACCTTTCGAATTAGAATCATAAGACGAACGGCAGGTTAATAGGTATCAATGAAGCTATGAAGCGATTCCGAGTCAGGATGGTTTGACGATATTGCTCAGCGGGAGTAGGGATAAGATATACGTAACTACTTATGAGCGACGATCGAATTTTATATTACATTGTAGAAGCCCTGAATACTCAGTCCCGACATCACTTAATATAGCAATTTATGGTATATTTCTAGTTAGAGGCATATCTCAATCGATGGATTGGCATTAAGGTAAAGACGCGGCAGCCTCCACGCACAACTTCAACCACAGTTAATAATCCTATAAGCGCCAAGCTACTTATTAGGGAAGTTAGACTGTGTCCCATTAACTAAAGTATATGATTGTTCTACAAGCCATTATTATGACACTAAAACTCAATCGATACGGTCGATCCATGAGATCTCATCATCAAAAATAACGATGCACAGGCAATTAAGTATTGTACGAAGTATCTCTATAGCTAAGACCTCACAAAGGTCCCGGCGATAGCCATGATGCGAACCCCTATAGCTCCGGATGCCAGCAGATGGTTAGACCGTGGCGTGGTCCGCCCTCATCCCCTCCACATAATCGCTCTAGGGCCTGGAGATAAATTTCATATATTAGGGAAATATTTAAAGCTAGCGAGATCGTAAAAAACATTAGCTTGGTACTCGAATTCTAGGGGATTTTCAATTGAAGGGAGTTGAGAAAATGACCAAAAACCCCTTCTCCCGTTTAGAAGCGCAGTTCTGTGTGACGTCAGCTTGGGCTCTCCATGTAACCCTATCGGGTGCCTGCGGCATAGGTTGAAAGCGGGAGGACGAAACAGGCAATAAGATCCCGTAACCGTGTCATTCTATTGGCTAGAAGCCCCGAACCGCGGTTGATCAATTGGTCGCCAATTGAAATTGAAATCGAAGCTAAACACCTAAGCATTTGAGATTGTGTTTAGCAGATTAGGGGAATAAATGCGTTGCTCAGTACAATCCATATATGAATATGATCGACGCGTCCAGGCTAGTTAGATGATCATGCGAGAACAGAATGTCGCTTTTCTTACCTTTGGGGGTGGTACAGTTAATGCTTGAAAACATTCACCTAATAATAATACCTACTCACAAGTAAGTAGCTTTAAGCTGATGCCGCCATAATCGGATTTTGGTCGCTCCTCATTCTGCTCCAACCATGCATAAATAGACACCAACAGTTTAGAGAATAGATTTTTCGACAGAATAGTATTTATAGCTAGCATGTCACTGCGCATATTGCATGAAGGGTCAGGTCAAGTATCCGAAAAGCATTCGTATCAATTCATGTCTTCAGAGACTTCCGATCTATGTCAAAGGCTCCGCATAAAAGCAATTCATTACGACCAATGGGGTATCCTCCTGTTTAGTTAACTGCGCCGAAAATTGACTCCATAATTATGCCCGTGATTTGGTAGGGGTCTGCGTTCGAGGCCGGTCGTCGGTCCTCGAAGTAACCGTAGCCCTTCGCGGCACATTCTCGGGGGATACGGATGGAGGCGCCTCGGTTGGCAATACCGAAGCTGAACTGGTCGATGGCGCCAGTTTCGTGTCGTCCTGTCAGACGCAGGTCGTTGCCCTCACCGTACACAGCAATGTGCTCCTTGTGTCGAGCCTCTAGCTTCTTGATCGCCGCCTCGATGTGCTATTATTAAGTTAGTCAGATGTAATTAGCACAAATATGGGTAGTATAATCGTACCTTCATTCCACCCTCAACACGCATCTCCTTGGTGGAGAAGTTGCTGTGGAGGCCAGCACCGTTCCAGTCACCGGGGATGGGCTTAGGCTGGACGGAGATCTTGGCGCCAAACTCCTCGGCGACACGGTGAAGGAGGAAACGGGCCATCCATAGCTGGTCACCCATCTCAATTCCCTCGCAGGGACCGACCTGGAATTCCCACTGGGCGGGCATAACCTCGGCGTTGGTTCCGGAGATCTTGATGCCAGCGTACAAGCAAGCCTTGTAGTGGGCATCGACGATGTCACGGCACATAACTCGGCCGGCACCAACACCGCAGTAGTAAGGGCCCTGGGGAGCAGGGAAACCGTTCTTGGGCCAGCCGTAGGGGCGGTCCTCCATGTCGAAGAGAGTGTACTCCTGCTCGAGACCGAACCACGGCTTGTGATCGGCATGAGCCTCCATCAACTTAGCGCACTCGTGGCGGTGGTTGAACTTGTTGGGAGTGCCATCGGCGTTCCAGCACTCGGCGAGAACCAAGATGTTGGGAACACCTCGCATAGGATCGGGGTAAACAGCAACGGGTCGTAGGTAGACATCGCTGTTGTCGCCGGGAGCCTGGTCGGTGGAGGAACCGTCGAAGTTCCAGACGGGGAGATCCTCAGGCTTGAAATTGCCGTCGGCGGGGATCTTGGTGATGGTCTGGAGACGCGCAATCAAAGTTAGTAATTATCCGCAATTGTAAAGTAACAGAAATGCATATGTAGTCGCAGTTCTATTTTAGGACACAAACGGTTCGGTACTGCGAAATCAATTAATGGGTACTGATCGCCACTAGGCGCTGGATACGAGTAATGAATTCGGCTGGCCACATTTTCCCCTGCGCCATGGCTAGTCGGGTACCGGCAAGGCGCTGTTAATAAAGGAGGATTGTGCTGTATTGTGGGGTCAAGGTTTTTCTCGGTGATTTGGAAGACATTGTTGATTGTGCCAAGTGGGCGAGGTCGGACCAAGCCGGTTCTATTATCGATCGAATGCGAACCAGACAAGATTAAAACAAGGATCTGCTAGCCTAGAAAAGCCCTCTGAAGCTGACAGGAACCCACGAATGAAAGTGTCGTAGGCGGTCAGATCAATCCAGGGTCTTCGTATGCAAGCTTCAGGCAATTCCTGAGCCAGCGACGGGTCGTGACATGGGGGATCATGTAACAGGAATGAAGGCGATTCGACGAAGATAAGGTGGTGAGGCAAAGTGGTGAGGCAAATTACGTACCTTGCTCTTAGAACGAACATGACCATGAGCATCGATCCAGATGTACTCCGCCATGGCGTTTCCCTTCTGGTCGAGCTTCATGTACTTCATGAGCTACGATGAAATAAGTCAGCACCATTGTTCTTCGAATGGACAGTCGCACCGTTGATTGCCATTGATGCGCCGTGTCCATGTGTTCGGGGATGATCGCGTGCTCACGTTCTCAGTGTACGAGACGAACTTGGTTTCGGCCTGGAAGAGATTCTGTTAGCAAATCTTCTCGTAAAATGAGGGGTTGATTGGCTGGCAAAGGCGAGCTGGTGGGGGGGATTGCGCAGGATGAGGCTCACCATGGTTGCGGTATTGCAAGATTAAATCTGATCTAGGGGTATTTTTCTTAGGATGCAGACTCGTAAATCGTAAAATACTCCGACAAGTTCGAAACGAAAGGAGTTATTATAGAAGAACTTGTTGAAGGAGAAACGAGACGAGAAGGAAGAGTAGAATTGTGATAGGGAGAGTTTGGAAGTGAAAAATTGATTGCGGGGGGACGCTGCGGCTTTTATGTGGAATAGCCGTAGACCGGAGATCGTTTAGTTGATAACAAGCAAGTACACATAAGGTAACTTAACGTAAGTTGTGACCTACTTGTGGCACTGAAAGTACGGAAGGTACAATGGGTTCCTATACGGACGTTAGAAGATAAGGCGCCCTGATACTTGTGTCCCTAAAGTTCTAGCTCGTGGCGCTGGGTGGTAAGGGTACCGTGTAAGTTTACCACTACGTACTACGTACCTAAGTATAGTACCTAGTAGGTAATGCAGGGGTGTTTCTTGCTGTAAGTTGGGGCTAAGTTCCAAGGTTTGCCCCCACCGGCCCTTTGCTTTCTTTACCAGGTGTTAAACGACCTAAATGGAGAATGAAATTCAATGGGCGTTCTTTCTTTCTTTTACGGCGACACGGGGACGCACTTGCACTTGCGCTCAAATGGCTGTCCAGTGATCAGTCACTTGTCAATAACCCCTGTCTTAGTGGGGTATGGTGGGGTGTTTTTTTCAGCCCACACCACAACTTATCCTTATCGTGCATATACCTATCAGTTGCCTAGGTGCTGGTGCTGGAAGGTTGACTTTTTAGTGCCCTAGCAGTGCCCAGGTGAGTTACCTCGTGCAGGTTGTGTGGTCAGATTTTTGTCTATTATCATATTGGACGGATTTTGTCTAAGAATATTCCTTCTAGAACTGAGGCCGACACACGACCGACACCACTCCTTAACCGTCACGATTATCCGGTTTTACTAGTGCTTGCCGTGCCTGAAAGATCGGGTCCAAGGTAGTGGAACCTCGAGTATCCAAAGGCAGTCCCAGACATATCCTCGCTTGCGCCACCGCGCCTGGAGCGGTCCCGACCTCCAAGTCAGGGGTTCGCAATTCGGCTTCACCATCATACAAAAGATGTTTCCCGTTTACTGTTACTTGACTTTTCCAAAGAAAGTGACCAGTTCCCAAATACCTCCCGAATCACCCACGAACATTACGTATAATTAAGAGTATGACATCCACCGGCGCTGATCTTAGTACTAGGAAGGGTACGGGCTGCATAACGTGTTATTATATGCGTAGTAGGCTTTCTGCATACGCTATAAAAAAGAAGGAGTGAGGTCGATCACAACAAAAATTTATTCGAAATTTAAGACATGCAATTGACCACTGAGATCGATTTCCAACAATCACTTGTCTCCTAACCTGCTAGCCTGCCAGCCCGCGAAAATTCAGTTGTCCATCTGCAAGGTGACCCTTTACGTTACATCTAGCTTGCTCTGTTATAGCTTTCGTCACATACAATACTCGATACATTCTAAAATCTCATATCCCACGTAGGTGCTCAGTGAAAATATCCAATATCCAGATCAATGGTAATATCAAGACTCAGCTTGGGATATCTAAAGCCAGATGAGTGAACTGACTCAATGAGGAGATACACTCTAGCTCAGTTAACCCCGAATTGCCGCTCGTCGCCCGAGCTACGCTAGCTCTGGTGTTTTCGATCAAGTCGGACAAGGACGAACAAGCAAAACGATCAGTGTGTGTGGGGGGCGAAATCCTAACGGCCAAGGCCCGCGATTCGGACCCTGAAAGCTTGAGTCATTAATCCATCAATTACGGTAAATGCTGTAATTAATTATAGTTTGCTTTTTCAACTGTCTCAATCGTATTACCTGTCACCGCTTGTTAACCAGCTCATCAGCTACGGCAAACGTTAATTTTGGATGCGGCACGTTCGATAGTATGACCCGTCAGCTTGGATCTCCAACTGTATGTGTAAGTTGTATATGAAATGGGTAACATAAGGAGGTCAGGGGCAAATTTCCGCACCCAAAGATAAATTACATACAGGCTTCTACATATACCACGTTGCTTTTTAAGCCAAATTCCCATTATTATTATATAATAGTGTCTCCCGCCTTCTTAACTCTGGAGGTGGCTGTTACCCCATTAGCTCCAGTAACGTTGAGATGCAATTACCATTTAATGTTATACTCTCGGCTGACAATTGCAACATCCGTCGTTTGTCCATCCCAAAATCTGGACAAGTTTCCGGGACTTACCTAGTCTCAACTTAACCTTAGGACCTTAGGTACATACAGGCTCGCAGGTTGGGGCCCCATCAAAGCTTGACAAATTGATTTTCCCAACTTTTCATTCCTGAAGCATGTCATCGAGTTACATTCGAGGTATAAAATGGTCATCAATAATTAGAAGGATCTTTCTATCCAACCATGAAAACGGTCTTTCGGCTTACGAAGTACATCTAACCCCAAATTTTCGCATCTTGAAAGGTATCGAGGTCGATTGCGGGGTTGGTGCGACGCAAGATGGTAATTGGCGTTGCTGCTAGCGTCCCACGTTATCGCCAAGTTTTGATTGGCTGGTTTTACTTTTCGTTGCTCAATTCCATCTAGTACACAGTACGTAAGTTTTCAAGGTGAACAAGGTCTATTATTGGATCCCCCTACCTTCTCTTTCCCACATGGAATCTCACCTTTATTAATCTCCTGTCATTGGTTGTTATTATGTCAAGATCGTCCATAGATCAATGATCTTGTGAAATATTTTCCTTTAATCCCAGCAATGATGCCGGCATCATTCCCCTTCGTACTTTCTTCGCCCGAGAATCCAATTGTTGTGTCCCTTTCACCGTAACGGGTGGACGGATATCTCTGCTTTTCGCCCTCCCTTTACGTAGAGCAATCAATCCAGCACAACGGGTGCTAATCAGCTGTATTCCTTCTCCAGCTTCCGCAAAAGGCTGACGCGTCTTAACGATCACACCGTAGGGCATCAATCATTCTACCACCTTACTTACGAGGTAGGTTTGGCAAGTAAGCAGATATTGATAACCGCGACACAAGCCCATCTTTTAAATTTCCAAGTCTTTCTCCAACCTCAGGATCGCCAAATCAACCCACTGTATCCGACATCGAACATGAAAGCCGTCATACTCAACCGCAAACCCATCATATTACTGAGTAAGCCCCGGCAAAGTAGCGGCCTGCGACATAATGCGGAAGTCTCAACATGATTGCGCGGGTGTCTACTTTTAAAGTTAGGTTTGCGTAGGACAAGAAAGAGGCGCCTGCAGGGAGATTGAATCATGATCACTAAAGTTTCCACGCCATCTCGTCGCGTTTGAAGGAAAGAACACTCTATCATGGATACTTGTATGAAATCACCATTCATCACGTGGCTAACTTCAACTAAGCACTACTATTATGGCAACTGCTCTGATGCAGGCTTCTAGATTTGAAGTTTCTTTTCAATACATATAAGTGACAGTCAAGGTACCTAGTAATATAATACTTCCTCCTTTTCATCATATATCTTCCATTTTCCGAATTATACAGTGAGTATACTCATGGTAATATTCATAAACTAGTGGCTGGCTCAATCATGAATTGGACTGAGGGAAATTTATCACGCCATTCCAAATCCAGGCAGCGCAATGAGTTACTTATACGGCAGAAGCAACATTTCGCAAAAGTTCGCAGTGGCTTGCTCAATGGCGGCGTCAAACAGAGTCCTATATCCATATCCTTTCTAGGGTCCCAAAACCCACGAGCGTCAAAACATCATGACGGTTCTAGTGGTGTGGCATACAGACCCTCGTTGAGTCCCCTCTTAGTTGAAAAGCAAAAGCGGAAGCAAGCTCCGGATGTATCGGATAACTTAGGACACCAACTATCTATCTGCGACAAGAGAAGAAAACTACTTGATAAAGAGGATTGGGTCGGATTGAGCTTACAGCAACCAATCGACATTACTTTCTCTAGACAACTACAACCACTCACTGGTTCAAGATGGGCCAAACCAGCTCGCTCACGCCCACGTGAGGCGCGGAAGCGCCGCGAGCCCCAAGGCAACCCCCAGATGGAAGTAGCCCAAGGAATTCATGATCGCCCCCTCAAGATTCAAATTGGAAGTCAGGAGATCAAGCCAAGTGCGAGTACAGTGTTAAGAAGATATAGTCTGGCACCTCAGCCCTTGACAAGTTCGTCCCACATACGATCAAATCCGATTTCAAGCCCAGAACCCAGCCACGCTCGTCATCTATATGTGGTGCCAATAAGAAGAAGCAAATCCCCACGGATATCGAAGCATGTTCCGTATGATATAGGAGAGCAGCAATGTGATACTCACCCGAAGGCACATGTGAGACCATTGATGGTAGAAGAACCAACCTATGTTGTATACTCCTCATCCATCATCCATGAACCAACTCCTTGCCGGAAACATAATAATCTCGTGGTGCTAGATTGGTCTCCAGTTCCGTCCGGATCCGATAGTTGGGGTAGTATGCAGGTTGAGATCGAACGCCCAGCGAGGCCAGCGCTACCCCAAGTGGCGGACCAGGAATTATGGAAGAATTTGGTTCCTAGTTCATCGGATAATCTACCAATCGACACAACAGCCATGTCCCAGATTATGGCGTCATCAAGCACACCAGGAACCAACATTTTACCATCACATTTACGGACAAGAATACCAAGATATGATATTTCGAGCGAACCAACAGCGAACATAAGTTATCAGTACCCAGATTCAAGTACGAATAGCCATCGGGATATTCAAAACCCGATCTTTAGAGAGGACATCATTTTACCGCCTGAAGGTGAAGTAAATTATGAGAAGATTGAAGTTCATCCAGTAGATGATAATGATGCTTGGATGAATTTTGTTCTCGATGGCGACGACGAGGATTTAGAGGCGAAAGCATTCACAGAAGCTGCGCATCAAGCTGCAGCAGAGTTGCTCCCTTCTGACAATTTTACATCGACCATTGACATTACAGAAACATATGGTTCTTTGGATCGTGGTGAGAAAGAAGGCGATGATCTCCATCTCTCAGGTTCAAGCGAGAGCCACATGGCAACACAAGGTACTCTAGACTCAGAAATGGTATCTAGCAACCTAGCCACAACTGGCTCGACGACTACAGCCGAATCAGAATCACGATTTCGCTTCTCGCAACCTAGAACTTTCATGGGGAAGCTCGCCAATTCAAATATTACGATAAGACAAGAGCCAGTCCATGCGTCGCATCGTCGCGGGAAAAAAAGAGGCAGGCCGCAAAGGAAGGCCACGGATGGAAGGACTGATATTCGACAGCTTCCGGATTTCGACGGCGACCCAATTGAAGAGTTCTTAGACGAATAGACTACTTATGCTTGTTCGGCACTTAGATAAAAAGAGTCTTCTGAAATCTCTAGAGAAATTTTGTGTGGTATCAATGATATTGGGTATCAAACTTGACCAGAAGTTGTCGAGTGAATGCCTACCTAACAACAAGCTGGGCACTATCGGATCCTTAAAGGGGCTAGGTACCAATTCAGGCAGATTATTATGTAAAGGTACAAATATATCCTCTGCTGTTTGCGACCTAAATGTCCCTAAGAACTTTCAAATTCATACCTCAATGTAACAGGACCTTGAAAATGGAGTACCGGTGTTCCCTAACCATTTTTAACGCAGATTCTCAACGCATATTCTCAAATGCGGCCTCATGCTCGTTATCGCACCCCCTACAACTACCGGGTCCGCGGAGTCGTCGTTTCACGCCTTACTAACGACATTCGGAGATAAATTTAGGTTGACAAATAACTTAACTACTATTTCTTTCCCTTTACTATTTTTTTTTCTTTTGTGTGAGTCAGTTCAAAGTATATACGCGCATTACCAAATTTTGAAATTACCTTGATTTCTAAGTCTATTCTCGGTAGATATTCTTCTTTTGTTCCCGAAGACTATGCAACTATGTCGCCCGCATCTGATATCGATTTGCTCGCGCCCTTCGAGCGGGACACCATACTTGAGATCCGCACTAGCAAAATGGAGATGATGCCAGGACTCAAGATTGAGACCGGCATACACAAGAAATTAAGATCCGGTCGCATTCCTGTTTCTTTCGTTGGACTTGATTCGGATGAGCATGATCTTGTGTTCCACGGTGGTCCGGACAAGGCCATTCACGGATGTCAGTCAGCGTCTCCTTTCTCGACATTCATTTGCATAATTCTGATATGAGATCTAGATTGTTGTACTCATTATCCGACGTGGCAAAAAGAGTTTCCTGAGGCTGCTTCACGGTTTCAGCGTGGCGGTTTCGGCGAGAACTTTGTAACAGAGAGGAGTGAGTGACGCCTGTGTTCATTGATGTTACCCCTATTTCTGAACGTCGCGGGAGCTTGTCCAACCGTCAAACGAATCTCTAGATATCTACCTACCTTTAAGACATAAGCCCCCTATTCACTCAAGCTGAGCATCAGTTTAATTGACTTATACGCTATTTACTAGTGAACGAGAGAAATGTGTGCATTGGAGATATAGTCAGCGTTGGCACCGACGGTGTCCTCCTCCAAGTAAGCTTGCCACGGCAGCCATGCTTCAAATTAAACCACCGCTTCCAAGTCAAAAATTTCGCACCGAATACATACAAGACCAGCCGCACCGGATGGTATTACAGAGTGCTGCGGGAGGGTACCGTACAGGCGGGAGACGAAATCCGCCTTGTGGAACGGAGATGGCCCAAGTGGACCATCGAGCGCGTGCAGGAGTATCTTCATAGAACGCAAGACAACGCAGCCATGAACGAAGAACTCGCTGCTATCACGGACATGGGCGATGAGAGTAGAAAGGCGTTTGAGCGACGCGTGGAAAAGCTCAAGGCTAAGCAGAAGCGCGAGGCCGCTGCCCTCAACGGCGAAGCTAAGGAAAAGTGGCGCGACTTTCGCATCGTCGAGAAAACGAAGCAGACCCCGCGCATCGCGTCTTTTATCCTTGAAGCCGTGACACCTGACCCCAAAGCCGAAGACTTGCCGCTGGGTGCGCATGCGCGCCTCAGGCTACCGAACGGACTCATGCGATCGTACTCCGTCGTCTCCGGCACCCCAGATCGGTTCGAGCTCGGCATCGCCTTAGAGGAACCGAGTCGCGGCGGCTCGGCGTACTTCCATAACACGGCGCAGGAAGGCGACGTCGTGCAAGTCGGCCGCGTGACCTCGGATGTAAAGCCCGCGGGCGCGGCTAGTAATCACGTCTTCATCGCCGGCGGCATCGGCATCACGGCGTTTCTCAGCCTGATAGATCGGTACCTGGACATCCACTGGGAAACCACGCTACACTACGGCGTGCGTGAAGCACCTGCCGATATCCCGTTCAAAACGCGCATCGACGCTCTAGGCAACTCTGTAAAGTTGTACGATCGGAGTAAGGGCCAGCGAATGGATATCCCGGCCATCTTCGAGAGCTTGCCGTGGAACTCGCATGTCTACGTGTGCGGGCCGAACCGCATGCTCGAGGAAGCTATGAGCGAGGCGAAGAAACGGGGGCTTGGGGAGGACGAGGTGCATTTTGAGGCGTTCGGCGCGGATACGAGTGGTGACCCATTCGAGGTCGAGGTTAGCTGCGCGCGTGAGAAGAGTCGGACTACGCTGAGTGTAGGGGCGGAGGAGACGTTGTTGGAGGTGTTGAGAAGACGGTTTGGTGATGAGGATGTTGCTAGTAGCTGTGAGGTGGGGAACTGTGGCACGTGTAAGGTTGTGCTGAAGAGTGGGAGGGTTGATCATAGGGGTACGGGACTGATGGAGAGTGAGAGAGCTGACGCGATGTTGAGTTGTGTTAGTAGGGGAATTGGGAAGATTGCTATTGAGATTTGATTGTTATGTGAAAGTATGACGAGATGGAAAGCAGAATATTTGAGAAGGGTGATATTTACAAAATGGGTATACACGATAGCGGCTCGAACAATGACATCTGGTAGATAAGAGCACACGACATAAGGCATATCCATTCTACTCCGCAGAACCAATTAGTCTAATCGTTTTTTTCATTTAGATTATGTGAAATGCCGCTTGCCTTCTTGATGTGTAATAGTTACTAATATATCCAATTGTAGAGTGGAGAGTAGTAACAGACCGCATGCTTTCCATGCATGGCGTATGATGATATGTACAAAACATTTTGGTTCTATGCCAGTGCCTCTATCCTGATAATTCTATTAGCTTGAAGTGTTTTCGTTGCGTTGACTCGTAATCGTTTCCTCTGTTCCCTCTACCCTATTCACCTTCGTTTCAAGCCAAATGAAGACAACTACAGCCCCTGACGCCGCCCAAACAGCAAAGCTCCATGTCATAGTCCCCCAGCCCGCGGATTCAACAACATAGCCACCCCAAATTGGTCCAATTGTCCCGCCAAGGGCGAAAGCCATGGTGAAGAGCCCGTAGCCTAATCCATACACCCCCTTTTCTCCAAAGATGCCCGGTTCCTTAGCGGCTTTATCCTCGATCACATAGGTAATTTCGGCCATAAGAGGGACGTTAGCAAATGCTAACGAGATGCCCAGCGGGGCAAGTAGAAAGCCAAGCAGTATCTTGTGCTGGATGGTATTTTCGGTAACGAAGCGAAGACACACGAGCAGCGGTATACATAGGCAAAAGCCGAAGAATGTCGGCCACTTAGCGCCATATTTGTCGGAAAGCCAACCGACCAAAGGTGAGATAAAGGCAGGCAGAAACATGGCCAGAAACATAACTCCAGCAGCGGTAGAGTTCCAATTGAAGGTTCTCTGCACGAACAAGGCTAATGTAGCATCGAAACCCATCCTGTTTATAGTTAGATGATGCAGAAATTTAAAGGCGATATGACGGTAGTACTCACATGATACCAGATTGAGTAAATAGCCCATATAAAGCAGCAAGTAATCTTGGCGACTTCAGGAGGACCTTGATAGAGTGACTTGTGCCATATTTGGGTGTTGAGGTTATCGGGCCTTGATCAGTGTTGTTGGCGCCTTCGGGTTGTTTTTCCTCATCATTCTGCTCTTTTGCCGCGACGCGTATCTCATTTTCTCCGATAGGTGAATTGGCTGCCTCTAGATCCGGTTGTCTACCCTCTATTCCGGAGGAAATGGGGTCTTCGTCCTCGTCAATCCACTGCTTAGCAACCTTTTTTTCGATCATGACGAGTCGTAACAGAATATCAACTGCAACAACACCAAATGCGATGTAGTAGACAGCATAATATCCTACTGCACTGTAAACAGCACCCCCAATGACCGGTGCGATAAGTAGTCCAACGCTCATCGAAATACCAAGGTAACCTAGGGCCATGCCAATGGCGTTTTTCATCGTGTCGACTAATAATGCACATCCCACGCTCCAGACGATAGCCGCACTAAACCCCTGGAGTAGCCTGCCCAAGACTAGGAGGCCGATCGTTTTGCCAAAACATAGTAATAGAGTTGATCCAGTCAGGGCAAGGAGTCCAATGAGTAGCGGCCACCGTCGAGATGAGGTGTGATCCGCATATAGCCCGGCGATAGGACTACCAACAAACAGAGCTACGCTGTAGCAGGACAACAAGATTGACGTCCAATGCTGAACTTGGTCTTCGGAGATTCCGACTTGAACCGTAAGCGAAAACGGCACGACTGGGACGATTAACGCGTAATAGAAGATGTCGGTGAAGATAGCCAAAGCCACTTTATATCTTTGGGTTAGTGATATATCCTGAATCGGGAACAGCGTTGCTTAGAACGAACCAGTGAGCAATATCAACGTCTTCGAGGACCGAATAGAGAGGAAACGGGGAGGCTTTGACTTTGGATCTTTCCTAGCCCCTGAGAGGAATTGGCGGGCGCCCCTAACAAAGCCCATACTGATTACCTGATAATTTTATCGTCCAACTATAGGTACGTATGAAAATATTCTGTATCTTTCAGGACATATATTCCATTATGAGGTAGCGATTCATCGAAGATTTTAATCCCGACTACTAATCCACTACACCTTCACATGAAACCAAGAAATGTTGCAAACCCGGTCTCTAAGTCTCCGATTTTCTCTTGATGCCGGGTGTGGATCCGACTGAGGAGTCCGCGGGGTCCGACCGGGATCGTCAACTAGTCAACTACGACGGTAGCATCATAGACCACTAGCCTCGCCAAGAGCATGAAGTTCTTACATTACGTATGAATTTGTGCTGTGGTTTCTTACAACGGGTGATGTACCTGGTGACAAAGGCTAGACATTCCGTGGAGATGTTGGTTTTACTTAGCTTAATAGCCTTTGGTCTCATTTTACTAACGGAACCCGAGGAGAATGAGTCACAATTTGGAAACTCGGAGATCTTGGCAATGGGTAGGTAGGTAAGAAAGTTTGCATATAGCTACCGATTTATTCATGCTTTGGCGAGTCTCGACTATTTTTTTGCGGTAGTCCGGCTGAGTTAGCTCGACATGCAGTTTTTACTAGATGTTGTCATAAGAGAAAAGATTGAGGTTCCGAATAAAGTCGCTGGCGGGTTTCTTAGAAGGATATAAGTTCCGGATATGGAAATAATTCTCTATATAGAGGTATATGCTTACGTCATGAGAGGATTATCGCTATAACAGTTTATTCTTTATTTACTTAGCACGGATCTTAATTGACCCACTAAAATATTTTTTTCTGGTTGCTACGACATTGGAATTTTTGGAAGCTGGATTTTATCTTCGTTCATGTTTTGTCTCAAATAACAAATTCTACACCAACGTACTCACGATGGCCGAGTCAAAATCTTTAATCAAGGACTTCTCTCCATTGCAGGTCTTAATCCCTCCTCCCCCTTCGTTTCCTACCAAAGCAACACATTACCTCTACATCCGAAGAAACGCGCCTAGAACGCCAACCCCTGACGACTCTAGAAGTCTCTTTATCGCCAACATTCCGCCCGACAGCACCGAAGTTCACTTTCGCGCCCTTTTTTCCCGCCTGGTAGGAGCGGGAAAATTCGAGAGCATCACATTCCCTCAAGACAAGAAATCATCAGAGACAACCCACGAACCCGCCCAGGCGGTACGGCTAGCAGCACACAGGAAGCGAAAGAGAGCCGACGAAGAATCGCAACATGAGAGAGACGAAGCTGCTGCTGAGTTGCCGCCCATGTGGTCTAGGCAATTATACCGCAGCGGTAGCTGTGCTGTCGCTTTGTTTGCTGATGAAAAAGGTGTCGACTTGGTTCTTAAAGCCGCTAAGAAGCTCAAGAAACCGAAAGACTTTCCGGTTTGGGGAGAGGGTGTCGGCGATAAGGCTCCTCCTCTAGGTTCACAATGGCTGAAAGCACACAACACGATGACCTACCCTGGCAATGATATTGTTCAGGCTACCATGGATATCTACTTTACTGTCTTCAACAGGAAGGAACGGGAAGCCGCACAACTTGCCAAGAGACTACGTAATGAACCTGACGAAGATGGATTCGTTACAGTCACACGAGGCGGCCGGGCTGCGCCCGCTAGAAGAGACGAGGCAGAAGAAGCCAAACAGAAAATGATGGATAAGCAACAAAAGAAGAAGGACGATATGACGGACTTCTACCGGTTCCAAATGCGCGAGAAGAGGAAAGCTGAACAGATCGAAACATTGAAGAAGTTCGAAGAAGACAAGAAGAGAGTCCAAGCCATGAAAGAAAAGCGCGGGAAGTTCAGACCCGAGACCTGAGGAGGTCGACGCATTAGTGATACCAGCAATCATGAGATGAAGCTGAACAAGTATTCAACCTTGAGCTAACCTCATCCTCCGCCTCCAAGCCGTGCTCTGGCGGGCTTACTCTTCAGGTTCCTCAAGTTTTACTTGCAATCCCGATTAGGTAAGCACTTTTCTAAATATCCTTCTTGCTAAATGATGACGAGCACGGGGCCAGCGAATGCTGTCAAGCCTGGATTTCCAGATGTTTGACTGCGCATGCCGATAAAACCCGTGTATTATATATCTTCTCAACTTGTCTGAAAGCATTCCTGTTCCTACGAATAATTCCTCAACGGTCGCGAATAGAGCATTGCTGACGTATTCACAGGTTTCGGATGATGGAACGCTACGAAGAGGACAAGGACACGCTATACGTGTGTTACAATGTGGAAATGTCTGGACCGATTTCTAGTAAATGAATCATCAGCGCCATAGCTCAACCAGACAATGATGTGTTGTGACTACACCACAATCACGAGCCGCTAGATGAGCGCCTGCATCGAAATCGAGGTTGGCTCGAACTGTAATAAACCTGACAAGATCGAGAAGCAAAGAATTGGTTTTTTTTTATTTTTAAAAAAAACAATTACAACCTAGCAATCCTTTTCGCTAAATATACCCTAGTTCTACTGAAGACATGACTGTTCCACAACAGCCTATTTCTTCATATATAGTATGTGGCGTTCTTATATGAACCTTGGCATCGATGAGTTACTAGAGGAGCTGAAATTTTGACAATGTAGCACAAAGATTGAGCTTCATTAAGTACCTAGGTACCTACCTATCATCATGCTCAGCCATCAACACATTCGCGTCTTGTCCGCCAATGAACGGTACGGATAATAGGAATTTTTTCCTTTGCCTCTGTACATATATGCGATTGACATGTATTTCCGGAACTGTGTCTGACTTGCTAGCTCTGTGGCAGGGTCGGCTAGCGGATCTCGATACAATGCCTCAACGCGGCAGTGGTTTTTAATCTCCACCTAATCAACGTTCTGACGTCTACCCTTAATCGATTTCACAGATGTCCCTATCAACCCCTGTTTTATCAGCCCTGCCGGCGTGCTTAATCTCCCATCTTCCGTGTCTAAAGTGAGACGAAACACAGGGCGATTCTATTATTTGGACTTATGAAGACAAGGTGGGAGTTGAGGATCGTCCTGTACATCCAATGGAGCAAAGTAACAGGGGATCTGTAAGGCACAGCGCCAGCCCTATTTCCCGCTGATGAACAATTATCCCAAACCATAATAACTGTAAAATCCATCCCAGCCGCCAACAATACATTTCTACTGTTGCGACTTTAGCCCACAGAATGTACGAATTCAAGTAACACTCCTTACGGATCGATAGTCGATATACGAAGGTTGAAACACATCAGAACGCCCGCTATGGACTTTCTTAGTCTCCGGCATGGTAAGGAGTATTCCTCTGGTTGGAGAAAGGCCGCTAAGATTAACAGCATTGTCCTTACGGTCATGTCAATAGTCTTAATATGCTTTTTGATAGCTGCTACATCTACAAATGGCTTCGACAAGGCCGTCTTCTTCTACGATGGCAACTGCGACGGAGGAAGTGTGGCTCAACTTAACACGGTGCTCCATTTACTAATCAACATCGTCTCAACATTGGTGGTGAGTTTTCTCCTCAATTCACTTAAATGGAAACTTTGAAACCAAAGTCAATGTTGTCATATTTGTCTTCTTTTGACTAATATAATATTTCTAGTGAGTTTCATACTCGTCCATTTCTTCTACATTATGAATGTTAGATCATTTCCAGCTTTTCTTCATGCTGGATGCCGTGGTCTTAAAATGGCATCTGATTCTTGCCTTGATAATTACTGCTTTACCTATCATGTGAGTGCCATCATATTGGAAGCCGGTCAAGTTAACTTGGACTCCATAGGCTAGCATCGAGCAACTTTTTCATGCAAGTTCTCAACTCGCCCTCAAGGCAAGAGCTGAATATGGCTCATTTCCAAGGTTCTTGGATGGGAATTCGCATACCATCGGTTCGAAACGCATTCAGAGTCTCTAGATTCAAGACGTGGTCCTGGGTCTGTCTACTTTTTAGCTCAATCCCAATCCATTTACTATTCAACTCTATCATCTTCCAGACTGATCGTGAGCAACACCCAATCTACCCTCATAGGATAAGAAATTGTGGTTGTATAGGCTATGTCTTGATCCACTATCTATCCAACAATTGGTTTTTTTTTTATTACAGCTTTTATATCAAGAAAATAATATTAACCACTGGCGTTGTAGGGAGGGATTCCGATTACCATATGACTATTGCTACGGAGAAGTTTTTAAACGGGGGTCCCTATCATGCGCCTGGGGCGGGTCTAGTCCAAGCTGGGTTTGAATTCTGGTTCGCCGATTACAATCTAACGGAATCGCACTCTTTTCCTCTTAGCACTAACCTCATACTCACTACTTACGGAGCTCCTGTGAACCTTACCGACTACGCTGATACTCGCTCAGATGCGATAAAAAATATATCTGCCACAGCCTTAGCTACTGGCACTTGGGCAAAGCTCGATGTAGGCCTTTGCAAGCAAGAGTACATTACTTGCGGCGGCTTAAAGAAACATCGAGATGTGGTTCTCGTCGTTGACGCGCCTGATGGCTGGAAACGAGACGATATTTAGCATCTCATGGATAACCAAACAGAGTTTTGGGATCGCTACGTCCCCGCGAATAAGCCTAACCATCTATTTTACGATACTCAATGTATCATGTTTGCCCAGCGCAGGTCTGGAAGGCCAACTAGTTGCGAGAATAACTGTAGGGCAGCGTTTGGAATAAGTGACTCTATGGTAGATGACGCCGGAAAATTCGTGTCCCTCCCAGATTGGAAATTTCCTTTTTTTGATGAAAATGCCATAGACCTTGTTAATGGCTCGATTGCCCCGGGATATGGAAGTCTTTCTACATCGGGGCTCCAGCCAGGGATGTTTAACTTAACGGTGAAATACTGCCTTGCAGAACCCCTCGACAGGATTTGCCATATCGGGCTCTCGCCTAAACTTCTGTTGGCAGTGGCCATCTGTGTGATCATTAAGACTTGTACTGCAGTCACAGTCACGATCATTCTAAGTCGCCGTAACCAGCCGCCTTTGGTCACTCTAGGAGATGCCATGGAATCGTTTCTTGAAAAACCAGACCTTGTGACAGTTGGATTATCAACTATAGGGCAAACCCACATTCGGAGAGCTACGTCACAGAAGGAGGCCTTCCTAGTCCCTGGACCTCGGCAGTGGCAGTCATTGCGAAAGCGACGCGGATCGATTATTCCCAAATCTGTGTGGCTTACGAGTTACTTACTCTTCATTTTCAGCATAGCGCTCTGTGGTTATTATTTCAATAGCATTGTTACGCATAGTTCTCTGTAAGCTGCTACTCTTTAAAAGTCAATGCTGGTTAAAGGCTTCACTTAACAGCAATAATAGTTTCGGTTCATTCTCTGAGAGCGAGCAGAATGCGTTCATCGATATTCCCACCTCTTTCGTTGGCGGTGTTCTACTCGCCAACAGTCCCCAACTCTTACTGTCCTTCTGTTATCTAACCTATAACAACTTATTTACCCGCTTGCAAATGGCTAGAGAGTGGTCTCTTTATAGCAAAGGGTACCACCCTCTAAGAGTGACAGACCCCAAAGTATGAATGAATTTCGATGTATCTGAACATGACGCTAATCGAGTAGGGCGACCAATACTCTACATACCGGCTTCAACTACCGTATAAGTACAGCATCCCTCTGATAATAATTAGTATATTTCTCCATTGGATCCTCTCGAATACCATCTATCTCTTCATATCAACTGGAGGTAAGCTTTCTTCTGTGTAATTAGAAACTTACACGTATTTTTCATAAATGTTAAACTTACCTGTTTATTCTTACCGCTAGGTTATTTCGGTACAAGCGGCTTCATCGCCGGAGGCCAAGTCGACCTAAGTCTACCAGCCAACACAGCTATCGCTGTTGGATACTCGGGCTATTCTCTTCTTGTATTAATAATAATCTCATGTGTACTAATCATAGTCCCTTTCTTCCTAAGTTGGAAGAGGCTCCCATCAAACATGGTCAATATAGGCAGCAACTCGCTCGCGCTATCTGCCGCATGCCACGCTTCCATCTTATCATACGCTGTAAAGGGTTCCATGAATTCATCGATGCCAGAGTCCCTGGCGACATCCAAATCCGACCTCGCAGAAACCCAACAGCCTCTACAACTGCTACGCGTGATGAGGGTGCAATTGCTGCAGGGTTCTATCCTAACGAACAAATTACTCAATGCTCGCAATGTTCGCTCCTATTCTGATGAAACAGATAAAAATCGACATTTCCGGATTACTAATAGCCTCGGTATCTCAGCACATTCGGCATACCCATCTCCGCGGAACGTCAGGTCCGGCAGGTGCGCGGCTACGGAGAAGTCATAACTTGACTGATCGTCGATGCCAAGAGTCCGTGTTGTTCGGGTGACTCGGGGTAGATATGTAAATACCGGTTTCCCCGATTCTGCATGCCGCTTTCACCTCGAGGGGGCTAGTCGTCTCCGAAAGAACCGATATCAACATGCCGTGTTATATCCATGAATGTAGGGCGCGCTTCTTGAGTCAGTCGAGAGGAGTTAGCTCCTTGATTGCGTATCAGCTATAGGAATTCACCCAGCAGTCATTGACGTCCATGGATCTTCGTTGCAATTTTTAACCCCTCATCTGCGTGTCGGCCTTAACGGATAGCGGACAATTTCCTCCAGATTTGAGTCAGCTGTTTGTTATTGAGGGATATCGCTAGGCTCGTTCTACATTGCACACTACCTAAATATATATGGGAACCTGTGTATCTATGGAGGAAGTTATAGACATGAAACACACTACTTGACATGTGTTTTATTCACGTATACCTATTCGGAGATAGGTAGTCGTCGTGACTGACATGAGTTCAAGTGAAGATGACAGATGTTTAGGAGCCAATATGATGTCAACATCAATGTCACCATCAATGTCACATACAAACAAATGTATATAGTATGTGCCTATCGAAGCTTGCTATACATAGTAGCTTTAACTCTATAGTCATTATGAAGACATCAAGGATGACCGACTTTAGACGAATCATACATACACGTACATCCATGGCTAGCGGCCACAATTAGTGTGTAACATCTTGTTCGTTGCTTAGAAGAACCGGAGAAATCGATAGACAATAAAATAAAATGAGTGGTGAGACGGACTTCTGTTTTTATGTGTCTGGTATTAGATGTATTAAATGTATAAATGTATTAGATAATTGATAGCAGTTAATAATTACCTAACGGCTAACCTCGGCGCGAGGGCGTCGCGGTTTCCAATCCCAAGAAACGGGAAAGCTGTCCAGCTATGGTTGGTTCCATGTTTCACAGAACAGGCAGAAGCTTAACCAGATTGGGCTCTCACATCGTTCCATTAATTGATGTGTTCGAGCAGGGGGTAAAGTTCCCTGTCAGCCCAGTGGTTATAGATTGGCGGGTCCCATGGGTCTTGTGGGTCTTCCCGGTCTAGATCATGCATAGACCGCATTACCGCATGGTCTTACGGGGATTAAAAGCTCAACATGGCTTAAACGCCAATTCGAGATCCGTCCCAAACCTTTTTGGTTGAGGCTTAAATAGGTAAAGATGTGCACAACGCCAGCTATTTCTCTCTGCTCCGTTGATCCTCTCCCGCTGCGGTGTCTGGGTGTTCATCTCTCCCCGCGCCCTTAATCGAGAAGGAGTGGAGGAATGTCGTGTACCTTTTGTCGTTACATTTCCTGTACATTATATGTACCCTGGACATATTCTCCACACAGAATCTCAGCACCGCATGTGCACCTAAGGTCCTAAGGTATTATTATTGTATGATATTTCCAAGACAAAACGCATCAAACGCATCAATAGGCCGACAAATGCATGGCACCTATCAAGCAAATTCAAGCAAAAAAGAAGGCAATAAGCAATGGTTGCAATGCCACTTCGGATCGTCGATCAGTGCCTTGTGGCTGCTTATTATTTTTCATATTTTCGTGATCACACACAGATTCTCATGCGGCCTACAGCTTTTGCTTATTCTGCCCGCTGCCCGCTGCTTCCGCTTGCTTACAGCACCGTATCGCCACTGTACAAATCTGCTTGTGCTACATGAGTAGGGCCTAGAGCTAATCGTCAATCTGTTACCATTTTTAACATCTGAGATCTTAGAGAGTACACATGGCCAAACTGGCATGGCATGATCCTCTTTTTTTGTCGATCAACTAACTCAAGATGCAGAATTCGATGGGATTTCCCAAATACCTGTCTTCTATAAGAGATAAGGATTTCCTAGGAGCAAAGAACCCGGTAGCAGATCGGAAATCTTCGCGACGCGACTTGACTAGTAGTTAGCTACTTAGCAAGCTGCTTAGTAGGTAGATTATCAATAAGGCGAAATATGTCTATGGGTCCTCATGAATACATATATGGATACTTGTACGTCCTAGTGGCTCAGCTGAAGTTTCTAACTTGCTGGGTTAAGATTGCTAAGTTTCTGAGAAACTACCACTAATCAGAAGGTAAGAGCAGCTTCGCGCGGAATTCAGTGTGGTAACACTGCGTTCTGTCTGTCAGTCTGTCTGTTAGGCCAACATTTGATTGAACTCAGTATTTCCTTCTCTGTACCTTCCTCGTAACCCATGTTAGTTGCTAGCTAGAAGTTGTCTTTGGTCGTTGCATCTGCACCAATCGAGCTTATGTACCCCAGCATGAAATCCAATTGATTACGCTCCTATGTTCCTTCCTGAATACTAGTGCTACTGTAGCTAACTGAATATACCTTGTAAAGTACCTACCGAACCTACCTTGTCCTGCGAGTCTAGCCTGGCAGTTTAGCTCCGAGCGGCGATCAAGGTTCCTTCCTTCCCACTCTCTCGGCAACCTTACCTTACACTACCTGTAATATACCACACCACCTTTACTAACTCCATTTTCCTTTTTCTTTCTCTCTTTTTTTCTTCTTCCGTAGCACTGGCGCACGTCTTGTGCATACGGTAATACGGGAGAGTGGGCAAAGGGTCGTACGGCTTACCTATCTAATTTTTCTTCCTCCTACGAGATTCACCTGCACTTCGGTGTGTGTGGTGGATAAGTGTATCAGTTGGCGAGAGGAAAGATTCGTTTTTTTGGAAGACCGCAAACCAAATTCGGGCAAAAAAGTCGTCAGCTCCTCACCCCCCACAGGCCAACGCCGTATTCATCATTCTTCACTTTTATCTCCACATGCGCCGACCTACGATCGAAGCTCGAAGTTGGAAGCAAATATCGAATTGCCAAAAAACCTGAAGAATGCCTGGGCCAAGGAGCCTGGTAGTTTTCCTGTTATAGGCTGGGAATAATGAGAGTTGCGATCCGGGAGCAGTTAGCAGCCCTCGTGCTGTTTGCTGTACTTATCGGTCTTGCTGTACTCTCTATACCAACATGGATTTATGTCAACCGCTTCGTTGTTGGTGTGGAGACGTCTGGGCTTTCGTTAACGGCATCTCTCAAAGCTGCCCAGGTTGCCTCCGAGATTGAACTGATACAGACGACCTGCAATCACATATCCACGAGGTTGCTTATCCAGGAAACGCTTTCATCCTACTACCTTGGCAATGACACCGAATTGATGTGGAGCCAAGCTTCCGCCGATATTTCAAGTGCCCTCCTCGCTCGCCCTGGCGTCACCAGCAACCTCATACAGGCAAGGCTCTATTCGCGAAATCAAACCGGCGGCGACAACCCCGGCGGGCTTCTTAGTGTCACTGGTACCAACGTATCCGAAATCATGCTACCTTACAAGGCAGCCGATGGGTCTCAAGCATTTTTAGGTGACAATCCCTCGGGTTACCCTCCCATGTTGTACCCGAACATTACATATTACAATTCCACAGATCCCGACCCTGGTTACCCAAATCACACCGCCGTCGTAGCCCGACCGTTCCCGGACATCCGAATTGATTCGACTGTAGATGGGTTGGTATTGGGTCCGTTGGTAGTCAATGAGAGCTTCGCCTTAATCTCGTTAACTATACCGATTCGGAGTATTATACGAGATGATATAATACTCGGTTACATGACCACTATCGGTGAAGCCGCGTCTTTAGTAAAAATCGCCCGCTCCAGAGAAGGTCTAGGCGATACGGGTTCTGTGCTGCTTATCGGTCCTTCGACGGGGTGGAATCGATTCAGCAAGTATAATTTACCTGCGAATTCTACTCACGCAGCAGCATCGAACTTTTCGGATGTCAGCGTCAAGTTCGTCCTACCTCCACGGGCGATGCCTGGCCAAGATGACAGACACTCTCTACACAATTACGCCTCCGGGAACTACTCTGAACCTTTCAAAGTTTCGCTTTATAATGCTGTGTATAAGGCTTTCACCGAACAGAATCATGCGGTCAACAATGCAAGCAGTCTACTTTCCACCAAAAATGAACAGGGGATTCCTGTCGCTGTCGGCTACGCTCGTCCGCAGACGTCGTTAGTGAATTGGACGCTTGTGATCGAACAAGACAGAGCAGAAGCACACATCCCGATCGGGACTCTTCAGCATATCCTCCTCGGCTGCGTCTTCGGGACTATAGGGCTTACTCTACTCTTAGTTCTACCATGTGCTCATCTAAGCGTCCTACCAATTCGGAGGTTAAAGGACGCTACGGAAAAATCAATTGCGCCTCCAGGATATGCCGAGGCTTACATGCACGATCTAGATTACGAAGAGGACGAAGGCCATCCTGAATCGAGTAATACGAGTCGAAAGTCGGGCCACAGGACACTAGCGCGATTCGAGAGATTTATTCGAAGGCACACACGATCGAGACGTGCCCCCTCAGTCCACGACAGCGAGCCAGCAAGACGGATTTTCAAGATCCCGGGTAAAGTCACCGACCGGAAGCACTATATAACAGACGAACTCACGGAATTGACCACAACCTTCAACGAAATGAGCGATGAACTTCTCAAGCAGTACACATCTTTGGAAGAAAAGGTTGCAGAGAGAACACACGAACTCCAGATTAGTAAGAAGGCTGCTGAAGCTGCAAACGAGAGCAAGACTCTGTTTATTGCGAATATTTCTCATGAGCTTAAAACACCCCTGAATGGTATCTTAGGCATGTGCGCGGTTTGCATGGAGGAGGATGATTTGAGCCGAATCAAGCAGTCGTTGAAAACCTTGTACAAGTCCGGCGATCTACTCCTCCACCTCCTGGAAGACTTATTAAGCTTTTCAAAGAACCAGATTGGACAGCAATTGAGTCTTGAAGAGAGGGAATTTCGGTTAGGGGATATCCGGTCGCAAGTCACGACTATTTTTGATAAGCAAGTTCGCGAAAGATCAATTGATTTTTCAGTCGCGTTCTTAGGTACCGATCCAGATTTCGACCCCGATCTAAACTCTGAGCAAGCCGAATTCAATGAGAAGCTACCGGCGATCGGCCCTCTTGGGACCGGTAGGTTGAAAGACATGTGCTTATGGGGTGATCAACATCGAATCCTACAAGTACTTATCAATCTCGTAAGCAATAGTCTGAAATTTACTCCGGCAGGGGGGAAGGTCGCCGTCCGGATAAGATGCTTGCGCGAAATCGAACCAGCATTCGGCGACAGCAGAACTTCATCTATGTCCAAAACTGGCTCTGGTCGTCTAAATAGACACAGAGGCAAGATGGGGTCAGGGTCGAATAGATCTAAAAATTCAAATGAAATATCGATCCCCCCGGGCCAGTATAAGGTTGGCGGCACATCCTTATCGATCAATCCCATGGACCCCAAAGCAGTACCCCAGGTTCGCATCCACGAGAGATCACCGACCCCGCCCCCAGCGAGTGCGAAATCATTCTTGTTTGAATTTGAGGTCGAGGATACCGGTCCTGGAATACCAGAGAATATGCAACAACGCGTTTTCGAACCGTTCGTTCAGGGTGACCTCGGCCTCAGTAAGAAATACGGAGGAACCGGTCTGGGCTTGAGTATTTGCCAACAATTGGCGGGCTTAATGGGAGGAAGCATCACGTTGAAAAGCGCTGTTGGTGTTGGCACCACCTTCATCATGCAGATTCCCCTTAAGTACACCAAAGACAAGTAAGGCAATATCTCCAATATTCAAGCCTCTAGCTAATTGACCTGTATCTAGAGCCTCGAGCACAGCGTCCAGCAGTATTAAATCGCGTCCAGCTAGCATCAACAGCGCTACAGAGGCGATTTCTAGGAAGAATTCTCTGACGCTATCGCAGACCACGGCCGAAGTTAAAGCCACCGTCCTCGATCAGCAACCACGCCTCGTTGGATTAAGCCAGCCTTTCTTCACGACTGGCCCTAGGGCCAAATCAAAAGATTCAACTTCAAAGGGCCGAAGAAGCACTGTCGAAATATCTAAATCCGAAGGAAAGTTGCGAGTACTTGTTGCCGAAGATAACCCTACCAACATCGAAGTTGTTAGCAAGATGTTGAAATTAGAAGACGTCTACGACGTGACCATCGCAAAGGACGGACAGGAGGCATACGAACTGGTCAAAGCGAATATGGAGAGCAATCTTCACTTTGACTTGATCTTCATGGATATCCAAATGCCAAACCTCGATGGTCTACAGAGTACACGTTTAATCCGACAGATGGGATATTCAGCGCCCATTGTCGCCTTGACTGCTTTCTCGGAGGAAAGTAATATTCAAGACTGTATGGAGTCGGGTATGAACGAATTCCTCAGCAAACCTATTCGTCGGCCTGCATTGAAACAAGTCCTCAAGAAATTTGCTACCATCCCCGAGGAGCCTGAGACGGCGTCCCCGACGAAAGATGATCCCGGAAAGGGCGATGTACCGGCGACTGATCAACCGCCGAACGGCAATACAACTCCTGCACCGCGAAATTCAACCTCTAAATCTAAGGATCCACCCGTCATGAATGGAGCGCATCCAACCACAGGCATGATAACATAACACTACTACACAATATTATTTTCCACCATATACCATCAAACGATATATGAACACTAACGGTTCGTAATATATTTGACGATATTTCTACTTGACAACATTTAACATGGCTCCTGATACTGCCAAATCTATGATATACTATATTCATATATTTCTCGCCTAAGAATCTCAAAGTTCTTCGGCTTCATTTAAATTGGTGCGCTATATATCGCAAGGGATATCAGACGAGGAATCCATCAAAAACGGCGAACCAGGAGGGAGGGGCACGAAAAATTCCGGCGAATCTGATTCCACAGGTGGCGAAGGCGTTACGGCTAATGTATTTTTGCATACGGAATCAAGTCCACTATAGAACATGTGCGGGCGACCAACGGGGATTCCCCGGTTTCTTTCGATCTATCTTTTGACCTCCAGAGGTCTGTAATAAACACGGCTAACATCCGGATGGGGAAACCCTCTCATATACCATATCATAAGGGCATTTATGTTAGGTTTAGGCGTCGTTTGGGGCTAGGTATTTAAGCGGCTTCTAGGTCAAAGATTGATGAAGGCAAGAACGATATCTAGCTATCATAGCATTTTCGAGGTACATATGAAAGATTAGGCTATTTCCAGCCATTGATACGGTCAATTTGATGTAATGTACATATTTGAGATATAAGTATAAGAATCTAGTACATCAATGTATATATGATATGAAAATATTACTTCTTGTTGATGAATCGGTACCTGTAGAATCATGATTCTTGAGAGTGGGTTCAGCTAGGAAATTACTAGCTGTGACTCGTTCGGGATACGTCCGAGTGCCGGTCAAGTTGCCGACTCGGTAGAAAAGCTAGGTGGAGAGCCTATAACAAGCGTTTCCGACTAAGAACATCGCGGTCCGATGTTCGGGATGTGGAGAGAATCGCACGGGATATTCCCGAGAGTTCAACCTACATAAACTCCGACGCATCTTCTATAACTATGTAAGGGATATCTTCTATTACGAGGTCATATCGACAGGCACACGCATACCCAGCAAATCATTTACCTAGCTTCTAGAACGCAGAGGCAACCAAGTTCAGCTCCGAACCCCCTTACATTCAACATCCACATACCTACCGGGACCTTGGCCGCGGACCATCCACGTTTCATAGCTACCTGACTATCTGTAATTACACACACACACACACACACACACACACATACATACACACACATACATACACACGTACATAAATCTCCCAAAATGCGCCTCCAATACACGCCCAACCCCCCGACCCCAGCCACGGACACAGACGCGGCAATCGTATCGCGGATCGCAGCGCGTCGGGCGCCGCGGCCCCTCCAACCCCTCGACCTGGCGCTGCTGCACGCGCCCCCCGTCGCAGACGGCTGGAACTCGTTCCTGGGCTCGATCCGCGAGCGCACGTCGCTCGACGCGCGCGTCAGGGAGCTGGCGATCTCGCGCGTCGCCGTTGTCAATGGCGCGTGGTACGAGTGGGGACACCATGCGCCGCTTGCGCTTAAGGCGGGGGTTAGTGAGGCGGGAATCGCTATCGTGAAGAAGGAGACCTTGGTAGAGGGAGGGAAGAAGGAAGCATTGGAGGCTGGGCTCAGCGAGGGCGAGTGGGCGGTCCTAAGGTACACGGATGAGATGACGCGGAATGTCAAGGTGCAGGACAGCACGTTTGCGGAGCTCAAGAAGGCGTTTAGTGAGAGGGAGGTTGTGGAGATAACTGCTACGGTGAGTCTGCCCTTTTTGTCCCTTTTCCCAATTTCCGCATTTTCTTGGTGTTTTGAAAGTTAGGATGGAGGAAATGAAGGCGTGCATATCGAGAAGCGGGTTGAATCGCGTTTCGTCGGACAAGGAATAGGGGCTGATGAAATCAATTTAGGTCGCGGCTTACAACTGCGTTAGTAGATTCCTCGTTGCTCTGGACGGTGAGTTCAAACCCCCCTCATATAATCTCATTATTTCCGCCTTTTCTTAGTCCTATCTGTGGGGGGAAGAATGGAGGGGCTAATAAATTTTACAGTTGGCGAGAAGAATGGGACCGAACCTGATGACGTCGCCGGGCATTGAGGGGCAGTATCAAAAATTAAGCATCTCGAGAATTAGATAGTGTATAAATGGAGTCACCATATATATCGCACAAAACAAAACAGTCTTAGCTTCAATCTTTTTTTAACAATAATTCAAGTTCTAGCTATGCTAGATACACCGACATTCTAGGTCGATCCTATTCCCATAAAACCAAACTCATTGCATCATCCTGTCGTCCGTCCGTCCGTCCGCCCAGCCGAGTCCATGCCCCTACACTAGATCCGATACATACGACATTCCCAAATTCATGATCAAGTTCAAAGATAATTAAGAACGGGTATGGCAGTGATAATGTAAAAAAATCCAATTTTGAAGGGGTTTCACAAAAGGAAGGCCGAAGTTAGTTTATATACGTGAAGTGATAACCGGGGTGGTGTAGTGATATGCAACGAAATATAAAAAAGGGGGTATCTCGTGAAGTGACCGAAACTCCTCGTGCAATGAATTAAGAGTAGGCGTAAATGTTCATAACAGGGCTCACCGGGATCCGGGTTCATAATGTTGTCGTTCAACGTCGTTACATGATGTGCGCGTTAAAAGGTCATTACTCCGCTAGACGGTGTTCCGGGATAGACTCTATCGCTTCGCGAAACCGTCCGTTGTCCGTCTGTGGTGTTAGGGCAACCGGACTACCTAACGGCGACATAGATGGCGGCGAACGCATGCTCTGCTCGATCGAGGCATGACGTCTGTGCATCATCGGAGAGCGTTGAAGCTCGTCTACGACATGCATCCAGCCCATCCGATGCGGGGTTGACGACTTTTCGTAATGTCCTAATGTCTGCGTTGACAGTCTTCTCGGTGGTGTCTCTGCCTTTTCGTGCTGTCCTAACGACTGCATAGATTGTCTCCTCTGAGACGGTTCTGCTTTCTCATGATGTGCTAACGGTTGCGTGGATACTTTTCTTAGAGGAGGTCTCTGCTTGATGCTTTCGGTTAGGCCCTTGGGAAAACCTCTAGGGGCTTCATATATAGCAGCTTTTTCGGGGTCTTTCGGTGCTGCGGTTTTACTAGCATTCGCAATTATACCCACGTATACGACTAGGAAACGCATGCGCAACATATCAAGGCGTCGTAATTTCTCTTCCAATTTTGTCCTATGGTTTGCCCAGAGAATGCGGGCGCTGGTTCGCAGGGTTGTACCACCCTCGGCTGTCACAAGGTGGTTTATGTCATCTCTCAATTCATCACCGATCTTTTGTATCTCTCGCAGCAGCCGGCCCAACCGGAGCTTGTCCTCAAGCCTCTGCACCTTGGAGACATCGTGATCGTAGCTGTCGTTCTCCTGGATCGAAAAGTCAACGGTGTCTATGAAGACGGTAATCTCGTGCGGCGCGGAGAAGTATGCGGTCGTATAAGAGGTAAATAAGTGCGCGTTGACGACTATGGAGAAAGAAAAAGCGGTGACAGGAAGGACGATGGTCCAGAGAGATGAGGGGTCAGTCATCCTGCGAACGATATTCTCGGGTGGTTGAGGACATGAGAGGAGGCGAAAAATTGTTATAAATTCATTATAAATTCATGATTGGTTAAAGTGAAGGTGAAGGACGAATCGGACAAATTTTGCAACTTGCGGACAGATTTCGAAGAGGGGTTATTGGCGAAGTTCTTCTGGCAAGTAGCTTTTTTGTGACTGGTTTGTGTGATAGTTTTTTTGCGGTTTGCGGGTTTGCGGGTTTGCGCATGCGGGCGTGGATGTGGGCGTAGGAATAGCCAGGAATAGCGTAGGTTATCGAGATTTTGTTGGGTTGATGGGGCTAAAGCATCGGATTCTCGAACCTGCGAACCTGCGAACCTCCTGCATATAGAGCCGATAATCAAAACTAGGGTCTGATTTCGGGTCCAATAGCGGAGGTCGCGGGAGAGAGGGGAGAAACCTGAACTGGTGGCGCAGTTGTATTGATTCTCTCGGAAGAGGAACATGTTACTTTATAGTATGACGCCTCCATCGTAGAATGATCCATCGATTTCTGATTTTCCTAGAAAGCTTTAGTACGCACTTACCTAGTTACATATCACGTACATATCCTGCATATCCATACATAACAGCGCCGTTAACGGGTTTGCCCCTTGCCGATGCAGAGAGCTCATCCCAGTTGTCAGTCACATGGGTCAGATGAGTGTCGATATTATACCTAATGTGCACCCAATGTGCATATCCAACATTAGTGACATTTAGAGACCTTACCCAGCTAGGCGGTTTCGCCAAAGGCGGTGTGTTTCGTGGATATTTTTGCGATGTTATATGCAGCAGTGGATGTAGCAATGTTAGTTGAAGATGAAAAAGAAAAGGGAGAAGAGTTGGAGTTAAATTGTTAAATTTGCTTTTTGAAGATCGAATAAAAGGTCCGGGTGTCTTATTAAAGTTTCTGATGACATCCGGACTTTCCATTCTTTCGAGTTTCATCCCCTTCATCTCATGCAGGTCTAGCTAATGAAATTGAGTTGGGCTACGGCAGCGATTGCGACTTGTTCGTTGCGCTGCTGCCGCTGGCGCAAAAAATCAATCGCTGGCGTGGGCAGGCGCGGGGTACTGTTTTTTGTGTAACGTTTTTGATAGCTAACGTAATTGAACAAAATAGTACAGCAAGTACCTACATACAATTCTTTCCGAATAACATTACCCACACAATAAGAAGCTCTGATCCCAGAAAAATAACACATCTTCTCCATAACATACGATCGCGATCGATTTCTTGCATGACATTAAGCCTTAGGTAGACCTAATATTAAACATCTGGTGCTGGTACCATGGCAGCAGGCTCACCGCCTCGGGCACTTAACCAAGACAACTCATCAGCGGAACGCTCAGGCGAACAAGACGAACAGCAATTTCCCCTCCCCGCCATCCTGACCTACCCCTCCTCGACCCCGCCATCCCTCATCACACAGGGTGCTGAGGCGCGTCTCTACAAAACCACCTACCTCCTGCCTTCGATCCCCGCCGCGCTCAAATACCGACCGCCTAAGGCATGGAGACACCCCGTTCTCGACGCGCGATTGACGCGCCACCGCATACTGGCCGAAGCGCGCATCCTGGCGAAGAGTCGTCGCGAGGGCGTTCCCGTTCCGGCCGTCTATGCCGTTGACGAGACGGCCGGATGGATGATAATGGAGTGGGTGAAGGGCGCGCCGGCGCGTGTGGGGATAAACGAATGGTTGAGGCGTCGGAAGGAGGCCGAAAGAGTCACAGGCGGTAATAATACAGAGGATGAGAACAACGAGGATGCGGCGCCGATTACGGGCAAGGAAGAGCAAGATAAAGATTTAGTTGCGCTGATGCGCAGGATAGGGAGTGCGGTAGGACGTATGCATAAGGTGGGCATCGTGCACGGTGACCTGACGACGAGCAATATGATGTTGCGACCGTGGGAAAAGGGTAGAGAGCCGGCGAATGGACATACGGGGAGCGGTGATGGCTTGCTGGATGGTGATATAATTATTATCGACTTCGGCCTCGCGAGTCAGAGCTCGTCCGATGAGGATCGCGCTGTCGATCTATATGTCCTGGAAAGAGCATTTGCTAGCACGCACTCGCGCGCTGAGGCGCTATTCTCAGCTACGTTGGAGAGCTCATATAAGGAAGCGTTTAAGCAAGCACCCGTGGTCATTAAGAAACTCGAAGAAGTTAGGATGCGCGGGCGTAAGAGAAGCATGATAGGATAGACAATCTCAAAAGACATAAATATCGTTCAATTAAACATGATGAGAAAGTGAACAATGCTTCGTGCCTGAAGTGTGTGTTCATGAACTAGGGCAAGTACTCATTTCTAGACTCGTGTAGCTACCTAAAGCCATGTATACTCATAATCTAATGCAAGCAATCCCTAAAAACAACGATGCTATGTTCCCTTAAACTATGCTGGAGAAAAGACGCGGAAGTTGCACTTGGTTTATGCTTCGTCTGCCAACTTCGCGCCTGCGAAGTAGCCCTTGTTCTCGATGACTCCTCGATCCTTAACGAAAGCCGTGTATTTGACAACCCATTCGGGAGTGATTTCTCCCTTGATGCCATGGCTGTCGCCGTTCACCCCCTCATCTGCTAGGACGCCCGCGCCCTGTGGACCTTGGCCTAGTAATTCCCGCAAAGTACCACTGGGGAGGATATCCGTAGAATCATGATGAGTGAGTAACTCAATATTCTCACTCTTGGCGAGTTTAGTGAGAGGCGGGGGCACGTTGCAGCAGTTCTTGATGTTAATCTGGTCAACAGCTGGCCGAACCTTGACCTTATCTAGAAGCCGTCTTAACTTTTCAGTGCCGAACTCGGCAACCCCGAGTCGGCCAATTTGGCCTTGCTTGTGCAATTTTTCCAGCAAAACCCACGTCGCGGCCTCTTCATCGTCGTCGCCCATGGTAGAATTCCTTCTGTCGGCTTCGAATTCGCACTCCCCCTCGAACGATATGCCCGGGAAGGAGACTATGAGGAGGTCGACGTCGCTTATGCCTAGTTCTTTTGTGACTAGTCGCAAGGCTTCGTTGATGTAATTTTCTCGTTTTTCGAGAGGTGCTGTAGGTAGGAAGAATAATTTTAACGTGATTTCGTATTGCGCGCGATCTTCTTGCAGGCCGGCTAACCCCCAGTCAATGCGCGGGACATATAAAGCATCCTCTTCTTTCGCGGTCCAGATCTCCGGTACCGGTCTACCGTTGTGTCCATTTCCATTTGTTTGCGCATACCCATTGCCATTTGGTAAAGCGGCGGCATAGTCTTGTTGTGCTGCTATGAAGTTGGTTCGTAGGGAGTTTGTGAATTCGAAGTTGGATCGGTATGTGCCTGGTTTTCGGATGATGGAGGGGCCGCCGAGGATGACGTTCCCCGTCGATAAGATTATTCGCGTCATGACGACAGGATATTTTGATGTTGGTAGGTAGGATAGAAGTAGAATATATGATATATAAGATACAACCAACAACCAAAAGTCTAGCGTAGATAGGAAAGGGTGCGATATATGTATAGAGCTAATGTACACAATATGGGGAGATCTATTACTAATCTCATGCTTTATGGAGGGGGTAAGAAAATCTGAAGCACTTGAGCTTGATGTACAGACCGAGGTGGGGTTTCTTGGTTTTTCCTGGTCTTCTGGTTCGAGATCGTGCCAACTTTGGAAGGAGTACTTATAAATCATAGACTTCTAGGGCTAGCAGGCCAACTAAGTTTGCGACGGAGATAGGAACTTACCTTCCCCGGAAAAGTCAAAGTCAATTCGACCCTCTGGGTTACACGACAGACGGCGACTAACCAATATAAGCTTTATTAGGAAATCTGGCGTGTCTACCTTGGAGACGTAAAGGGCGCAATTGCCGTAGACGCATGTGCTAGTAATATGAGATGGGATTTGTCGCCTGCGTATGCCGATGCGATGTGTAAGGTGAAGTCAAGAGATGACAGAATGATATGGTGACATCGCTACGGGGCGAGTAATCCTAAGATCCGATGTGTTACGGCGATACCACTAGCAAGCCCCCAATATTCCAACGTTCACCTAAGACACTCAAAGGCGTACCAAAGTCAAGCGCCTCTAGTGCACCAATTGTCGTTGATGGACGTAGAGCGGATTGTCGTAGACAACGTTACCGCCAAGGCTTATTGGAGATAGAATGAAATAAAGCCATTCCCGTTCGGTAAGGACAGATCCCTAGATGGTGGAAAGATTACAGCCCTGGAAGTTTGAATGGTTGAATGTTCGCGAACACCCGTTCGCTTGTTATGTATCGCTTGCTCGCATTACTAAAATCGTGGGGGGCAAGCCGCAGTGGGTTATCAAAGTGGGACGGGCCGGCAGGCAATCACGACAGCTGGTATGGGACGTTTGAAAGCATAAGTACGTACCTTTGTACCGAAAAGACACAGCGACTGCTGCAACGATACTTCGGTGTCCTCTACTGCGGTGGAAGGTACGGATTTAGCAGCTCGTGCCCAACCCCACTACTGGACACTAAGAAATTGCTTCTCCATGCATCGTCAGGAATTTGCCAATTCAATTACCATTCACCGTTTTTTGCACAAACATATTCTGAAACCAACAAACCTCCTCATCGCCACTCTGCTATGTCCATGTAAAAACAATCACGATGGCCATCAAGTTAGAACCCAAAATGTCGCGATCGATCTCGAAACACAGCTAACCATGGATCTAATAGCTACTTGATCCTGCTCAGTCGGCAGGGCAAAGTGGTAGGGCATCCCTTTTCGATTAAACGCAATCATACTATTTTCATGAGACAACGACGATGCTAACAAACTCTACAGCGCTTGGCCAAGTGGTTCACCACTTTATCTCCTAAAGACAAGGCGAAGATTGTCAAGGACGTCTCTCAACTTGTCCTCGCTAGACGAACACGCATGTGCAATTTCCTCGAATACAAAGGTTTGCCCAACCCCTATTCTCGACTAGAGTATTATCGCGAGGCAATATTGCTTATAAGACTTGTCATATAGACACCAAAATCGTCTACCGTCGTTATGCTTCCCTCTTCTTCATTGCCGGCTGCTCTTCCGACGACAATGAACTAATCACACTCGAGATTATTCATCGTTACGTTGAACAGATGGACAAATACTATGGCAACGTCTGCGAGCTCGACATCATTTTCTCATTCACCAAGGCATACTACATATTAGACGAGATATTACTAGCAGGGGAACTCCAGGAAAGCAGCAAGAAGAACGTACTGCGGTGTATAAACCAGCAAGATTCTCTCGAGGATATGGAGGTGAGTGACCCATCTGGGTTTTTGTTATTTCTACTACTACAACTACTACTATGGCCGGCAAACAATCCATACGAACATCCAACACATTTCTTTGGTGATCCTCAGACCACTGACATGCAATTTCTACTGTTCAGGTCGAGGACGAGGTAACGAAAATCATGTAACAGATGATAATGTATTGTTCCCGGAACGGATGAACAGTCCAAAAAGAATGGTCTTCTATACAGGCACGGCGCTACGGGTTTCAACGGGATAAATTTATCAATCAAACACTTTGCATTTGGGAGTATGCTTATATTCTATTGTCTTAACAGGTCACTGAAGAAATCGAGGCCGCTCTGAAAGAAGCCGGAATAATGTGATCGAAGTTTCAAAATCGACGATATTGGCAGAGCCATGTTCCCATCTTTGGACTGTTTGAATGTAAGATTGGTTTGAAGTGATTGACTGTCAATATGTTTCCTTTTCTATGGCCGAGTATTATTCTCGAAGTCTTTTATTGTCGAGTCCAGCCAGGAAATTACCGGAATCGGAGCTCTTCGGACATATGATCTCATACTTGAATCAGTCAAACGGCCAAGGAAAACGATGCACAAACAGGCGAGCAACAGGCGAGCGGCATTTGAACACATGGGATCTCTTCGAACACTTTATTAGCGTGCGGTTATCACTGACGAAGAGATTACCACCTATCTACCCGAAGGTACATGAAGGATGCCCCTATCAGCCTAGGTAAGGTGTGTTTCTTTAAAAAGGCGCCGTTGATGCTCGTGGGACCTGAACGCTATCTTATTCGTTTAAGGCTATTGATCGGCTTTGGCCATTGGTGTCTCGTTTGCCGGAGGCCTGCTTAGTACCATCAAGCGTCCGCTGTATCAAGGCCTATCCTACAGACCTCCAAGCCTCCAGCTATCAAGCCACCCCCTCTAGGAGATCGATAGGTGGTTTTCCCCCTTCCCCCTTCCTTCTTTCCCCCCCTGTGTCCGGATTCGAGAATACAGGGAAATCGGCAAACACCCGGCTTCCCGGCTTCCTTACGTCTTTGCGTTCTAGGGTCTAAGGTTTTAGGTCTTGGGGTTCCTTGTCAGCAGCGCAGCAGCGACCCAGCAGCAGCTATAGTCAGACAACGCAGAACCATAATACGGTAGACCCGTAGCGCAAAACACCTGATCAAAGCCAACTCATCCACCCGTCCGCATCCCAATCCCCAATCCCCAATCCCATAATATCCCCAACTAAGATCTATGGATCGCAACTTATCTCACACTCTTACAACTTCCAATGCTTCAATTCGTCATTTAATCACAACGCCACCAATTACATTTTATCCCGATCTGCCTCGTATTTTTATGATGTTCTGTTCTCCCTGCACCTACTAGACAACATATCGTCTAGTTTATTCTGCCCGAATCAATTTAGCAGGGATTGAACTGCATCGTCTTTCTTATCAGCTCCCAGCGAGCTGCACGGACGTCGCGTTCACATCGTCAGGACTACAATCATCCATACTCCGTAACTTCGTGACTCTCAAAGCCAGGTGCTACCTACTGCTTTCTTAGTGATTATTCATATCCAGATATTACTTATTCTTTGTTTGCGATCACCTTGTATTTCTAAAACCTTGCTTTTCTTCACATACAGAGGATCTGTCTCCCTCCTATACCGCTCATACTTCGTCGTTGCGCCATTGCATCCTATGATATCTTTGCATAAATCATTGCGAAAGTACCATAGACGCAAAGATGAAGGTAAGTAAACTCATTCAACGATACTCAAAACATTGAGGGCTGTATTAGAATACACTGCAGCCCTCTTATTGACCCTTATCTCCACCTACGGCAGTTCCTCCCGCTTCGCGACTTCGACGTCATCACCTCCGCGCTGAACTTCAGCACGGCCGAATGCCGCGTCAAGGGATCGTGCGATCTATACACCACCAAAGCCGCCGGCTCCGACAAGAAGCTCTACAAATCCATTGAGAACTCCCTCGAGGCGCAACATGCCGCTCTGATTAAGTTTGGAGCATCCTTGTCGCCGCCTCAGCGAAAGGAGATGGCTGCGTCACTCAACTTATCTCGCTCAAGTCCTTTCGGCAATCTCAGCGAAGTCTCGAGTCGTCGCACATTTGCTTACCTCATTGCGACATTGAACGCGAGTCATCCTGACTACGACTTCTCCCACGTCTTGCGACCGACCGACTTCCGCCGTGAGCGCGACCTGCAACACGTTATGGCTAACATCGACAATACGCTGCATAGTGTGCGCCCTATCGGTACTTCACTTTTGTCGCCTGATGCGTCTTCGTTGTATCGCTCCTACGGCAGCTCACCCGTGGCCAATCTGGGCATCGGAAGTGATGCGATTAGCAATCCTGTGTGGAGCCCCGGCATGTGGACCATGATCGATAAGGAGATGACTCTGAGAGACTGCACCGTGTTCTCGTACCAGCCTATCGAAGATCCTTTCGATGGCGACGAAGCCGCCATTTGGCGCATGCACTATTTCTTCTTCAACAAGACGAAGAAGCGAGTCGCATATCTTTACGTTAGGGGCCTACCGATACTTATGAACTCGCCCGCACTCGCGCCCCACCGACGTGGTAGCAATGGCCTATCGTCGAAGCGTTACGCAACACCATTGGCCGGAAGCTTAGGCGCGAACAAACGCGCCAAATTTTGGCTGGGCGATCAGCTTGCCAATCGGATAATACCCGAAGACTGCTACGACGACGATGACGATGAGTACGATGACGAGATGATCCAATACGACCCTGACGAGGACGTTGACATCGACCCGCTGAATGACCCCTCCACCGACGAAGAGGAGAGCGATTCGTACGATGAGAGTGAAGAGAGCGAAGATGAAGACGAGCAGGTCGCACACTCCGTTAGAGGCGTGAGTGAGGATATCGCTGCGCGAATGGAGATGTGAAGGACTGGTCCTCAGAAAATTTCCCCGTGCGGTTCATTGATCATAATATACTTTCCCCATCCTCCATTGGCATTGTTCGGCGTTCGAGGTCGGGTCGGGAACGGCGCGTTCCAATGCAATGGGATACGAGGGCTACGATCGGCACGGGTCACGCATATAGGTCTCACAGGACATGACAGGGGTTTACGCGGCGGTCTTCAACGACGCGGTACGGTTCGGTTGGATGTATGAGTTCTTCGGTTCGGCGTTTCGGAGGGCGGGTTTTTGTCGAGTTTCACGTTATGGCACGTCAGGGTATGATACGATTCGGTTACGTTAGGTTGGGGTTGCGGTTCGCGAGCGCGGCTACCACGCTCGATTCCCTGATAATTAGTTCGGTTTTATACTGTCTTTGTATTGCTTCTTGTCGATCGGTTATTCACACGTTCTTGTCTATTATTGCGCTTCTCTACCACTCTGTGAAGGTCAGGCTACCTAGTAGGCGGCAGACTGGGTGGATAGTAGAGAAGGACAGGAGATGAATGGGTAGACTCGAATATGTTTGATTCAGATGTGCGAGTCTCAGTGTTATATTCTCTCTGTCTTCGTACTTGATTCATGTTCGCAGGTCGCTGTATGCTCGTTATGATGAGTAGCTTCACGACGTACGCTAGGAAATACAGACTTCTATTTCATACATCTCCTTTCTATGCTTTGGTTATGATTATTTAGGTACTAGGCACATCAAAAAGACTCGGCCAGCCGAAATAGGATGGCAGTATCGCGTCGTTGAACGCGTATTTCACGAGAAAATAGAAGGCAATTATAAAATTGATGTGCCCGGGCTCCGGAGGTTATGGCATAGCGGGCGCACCCATACTCCTGCTGTGTAACGGGAACAGGCAATACTTCGCTAATTAGGATGACGGGCGCGCAGCTTTGCTTTATTTCGATCATGGCATCTCAATTGCAGCAAAGTGGTTCAATGAGCTTTTTAATACGTCTTTTTATCACACGAAGCTTCTCTCCGAGATATCTTTCGAAATGATAGAGGTTCCCGAGCTAAATCTATCAAATGTAGAGGCTTCCACAGCATTCACGCCATGCCATCACTGTGAGTCGATCGTGCCGGATCGTAGAAAGTGCGACGATGGTGCCAAAATCTGGACACAGTACAACCGGATAGATATTTTTCCCGAGTTCCCAGGTCTACGAGCATCCGCCGACGCTGGTTGTCGATTCTGTGGTTTTCTACAAAAAGAACTCTCCTCCGAAGCTTTCTCGGAAATAGAATCTGGCACAGCCTTAGCATCTTGGGCGTCGCCAAATCCGTCATGGGACCGTCGTGTGAGCATTAAAATCCGTTTCGAATGCCTTCCATTTACACCTCTATCTGGAGGCAATAATTTTCACATCTCCGGGGTCTCCCCTCAGTATAATGCAGTCGTTGCCGACATGATTGTCGATTACAAGTCTCTCTCGAGAGATCTTCGAGGTAAAGACAACCGAGCATGGGATGGTTCTACGGTGGACCTCTCTATTTCGGATTCTCCAGGTACGTCAACGCCTCGAGCTGGCTTGAATTAAGAGAGCTACTTACAATAAGTAACTTCATTGTCGCCAAGACCTTTTTGCCATCCAGCCAGAAAATAGAAAAAAGCTTCTAAGTGTGTCGTCTCTATCGGACGAGAATGTCGGCATTATGCGAGGCTGGATCGACGACTGCATACTCAATCATGCCGAATGCAGAGGGTCCTCTACTTCGTGGGTTCCTACTAGGCTCCTAGAAATCAGTTGTAAAGATAGCGACATGAACATCCGTCTCATTGAGACTCATCATCCACCATTACCTACAGAAAGTCCGTTCGCAGCTTTGAGTCATATGTGGGGTAACATGAAAACGAATCCCAGAGGTCCTCTGCGGACCGTAATGGCGAATTATGAGCAAATGAGAGAGATGATACCAACCGAAAACCTATCTCAGAATTTCATAGACATGGCTCGCGCATGTGTTAGTTTAGGCATTCAGTACATGTGGATCGACTCGCTCTGTATTATCCAGGATTCAATGGAAGACTGGACACGCGAAGCTGCTCTGATGCATCTTGTGTACCGAAACGCAAAAGTCACCATAGTAGCTACGTCGGCAACCTCTAGTCATGACGGCTTCCTTCGTCGAGGTATCGATACTATCCCAGCGGTGAAAATTGCATACTCCGTCGAGCACGCTGATACTACCGGCACGAATCAGCGAGCTAGCCAATCCATGATAGTATGTCGTTATGAAGACCCACTAGAAAAATACTTTATCTTCGGCGTGAGCCGGTCTAAGTGGAATACTCGGGGTTGGACGATGCAGGAACGGAGCCTCTCCACTCGGTGTATCCACTTCTGTCGAAATAGGATATTCTTCGAGTGCCGCAAAGGCGTGTGGAGCGAGGAGAATGAACCTTTACAGGAGCAGGATCTGGTAAACAGCGTGCTATGGGGTCGAGGCGCGATAATATCATTTGCTGATTTGTATCAGCATTGGCAGCTCTTTCTGGCGGAGTACTGCCACCGCGACTTGACAGTTGCCACAGACAAACTTCCAGCGATCCAGAGCGTGGCTGAGGAGATAAAAAAGGTAACCGGATTTGAATACCTCCCATTCGCAGGGATGTGGCTACATAATCTCCGTAGCAAGCTCCTTTGGTTTGTAGTCGGGGTCACGGATAAAAGTAGACCTCTTCGGTGGCGCGCTCCGAGTTGGTCGTGGGCTTCTGTTGATGGCTCTTTAATGTTCTGGCAGTATCCTTTCCGCAACACCGAGACTTCGCCGCCAGGGACTATCTTGCATACGCTTAGCAAGTGTCCATTCGAAGTGCTAGCTACAGATGAGTCTCATCCAGACCCCAGGTCAGAAACGCGCGGCTTTCTCAAAGTCCAGACTTTAGTCAAGCATATCAGTAGGATACAACGGCTGTCCGAGATCCCAAGGGAGAGGACTTTCTTCCCGTACGATATTTTTACCGTTTTCAAGACTGCGGACGGAGACGAGAGAGATGCAATTTTCGCACATGGACGATTGGACTTCGAGGAGGATGAAAAAGACATTCCGAAAGCAGCCGGCTCACTTTTATATTTGCATGTTGACGGGGAGTTGCGAACCACTGGTTTGATATGACAGAGGGTTTTTACAAGTTCTGAGAGTGATTCAAGGGGTGATTCAGGGGGCGGGGTTAGTGGGACCACCGTTGTAAACAAGTGGAAACGGCTTGGAATCGGCACCATATTCAAAGATCGGGCACAGCCAGCAATTAACGAAGAAACGCTTTCGAGCTGTGATATAACACAACCGATAATGTTAATTTAATAAATATTGCCGAACGGGCTCCCATGCCTCTATCAAAACGCTTTAATTAGGTAGGTACCCAAACAAAAGGGTAGTGGTAGTATTGACTACCGTCAAGATACAAAAAAAAAATAACAAAAATGTTATCCGACTGACTGATTCATCACTAGCTGCATTATTACCTCAAATGCCTTCCCAGAACCGATTCCACTTGCAAATAAATGAGCACCAGACATAATTAGCCCTGCAATTGTTGGCGACTCAATAGCCCGGAGATCCATTGTGTAATAAAGAACGTGATATACTCCAACAGGGTACATGAATATCCTCTGGTTTCCAACTTTCAGGCCACAATGAGGCGTGTACATATCGGGGCTTAGGCTCAACACAGGAAAATCTAATACATTCGGTCTGTGAGGAATATGTATGAAGAACCGATTTGTTCCCCAAAATACTTCTATTGTGGCCATACGCGAACCAGAAAAATCTAGCGAGGAACCCAACGGGGTGTATATTGTCAGTAGGGAAGGCTGTATGCTTAGACGGCTTTCGAGGTAGAGTTTCTTGTTTGAATCTTCAAGTGAATAGACAGTAGTGTTGAGATACGGTTCGTCTCACCCCAAATAGATATATATGTCTCTATCTCTTTCTCTAAAACTATTCCGAGTGTAAAGATACGGTATTAATGTAGGGTAATGCAATATAGTATTATAATTAGATTCAATAGTGCTTCTTGAAGGCTGTAGTCGACATAGTATCTGGTTGTTGGTTGATAATAGTGGAATCACTATCCTAGTCGTATAGCAGCACATTGATCGACAATTCAAGACCACGTATCGAAATAAGGCGAATCTAGAAACTGAAATGAAGTGTTGAAGCCTCCTCAAAACGCCATGTGATAATGTAGGCTCATCTCCAGTTAGCCGTGGTAGTACGGCGGCACGTATATGTAGACCTTTATTAGTTATTTCCAAAGAACGAGACCAATGATCTAAAACCTCCCCAATTCCACATTGAACAACGCTGCCGCAGCCGGCAAACCATGATGGATGCTGAGCAAGCGCTCCCAAGATGTGAAATTGGTGATCAAGTCCTTGATGAAAAGCACAGTTTCTCGGAAGATTGTATCCCCAAGCAAGAATAGAATCATCTTTTGTCTGCTTTAAAATTTCTTCCTGGAGTCGGATAAATGCTTTAGTGCCTTCTCCATATAGCAAAGGCATGCTGATATCGAATATACCTAGCAAGCTGTAGGCAATGTCTTCTTCCCTAGTTGTAGATCGACAAGAAGCCCAAGACATCCTTTGCGCTATAGATGCTTGATATAAAGGCTTTTCATCGAGGAGGTAATCCCGTTCGATTTTTGTGATGGATGATATGATGTCGACCAATTTAGATTTTGATCCTAGTAGGGTCCATGTTTTTGAGAAGAATAAAATCTCACGTGGCGCAACTATTTCTTGCAACGTCCAGCCACGAAGGAACCATTGGCTTTTCCGTAACTCAGATTCAATATCAGGGGCTTGGCCGTCTACGTCGGAAAGGTAGACGTAGCAGATTTGAGCATCGCGGTACCATTTGAACATAGAGTTGATAGACTCCGATAGTTCCGCGCTGCTCCTCTTGTCGATACAACAAGTGTCGACCCAGGCGTAATTAATGGATCCTTTTCCTTCGGCAACCTGAGCGCAGAAATCCCAAATCTTTCCATAGCCACCTTCACGTGAATCATATTGTCTGCTTTGGAATTTTCCAAATGAAGCTTCTTTATCGCCCCATCGATGAGATAGAATGGCGTATTCAGGTATTCGGTTTCCAACAAATAGTTCGAGTTCTAGACTATGGATATTGATGAGCCACATTGTGATAGAAATAGTCTCGAGATATACACCCTAAGGATTTGAGGATCACGGGAGAGTATGTGCAAAGACCCAAATATCGGAAATCTTCTACACGAATTGAGTCATACTTAAAGAGTGTAGAAGAAGAAAAGTAGAAGCCTTGTAGTATGCCTGAACGAAATGAAAGCGATATAAGCCCCCTTCTGCCCCCTAAATTTTGGACCCCAGTATTATGCTAAATATCCTCTCCAATTAGCGGTATCGACCTAGAGTTGATTTGACACTGCCTTCGCTACTACTACCACACGTTAGAAAACTTTGATTACAATCCGGTAAAGCTTTCAATAAGTATGGTGAGTTCAATTGGGCTGATTCGTGAAGGAAGGGGGGATAATATTGCGCAGAGCTTAGCTGTTAACGATCTAATTAGCACTCGTAATGCCGCAGTAGGTTGTGAAACCCACGAAGGGAAAATTGTAATTTAGGGGCCTGAAAACGAAACTTATTTGGAACTTTAGAGGGCTGTACCCTTCGTCACTTGGTGCAATATTCGGCGGCAATCGAGATTTTTCAAAGTATATCAACGTGAATTTTTCTAACCCGAAGATCTATAGAAATGAGAAAACAAACCCCCTTTATATGCAATGCAGGTGTACCGATATACAAGTTTGACGCTGTGATGCTACAAGTGATGATACAGAACGAAAGAAACCCGCTAATAGCCGGCCGAGCTGAAACTCCAGGCTGTAGAGAACTCCATGCAACGACTAAGAGCTACCTATGAAACCTTCTTTTCCTCCAATTGTTTTTGTTGATCTCCATGAAAATTGGCGTGCGAGACTGTAAGAAAAGATTCTAATCATGTTAGTATAAGTGAGGTGAGATAGAAGGGATATGATGACTTACGAATTTACGCGTGGGCGTGGGCGTGGATGAGAGCCTGCATGTTCTGAACCTGGGTGCTGGCGGCACCCTTGGAGGCGGCGACTTGGGTGTTAACAACCTGGATGAAGCCATACTTGGACATTCCAGCCTGGTAAGCACCACCGGACCAGGTGTGCATCTCGGTCAAGATGGATTGAGCGACTGCGTCGGCAACCTCACCGTTCTTAGAGGTACGGGCAACTTTCTTGCCATCGTGGTACTTGGCGCTGTAGTTGATGCGGGCCGCGAAGACATCAGCAGCGAGGAGGAGGAAAGCGAAGAGGACGACCTTCATGTTGAACATTTTGATGGTGTTGTTGTTGAGGTTGTTGGTGGTGGTGAAGTTAGTAGTTTGTGAGTTGAAGAAAGATGTAGTTATTGGTAGCTTTGACAGTGTTTGGAAAGATGGCTTTGAAGATTGTTGAGGATGCTAAAGATGTTGTGAATGTGATGATGAGTGATGATAATTTCATTTATTCTGGATATCTCGATGGTTTATATATTCATTTCTCCCATACCTTGAACCTATTCACGGATATTGTTTTGAAGCTATTCTAGAACTATGGCCTTGTTCAACTCCAGTGCTCCATAGGACCCTTAGCCGAAGGGAATCTCGTGAATCCATCCCCACATTGCTTAAGGCTGTCTCACCTTGAGTAGATCCTTTCAACCAGTGTCAATCATGTCGTATAACCCTAATAGATGTTAAAATCAAGGTGTAGAAGTTGAAGTGAAAGTCATAGTGGGTACTGGAAGGAGGCTGAATCGGGATCTTAGCCAGTCTCTTTTCAGTAGGTGCTTGGCGCTCACCATGATCCTACTTCGTGCTATTTCTTGCAGCATTCCACTATAGCGGGCCCGCTATCCCCGAACCGATTATCACAATAAGGGTTGAAGGCCTCTAGACATCTATAAGCTGAGAAGCTTAGCTAGATAGGTAGGAGGTAGCTAATCCTTTGGTAATCAAGCTTTCATCCCTTGTAATAGAGCGGGTATAACTGAGGCTCGTCGTTTGATGTTTACCGTTAAAGATTCAAAATAGCAACTCGGCAATCTGTGGAAAATAAACAGTTGGCACACATATCCCACGTTACACGCACTAGCCTATAGCTACAGGTGAATTACCTTAGAGTTAGCTGTGCCCCGAGGATCAGGTTGAGATACTGAAGGGTTTCATTCGGTTAATGCTTGCCGGAATAGTGTGATGTAATAAGGCTCTCTTCTAAATAAATTGCGATGAGGATCTAGCTGCGCGCTTAATTTCCACCTCAATGCTATACTGTGGATCTCTTAGATGGGTCTCTATAGCTGAAAAATAATTGTAGCAGGTTGAATACCGCGTAGCAGTGAAGAATTGGGGTCCATATATTAAAGGCTACGTCCCTAACTGGCAGTTGCAGGTAATTATAGTTAATTCAAAACGCTAGAACGGTTCGTTAAACAAGATTTTAAGCATAGCTTTCCGCCAGATGAGCCAATCACATTATTTCCTTTTAGCTTAGTGCTCTAAAAGCCACGCTGTAGGATGAGACACAGTGGATTTACAGGGCATGTAGGGCGGACCATGCCGAAGAATCTAGCACGTTTAGGGGTTAGGGTTACCTAAAATTGTAGCTGGACTTCAGATGATTTTCATTGTGTCAAAAGAATCAAATGACTTTGTGTTTACTTTACTCCTACATTATCAATAACTCTTTGAAATGACTAAGACATTGATTATCTTATAGATAGATATTCACATAAGGAGCTAGACGGTATAGTTGAAACTTTACGGTTGCTACTTCTTTCATGCAAGGGACATCATATGTTAAATTCAACCACATGTGCCTCGCCCCCGCTTCCGGTTCCCCACAAGTAGAGGGTGTTGGCCGGGAGGCAATCACTTCCATCGATCGTGATTACCCCGGTCGCCTGGCACTTTACAATCCAAATGAGATTTAGTATACCTACCCGAATAGGCGGATGGAACGAATGATTTCCAGGAAACGTCTAGTTAGCCATTCCTGCGCTTATTTTAGAGTTTTAATCCCCCTTTCAGTCGTCTAATCCCCCCACTTCCAGGACCCAAAGATCGACCAAGTCTCATCAAAAGCACCATTACATCATCCATAGTCGCGATCCAGCCTTTTCACTATTGTGAATATTATTAGAAAGGCGTGATATCAAGTTAGTCGAGTTCTGGCGATCCACTCGAAATCTCTTCCTCATTTCCCTTCTTTCCCTCATTCTTTCGGGACTTTTACATTTCGCGCACCTACGGACATGAACTTCACAACCCAAACGCCATGACGGAAATAGCAACAGAACCCAACTCATCCAACTCACCTACCTTCTCACTCTTCTCTTCTCTTCCCCCCGAACTGCGCGATCAGATATGGCATGACGCGCTCCCCGGCGACTTCGGTCCCGCCCTCTTCATCTACCGCAAAGGGTACTGGCGACCGCGGCGGCTCACAGAATCAGATGAAGGCTACGACGCCTCGAACGACGAGCACAACCTGAACTTCGAGTTCCGGTACGACCTGCTCGACGACGCGCAATTCGAGCTCTCGCTCGCCTTCGTGAACCACGAAGCCCGTCGCGTCGCGTTGGCCTGGGTACGCGAGCAGGGCATCAAGACGCGCGCGCGCAAGGACAGGCCTTATCCGCTGTTCCAGCGACCATTTGATCCAGCTCGGGACGCACTGTACGTGCCATTCGAGAAGTGGGATGAGTTCCGCTGTGAGCCGGACGATCGCCTGTGGGAGCCGGATCTGTATGGCCAGCTCGTTAGTATCGAGACGGAGCCTACGCGCATCGCGATCCCGGAGGCGCTGTTCCGCAAAGAAGATGCCTTGATATCGGAGATGTTCCGGTACTTCTACCACGTGGAAGTACTCCTCGTCGTCGTCGGCGAGCAACCGACCCAGCTACCTGCTGATGAAACACATCGGTGGGAGTTTGAGAGTATATCTAGAGGATCGCTTTTCTGGGATAGTGAGAATGGATGGGCTTTAGATGAGAGGGATTTTGCCGACGAGCATGATTCTCACAAGGTGTCGAGTGCGATGATACAGGAGCTAAATGACATGCTCCCCCAGAACGACATCACGAAATTTGAGATACGACACGTCATTGCGGTTAAAAAATAGATGGAGGCTACTGGGTTAGATTGTACGATAGATTGATTGATTCATGCATTGCTAGATTATCAGGCTTTGGGAGAACCCTAATGCTCTCTAAACGGAATCCGGATTGAAGTGAGAATTGGAAAAGGAGTCCAGTTACGAAAAATACCTACCTACTAATTGATTGGACAATCGGAGGAATCGGGGGAATCGAGCCCTCGACCGGAAGTTGCCAGAGAAATCAGATATTAACTATCAATTTCACGAATGGTCAAACGAATGGTCAATCTGAATGTATCTATGGTTTACTAATTTTATATTTATTCTTAGTATACAGGTACCTTGTATGGTCCTATGGGCTAATTGAGAGGCCATAATGCTTCATCAGATGAAACGATGCTCTCTAGAGTAATATTATTAGATAGGTCCTCGCCCCAATCAAGCCATCAAATAGACGATGGAAGAATCAATAAGATTGGCCTGGCCTATAAGGCGCGTTGATGCTTATTCGAGTCGAATTGTGTAGTAGTCTCGATCGAGGCGGAGACGCAATGACGTATTGCACTCCTCTCATACTTGACATTCTCAAGGGTCGAATCTTGGAGTCCGGTCTCAAATTCGAAGGAGCATTAGAGCGATGAGATGTAGTATCAATCATACTTTCACTGGTGTCCTCTCTTCTAGAATAACTTCAGAATAGAAGTTACGCTAAATAAGCCGCAGCAGCTGAAGCCAGCAAACGAGACTATAAAAGGGTCGTTATATCGTCGTGGCGCAAGTACGGATAGCAGTTGTCAACGAATTCCGAGTCGCACAGCGGGTCTTGGAATACTTCTCAGTCTCCACCAAGCGTTGCGCATCGATGGAGTAGCGGTGTGATTTCCGGTATAATTATGACTTGCTCCCATTTTGTATCCGCTCTTTCTCGATTGTGGCGTGATCCAGAACCGTACAACGAATTAGAATATGTTAGCCGTTTGATGAGCCTGTCATACTATCCCCTTATCACCGGAATGGAGAGCTTGCAAACCCTGAAGGTCGTAGTGAGCAAATTCGTCATCCGGACTTGTGAACGGCATCGCATTCGCCGTGACGATCGGCTCCATGCTGAACTCGCTGCCCTCTAAACTATCATTTGACATTCGTGTACTGGGTGTAGGTTGCTCCGGAGCATGCGGTTCGGAATCGTCGGGATTACTCATTGGTCTCCAAGAGCGGTTGTCTTTCTCGTTTCGCGAGTTGCGCCAACTTGTAGATACCCTCCGGGAGTGGTGGTGAAAACTTATGGACGCTCGGGCAGTCCACGTTCTAACCTGCGCAGTGAAGGTGTTGAACAATGGGCTGAACGTTGCCGCGCACGCGCAGATAAGACCTGTGTTGACTTCAAGGATTGAGAAGGTAAAACTAATGCCAGCCCACCAAGGTCGATCATAGCTTAACATGTTGTAAGTCGAGATAGCCCAACGGACGCAGGCAACTGCCCAAGCACTATCATCCTTGTCAGTCATATTACTTTAGTGTATAAGGGGCATCTTGTAAGCCACGTACATAAAACCGCTGCTTAGAGCAAGGCTGAGCCCGATTTTCTGCTTGGTTGTCGGAAACTGCAGCTTCCACACCATCACTATAGGAAGGATGGCGATGATCAGATCGCTTGTCATGTGTCCAGCTCCGTATGCGATGTTCGCTGCGACAGTATTTATGCAGTGGCCCGGTAAATCTGAATGCCATTTCTTCGGGATTGGATGGCAGCCCAAAAATTCGGTTAGGGCGTTGCATGTCAGATATCCAAGCGTGTAAAACAAGGTGATATAGCACGCTATACGAAACTTGCGATTAACACCGAAGAGCTGCAAATATTGTAGGAGCAATGAGCTCTTAAACCCAGCTAAGCTCAACACATAAAACTCGGAAGATATGCCGATCCACAGGTAGTATTCCGAATTGAGCTCTGGTGTAAATTGCCATATGTGTAGACCCATACCATGGTACGTGGCGTTAGCCATCAAAACTGCGTGAATGATGATAGCAACCATTGTCGCCGCGACGACATCTAACTCGTCGGTAAGCAGCAACCCAGAGAGTCGTCAAGTTCAAGACTTACAGTCATCGATAGCCCATGATCTCTGTACCACGTAACTTCGACAATAGAACCTAGCTGCCACGAAAGCGAAGGTTATGAATGGCATAACCACCGCCGTCCTCCAAACATGAACCCCATTCTCGGCCGGGAGCTTCGGAACCACCGCATTCTCACTCATCTCGTCTCGGCCGGAATAGGAACACAAAAACCGTCGATACCAATAATGTCGTATACGCGCAAGAGATAATAGCTTAGATTGAAGCTATCGAGCAGTCGATGGTGAACTGTGGCCCGCCTCTGGTCAACAGATTAAGGTGCGGGCAAAAAAGCGCACGTAACGCTATCGAAGAGCCAATCCCCCATCCTCCAAGAACAAGTCTTGCCACGGTGAGGTGTTCCTCCTAGTTTTAAATGTATCAAGCCCTTTAGGAGAGACATGGTTTGTAAGTAGGGCGTGGTAACCTGGATCCGCAGAGTGCGAGCGAGCTTTACGGTATTGGGTAAGGATGAGCATCCCGCATTCCAGGGTGGAATGGGCTGCAGCAGGTTAGGCTTGCGACCATGTCCACCACTTTGCTCTCCCGAACGCAAAACCGTTAGGGTCCCGCGGCAGGCAAATAAGTTTGGGAGCGTAGGACTTGATCGTTTCGGAGAGGATACCTCATGTAGAAGAGATCCGTCTTACATCTTAGACTTCTAGCACCGCACTGTCCGCAGAGCGCCACACCCGTCGGCAGCTAGCTAGTGACATTTCCGACGCGGAGACACTGCCTAAAATCCCGTCACAGCATGAAAGCCACGATCTCAACGGCGGCTTGTGCGTAGGACGGCCAAGACGGATGAGACGATAATCCTGTTGAGGTATACGAAATATTTCTCATTAATTCATAACTTACCTAAGCACCTAAACTACCCCAGATAGGCACCATACAAGATCCTGCCGAGACAAGGAAGCGAACTAGTTCTCGATCTGTAATAGTAGGATCGTTGTTGTGTTTGATAGATAGCAATCGACCCTTACATACCTAGCTAAGTCAGCGAGGAGGTGGCGAAGAGAATGGGACGTTTCTGTCTTGTTTCTTCGTTCGCAACCTGCAACTTGATATGACTATGCTGCTACTATGACAGTATGGGTATCTATTCCGAGTATGTACCTACATACTATTCCCGCGTCTAGGAAGAAACAAGTAGGTCGTATTCCAATGTCCCGGTTAGCATGGCTAGTATTATGTATGGGTCATTGTTGAGTAACATCGAACAGAAAGCCGTCGAAATCTGTTTGATTGGAATTGCATGACACACGTGAAGCAGGGTGTATATGCTACGAAACAAGATGTCCGGGATCTTCCAGATGCCCTTGCTAGCTTAATGTATGGGTCTGTATGGAGATCTGCATTTGTTGAAACATCTGATCAAAAAGAGTTTTGGTTGTGTTTTTGCATATGATACGAAGGTATGAAGTAATTGAATAGTCCAATTATTGGTAACTGTTTTGGTTGAAAGTGGATGAAGGTGGATGAGAATAGACAAAATTGGATGAAATTGGATGAACATGTTAGTACTACCGGAGCTAAGGTCAGGGGAAACGTTTACAGCCCCCAACTTCCAACCCCCTATCCGCCCTAAATGTCCACACTTTCAAAGAACATTACATAATACCTCCCCTACACCAATCAAGTTGCCTTTCTCGACCCGATTTAATGTTCTTAGCCGTTGAAAAGGTCCACCGCAGCTAAAATGTTAAGCTACCGGAATTAGTGGCGGTTGTGATCACGGCGTGTTCCAAGTAAGGAAATGATCTGAGGTCGTGATTGATAATCTTTGACCGGTTACAACAACTTTGACAATAGACGGGATTAACCGCCAATGGTCAATATCAATCTTCTATCCTCTAGATAAGTAGGGAAGTATTATAGGACCGGTATAGAATGGTACAAGATCCTCCTTGTACGTCCGCACAACCCCAAATCCCGAATACTCCGTGAGTAAAAAGCAAAACTGGTCCTACGCAGTAATAGAGGAGGGGAACATGGAGCCATGGACGACCTAGCCTAGGATGGCAATAAGCTATGTAACCCATCACTGATAATCGATAGATGATATGCCCATGTGTTCAAACCCCTGTCACATCCAAAGTCCTGTCCTGCAGAAAAAAACACGCTTCGTGAGGGTTGCGAATCTCTGGGTCGTAGGGCGAGGTAGGGCAGGGCAGTACGGAAGTCCTCCACCAAGCCCTCCACCAAGCGGAGCCCAGTGTTACCCAATGGTGGCTTGTAGCCTTTAGTTGTGACGAACCGTCGATATTGTCGCTTATTCGTTTACCTCCGCTATTTGCTACGCTGCAGCTGTGGCTGCGTGGATTCTTTTGTGTACGAAAAGTTACAGGTACATATCCATATGCGCCTTGTTCCATTATACATTATATTTCCTCGATATTGAAGGTCACTTGAACGTAAGCTACCCGAGTGCCGTGTCAAGAAGACCTGCTCCAAGACGTGCATGGTCGACCCATTGTTCAACTTATCTGGTTTTGGTTCTCCCTAGTCCACCACGCAAATAATATCTACCCTAAGGTATCTAGCGTACCAAAGTCCGTGAGAGAAGTACCGCCAGTCTAATCTCGGACTGGTACCACTTGAGGGCCACGCTACTGCGAGAGGCGTTGTCTACCATTCACCGGGGACTCAAGCTTACATCGGTCTATTAGGACCACTCCCGTACGTTGAAAAGTCCAAGTTCTAACTAGCACGGATTTGCGCGCCGACTCTTCGACACCATCTCTCCGGTGATCGTAAGCATTAAAGTCGCCGAAAAACTTTCGGACTCTCGCAAATTTCGTTAGGCATATCTGCAGATAAGAATGATCGGTCTAGACTCCGAAGACCAGCATGCCATGTTGTTCTTTAGATACAACGATAACCCGACTATCCTTACCGGTAGATAACCGGTAGACAGGACAGCGAAGCAGTAATGCTTGATGGTGTTGAAATAGGAACGTTGTAAGTGACTCGTAATATCCTCATCTGAACTGTATTCCTTTTACAGATGGAATTTGTGGGTGAAATGCATATTTTATGTGCGCCATGCCTAACCGAACCTCATGACTGAACCAGTGATATTAGATCGGCCTAGACCATGTGTTTCATCTTTTGATTCGTAGAAACACCAGGTATTCCGTAGCAGAACAAATCATCTATGCGATTACAGAACTCCTGACCCCATACAACTGCTGTGCCATATCCGATAGGCCAATAAAATCCAACATATCATGTATGCTAATAAATGCGTATAAGAACATTCATAGGTTACAGCTTCTCGGCTCGATACAGTACCCCATAAGTTAGAGCATAAGCGAAGTACAACATGTAGCCCTAAACACAGACAAGAGGCTCTGTCGCGAATGTAAATAGGGGGACGGAGAAATCTTCTTCGGTGATCTTTACCTCACAATTCATCTGGGAAAATAATATGAGGCTCGATCCGACGCTGATAGATCGCTAGAAACCCATGGGGTTGTATGACTATCAGAAGTACCCTTCGCTTAAGAACATCTACTCCAATTGGTGAAAAGAAATATCATCCCTCGTGGATCTGGTTATGTTTACAGGATCTAGGAACCACACAACCACAGCAACGGGTATGGACAAGAGCCGTCTCGGATCAGTAACCGACCTATCGCTGAAACTATGTTTCAATAATCTACTGTGGTCCAGGCCTTCCTTCAACAAAGAGACTTTACATTGTTGGTGATTGGAAATATTCTGAAAGCCTTGCCTTGTGAGCCCAATATATTTGTTACCCAATAATTGCTATCGATGTGAGTTGGTGCGACACTTGGATCGTGTTTGAGATAAGTCCAGTCATACATGTAGGTGAATCATGTAACTCCACATTTGATAAAACCATCGTGAAGTGGATCGGAAAGGCTCCCGGGAGCGTTTCCATTCGGGGCCATCATATGTACTCGATATGTGTATCATCCGACCACACAGTGTAGTCCCGTGTTATTTTTAACCCTACCCACGTGAACTCCCCTTTGACAGATTCGTGATACTCGAATCAACATCGGTCACGATTAATACTTACTCCACGTTTCTTATGTGCTTGCTTAACACGAGATTTTGAACAACGTATCTCTAACTTTCCATCTGCGGACAGTAGAAGAATAGGATCTCCCAGGGGCCTAGGAGAAGGAAAGGTGAATACGTGCCCCGGATATGCACCTACATATATAATATCATTCCAGAGCCAACCAATAATCGGGTCCATAGAAGTGTAGATCGAGATTATATCTTATATCTCCAGATTTGCTTCCTAGAACATAACGCGATGTTGAATGAGACTCCGGCACGTCGAGGTCACATACGGGCAATCCGTAGAAAGGTGAGTCTGGATTCCAGAATCGAACCTAGATTTAGAATTGAACACTGACATTAATACATGAACAAATACATAACATGACTTGGTTCGCTTACACGTCACCGAGTCTACCTTCCCGACGTGTTGACGGTCATGCTTTCTTGGGCGATATAAAGTGAAAATCACACCGGTCATGGCTTCCCGACTCGAGGCTCTAGTGATTCACGGAAGGACCTCGAGAGAGAAAACAATTTAAACTAATTCTCTCTTGTCGTATCTTGCCGACCCTTTCTCTCCTTTTTCCTTGAAGCAAACATTTTTCACTATCGTTCATATACAAGAAAATTCATTGGATAATTCCATCTATACTGAGCAAAGCTTACCCCCTTTACTCAATTCATCTGATATCTTTCCAATCTATCATTATGGATCGCACTGTTCAGCAACAACCCAAAGCCCAGGAGCCAATGACCGCGGACGCCCCCAAGAAAAACAGCGAGGGGGCCGGTAGCAAGCAGGTCACATTCGGGTACGAACCCCTTTTCATACACGGACTAATACATCCACACGCTAACACTATCAACAGCACCACGCGATACACCTTCTACCCCAGCCCCGGGACCAGCACCTCGGCGCAGGCCGGAAGCATCAGCAGCATCAAGCAACCATCCATCACCACCACGGAGGCAGTCACCGAGCCCTCCCAAACCCACCAACCCCCTCAATCCGGCCCTGAATCGCAGAGCGGACAGAACGCCAGCGGGTTAAAAGACGGCCAAGACCCATCTTGCATCCGCGGCGGTGCCACGGGCAACTGCTGCACGGAACCCTTCGGCTGCTGCATCCACTGGGCGAAGAACATCTGCGGCAACGGGCATAACTGACTCAAACCGTGTCGATGTCGGTGCTCCGCCCCTCAATGCGGTGCGCTTGGGAGGTGTTGCTGTAATTGTCTCCTAACCATGCTGAACATGATAAACATCGTTTGCTCCCAGAGCTCCTAAAGAACAATCAGCATGGGTTTTGAATAGGGGAGATGTTCAGATGGGTGGTTTTAATTCTATGTACTGTGCGATAGGGGTTAATAAAGGGATTCACGTTCATTTCACGGACACGATGGTACGAGGTAAAGGGGCTAATGGATACATCACTGGTTACCGGTACAGCGGGTTAGATCGGATCTGGAAGACGGACCACGATCGATAATACATATACGGAAGGCATGGCTTGCCTGGACTTATCACAATTCAGGGTTAGCAAGCGGGTTTAATGGTTTAGGATTGTAATTGTGGGTATAACATTTCTGTATTCATTGCGACGCAGGCTTAGCTATCCTGGAAAAGAGAAAGCGGGTTATTGTAATAGGAACCGGAATAGGGGAGCGCATCGATAGATCGGTAGATTGGGCTTGGAACACAGCGGCACTGTCCTAGACATTATATACGAAAAATGCTCATTCCACCCCTATAATCCTTGACTCTTATCCCTTTTTTTTGGCCGGTTCTTCGTTCGAAAATCATGTGCTCGGCTGGCGACGACCATGAAGTCGGCCTTCTATTTCCTGACATAAAGGCAGATATTGCGAAGCTCCTTAGGGGTCGTTAGCTTCATTAACTCGTACTCGTTTCGTAGCATCTTGTCAACTCTTTCGGACGAGGGGTCCGTACTATTTATTTGACTATGGTCAGTTTCACAATTATTTCAAAGCATAATAGGTAAGTAGAACTTACGCAGATCCGACTTGTGCCCCGTTGAATTCATCCACATGAGACATCTGGATAATCGCAATCGGGCGCGCGAGATTCTCGATAATCTGCTGGACCGGGGTGTTGGGGTCGATGGAGACTACAAAGCTCTTCTCGTTCACGCTGATGAATCCATCCGGATCTTTGGCAATCTTCATCCCCATGCTGGTGAGCACCTCCTCCTCGACTTGGGTGTACGCGGGGTCTTGGAAGACACCCTCGACCACAAGTTCGACAGGCTCCTTATTGCGAGCTTGGCGGAAACCTTGGCGTACCGGAGCGTTCTCGGGATGCATCTTGGATAGGATTTTCTGCAGGCTGAAAACTAACGCGTGCTGTGCGGTCGAGTAGTTGCAGCTCGTGCGGCCGCGAGATAGATTTCCGCAGCCGAACCCGATTACTTTGTCGACGTGCACAAGGCGCTCGGCATACATCCTAAGAATGCCCTTGAGGTGTGCGTAATCTATCGATGACTCCCACGATTGGCGGTCGAAGTTGAGGATGTTGATTAACTCCGAGGGGAAGAATGATTTATCGGGATCGCCCTCTTTGTGATCGTGGTGGTGGCCAAGGCAGCGGCCCGGTTTGGCAGGGAACAAGACGACCAGAGGAAGAAATGCTATATCGGCATGGAATTTCTTCATATCGCTATGCTCAAGCATGCACTGGATGCTTCGGTAGTAGATATAGGGTCCCTTTCTATTACGAGATGAGCGCTCAACAATCAAATAAAGTGAGTTTGGGGAGGAAAAGAATTACTTTCGATCGCCATGATTGCATCTCCAATCGTTGAAGATTTCGGACTCAATGTCAGGCTTGGCTTCGACTGAGATAACGTCGCCTCGTATAGTCTCGAGCACGTAGGGTTTATCGTTCAGCATCCCATTATTGTAAAGTCGGAGCTGCAACGCTACTCGTTGGAGCATCTCTCGGTTGATAAAGGGAGGGCCCTCCTTGTGCTGTTTTCTGATCTGTTTGACGATTGGATCCCAATCAGGGGTAGGGGTCAGCTGAGACTCCATGATGAAATAAACTACACAGCGAGTAGTTTCAGAGAAAGGCACAAAAATATGTAGTTGAGAAGGAAGAAATCTCCTTTTTTTCTTGGCAAGGACCGAAGAGGTTGTCGAGAATCCGGATGATGGCTGTGAATGCAGCCACAAGTGTGGGCTGTGGTTTGTGGTATTGTCCGACCTTTCAAAATCTGTTATGGACGATAGGAGAATTTCCTCCTTTTAGAATTTGAGTTAAGTACTTTAAATAGGGACTTTAGGATGTGGAAAACTAATTTTATATTTATAACATATACACCTAGGAGTCATATACAGGACTTCCATCGTGAATGGACGTTATACAACATGAGCACCGATACACCAGAGGTGCCAACTCAACATACAACAAGAAAGAATAATACACCCACGTGCTGATAACAGCATTGCTGGTGTGATTAGTCGGTCGCAGTGCGGTTCATTCACTGAGGAGAGAATGTTAGTTGTAATTATATAGTCCTATTGTTCTTGACATCATGCCATACACGTAAGGAGAAGTGCAACATTATGTGACCACACACAAAATTTAATCATTAAGGTTATTCTGGTTTTTGTAAGTTGCAATATTAGTGAGATGGAATCTACATAAGATACAATTGGGTTTCCAGCCTTTTGCCATCCCATGTCACCCCTGTGGGCTGGAGCATGGCACATTTTATTGACAATCCTCTTTCAACTGTGCTGGGAATTTTCAGGAAAAGACAAACCAATTACTCTCTCCTGTACATACATGTTTTCTTGTCCATTAATTTAAAAAGTCGCCTTTGGTCTTTGCGACTTGCTCATCGTAGTCTGCCCGGTGTTAGATATCGATACTGTTCAAGATCACACTGTGATTGGGAATAGGGGTTCAGGGGTATAGTATGAGGAAAATAAACTGAATAAAAGCTTACATGGTTGAAAAGCCAACCAGCCCTTGTCCGGTCCGCCGACTTGAAGGGAAGTATATGCAGCCTCATCGTCGTCGATAAGAATCTTTTTATATCCGGCAGCCGACGCTGCATCTGCTAGTAGCTGGGCTTGGCAAGTTCTCTCCAGGCTAATAAACCAGAAAGCCGCCTCGTCGACAGTACTTCCAACTGTCAGGAGGCCGTGGTTCTGGAGGATCACTGCCTTTCCATCTCCAAGGGCTTTCCCGATCCGCCTACCCTCCTCACTGTCAAGCACGACTCCTCTGAAGTCTCGGTATACGCCGTGACTCTTGTAGAAGCGGCACGAGTCTTGAGTAATCATCTCCAATTCACGACCAAAGACCGAAAATGCCTTTCCATGAACACTGTGCGCATGGCAAGCAGCATGGACATCGGGTCGGGCCTTGTGGATCTGTGAATGAATCGCGAAGGCTGCTGCGTTCACTGGTTCATCTCCTTCGACTACATTCCCATCTTCATCGCAGAGGATCAGGTCCGATACCTTGATGAGCGAGAAATGTGTCGAGAGCGGGTTGAGCCCTAGTTACTCGTGATCAGAGAATATCATAATATAAATTCGGAACTTGAACTTACAGAAGTGGTCAGTCAGAATGGGGTCTCGAACAGAGATATGACCAGCCACGCCCTCGTCGAAGCCACGGTCAGCAAAAACTCGGAATGCTGCTGCGAGGTGCTGTTTGCGGTAGAGCCTCTCATCCTCTAGTTTCTCGAACTTGGGATATGTCCTGATGTTCAGCTTCTTGCCGCTCTTAGTCGTACCGGCGACTTGAACTTGTGGGGGATTCTCGACCTTATCCTTCCCATTGAAACCACCCCCTTGAGACTTCTCACGAATGACTGGTACGGTGTCGGGGGTAGTTGCTGAGGGGGCCATTCTCCGTTACTGTGGACTTGCAAGGTTATTTGATGATTAAGAGTTTTCGTATGGGAATTGTTGCGAATGGTATGCCTATCGACTTGACGGGATTCCTCGATACCTATATATGAGAACGAATGTCGCTTACATGATTCCGCCAAGCGGGGAAGAAGTTACGTTGGATATCACGTACCAATGGAGAGGTTGGTCTATGATGAAGTTGGAAATAGTTCTCCAAATCGTACATATTTCGACAAACAACTACCGCCCGAGCGGTGCAGCCGATGCGGAGAAGACAGCGTCGGAATTGTGTAACAGCGAGATTGGACTGGTCATCGGCTACTACCCCAAGCTCATTGGTTAGTTATGACGCATAACATGTAGTCGGCTCGGCTTGATATTGTGTTTTTCTATTTCGCTAGACAATCTACGCCACTAAATTTCTCTTAAGGTAGCACGATAATATTTCGAGAAAGCAAAATTGAGTGGAGATCTGACTCCGAACGTGTTGAATTATCCCGAAGGACTTTCTGCCATGGTCTTTTCCTCCCACGAATTGTTAGACTAGCTGCATTGCTACTATCGTGAAGTTCTTCCCTGTATATATAAAAATAGGGAGAGATGAGTGCTCAGCTTGGCGCAGCGCGCTTCGTTTTCGTATCGGAAACGTATATCTTTACGGCGAGCGACGAATATATGGACTCATTTCCTAAACAAAAGTTCTTAAATATGATATTAACATCATGTTATTTTTCCATTTGATTATTTAACCCGAGATTCTTTTCAATCCCTCGGCAGTCAGTACATGATGCAGTGTATACTTTCCTATTTAGGAAAGTGGGTACTTGTCTGTGTGGCTTTTGTGGATTGGAACATGAATTCTAATACCTCATTCTCCATGGTTTTTAATAGAAATAGGCATGTGCATCTGTAGGTAGCGACTGCGCGATATTGATGAGAATCTCGATACTATAAAAAGCAACATTGAACCAACCTTCTACTTCTAGACTCATTTAGAGTTAAGCTTAAAGTGTGTACCGCCTGGTCGTTGGAGTTTGGGTTTAGGGGTAGATGTACCCAGGTACCTGGGTGCTCAGGGAATGGCCAGGTAGGGATCTGGTGGTACAAGGAGTACACTGCAGGTGCCGTTACAACCGTATTAGGTGCTGAAAACGATAAGCTGACAAGCGCCAAGCCACAAGGGCAAGGACCTATGACATCGGTAGTGACGACGCGGAGAGGCTCAGCAAGCAATCTTATTTCCTACAACTTTTCAACTCAATTAGTACTACCACTTCCCGCAGTACCTAACTGACCAAACCTACCACTTGGCAAAAACCAAAGCTCGGATAGGTTTGGACGTTGGATTAGGCCCCTTCGTTAACGGCATGCAGGTAATAGATACCTTGGGCAGCTGAGCTGGATTAGCAATGGCTCATGGCCCCATTGTCTTTCGTACCTTTCGTAATTCTCGTAATCATTCTCTGACAACCCGACGACCCGCTTCGATCCGTCGCCATTCTCTGACACTCGACACATAATCAATTTACAATACCATCCCTTCGGGCACCGACACCTTCATTCTTATAATCACCTACGCATCTTTGTCGCCTGGAGTGAACTACGATCATAAGAAAAATACCAAGGGAATCCTTCTACCTCGGTAGAAAATACAATCACAATGTCAATCCGAATATCCCTCGACGCTCCACCCGAATTCTACACGAACCTCGACTTCATTAGCGGCCGCGTGATCCTCGTCCTTCACCGAGCCGAAAATATTGGCAATGTAATTGTCAAGCTCGAGGGCGAGTCGCGCACCGCTCTCACTGTTCCCTCTAACGACCGAGACGATTACTACCGCGCACGTCCTCCTGGTGGGGCATTAGGCGGCGACGTCATCACCGAGAACCATAAGATTCTGTATCGCGTGTTCCAGGTCTACCCCGACGATGGTGCCTCAATTCCCTTCCAACCCGGCATGCACGAGTTCAAATTCAACTTCAAGATGCCCCTCAATAATATCTGCCACGACGAGAAGGCCATGAGCACGCTGCTAGGCCTCGGAGGTATCGGCGGGTCCAGCGGGTTTCGCACCATGGACGGTACGAAGCAGCTCATGCTGCAGCATGTCAAATCCACCTTACCTCCATCCCTTACCGGCTTTCCACAGGAAGCCGAGATCCGATATTACCTTAAAGTAACGATCCAACGTCCGGGTTTCTTCAAAGAAAATTGGCGATATCAAATGGGCTTCAAATTCCTACCTATCGAACCCCCGCGACCCGCCAAGACGAACCAGGAGGCCTTCGCTCGACGACCCTTTACATTCCGACCGCGTGCGCCCCAGCATCACCGCAAATCGATATTCGGAAATAAGTCACCAACCCCGGGCGCCGAGAATGAGCCGAACCAGATGCCGCCGAATATCGAGATGTCGGCGCGCCTGCCGTTTCCCAGTATCGTAACTTGTAATGACCCGCTGCCTCTGCGCATAATAGCGCGGAAGCTCGCGCCGACGACGACACGCGATCAGACGGTGTATCTGACGGCGCTCGAGATTGCACTGATTGGGTATACGCAGGTCCGAGTTCAGAACCTCGAAAATACCGAGGTCACCAAGTTCCTCGTCTTCAGCGCGCCGCGCCTCTCCCCACCTCTCGCTCTCTTCGATTCACCCACTGACCCCGTCGACGCCGAGTTCGAGATCCCGCGGTCTCTGTGGGCAGAGAAGAGACTTCCAAACACAGTCGCACCGTCATTCCGAACGTGCAATCTCTCCCGCCGCTACGAGATCCAGATGATGATAACGCTAAGCTGGGGCACACCCCCGTCCGGGTCCTCGATCTCGCTAGCGCCCGGCAAGCAGCCGCTCGCGCAGGCTATCACATTACCCCTGAAACTCTCTAACGTCGAGGTATTCTCGGGTATCGCGCCGCCGCAAGAGCTCCTCAACTCCATAAATCACACCCCCAGTAACAACATCATTAACGCCGGATTCGGCATCGGCGGTCCACATATCCGACCACCGCATTTACCTCAAAGACCTTCGGGACATGGCCCACCGAATCAACAGAATGGTTCGCAGCAGCAGCAGAGGCCACCTCAAGACCCATTGTACCCGCCGCAGCTGGGAACGCCGGCTAATGCTATGTTCGACGACGCGCCGCCGAGCTACGATGAGGCGATGGCAGATCGGCTGGCAGGGCCTGCGGCGAGACCCGCGTATAGCGGGGTTACGGCGGAGAATGCGCCGAGCACGATGCCCGCGCAGAAGGCATGATTTACCTACGTTTTATGCCGCAAACCGGACATCATGGGGGCAGCATGTATTATTATGGTAAAAGCCACGGAAGATAAGAACGTAGGGAGGAATGGACGAGATGGATATAAAAGCTAACGGTTCCGATGACTTAGGTTAGGTCCAGGTTGAGCTTGAGAGGCATAGCGGGATGATACCCCTCGGGTTGGCTAACATTGTGATTTTAAAAGGCTACGGGGCCGGTGCCGGCGTTAAGGGGATGGGGTTACTTCCAACGTTATGTTGGTCCGGCGTTACAATGAATGGAACGCATAGAAGGCAGGGTCATCACTTCAAAAATTCCAGAAATTCGCGTTTGCTCCACGATCGGCATTGGGTGACGTATGTCAATCTGAAGAACATATTGCCGTGACAGGAAACTCCGGAACATTAAACTAACCATGAAGAAGCCCTTGGAAATTCGTGAGATTCAAGTACCTATACAATGCTTCCACTCGGGAAATGCTAGCATGCTATCTATTTACAAGTCCTAGATGAGCTATCTAGGAACGCGAGAACGGGTTATGCAGAAACGCAAGTATCCGTGTCCTCGCGACGGTAGGCCCCTGATAAGGGTAGGCAGAGTTCCAGCTGAGTCCTAAAGGAGAGTAGGTGGTGTCCAACCCTTTTCTCAACACTAACCAACCATACTGGTTATGCTGGTGTGTATTCTAGTCTTACGCAAATTTTTAGATCTAGATCTAGATTCATTTAGCCCAGACGCAGGTACAGCTTATTTATAGCTTCTCCTTCAAGGTGCTCTTCAACCGCGACTCAACAGCGTCCAAGTACTCGTTCGTAGTAGCGTAATCCTTGCGCTCAGACTTGCCGCAAGCAAGAGCCAAGTCCTTGGTCATGATGCCGTCGATTTCAACGGTGTCGACGCAGGCCTTTTCGAGGCTTTCGGCGAAAGCGACTAATTCGGGCGTGGAGTCGAGCTTTCCGCGCTGGGCTAGACCGCGCGTCCACGCGAAAATGCTGGCGATCGGGTTCGTGGAGGTCTCTTTGCCCTTCTGGTGCTCGCGGAAGTGGCGCGTCACGGTGCCGTGCGCGGCTTCGGACTCGAAGGTCTTGCCGTCGGGGGTGATGAGAACGGAGGTCATTAGGCCTAGGGAGCCGAAGCCTTGGGCTACAATGTCGGATTGGACGTCACCGTCGTAGTCTGGTGTGGAGCATTAGTATTAATTCGTAGGTACCTAGTAATTATGCTGCCTGCACAAAATTGTGGAGACGGGGAAAAAGGGGCTTACTCTTGAGGGCCATGATGTATCCACCGGAGCTCTTGATCATCTGCGCCACCATGTCGTCGATGAGACGGTGCTCGTACCAGATGTTCTTGGCCTCGAACTGCTTCTTGTACTGGGTGTCGTACAGCTCCTGGAAGATGTCCTTGAACTTGCCGTCATACTTCTTGAGGATGGTGTTCTTGGTGCTCATGTACAGGGGGAGCTCCTTGTCGAGAGCTAGCTTGAAGCTGGCGTGCGCGAAACCGGTGATGCTTTCGGTGGTGTTGTACTGCGTCTGTGCGACGCCGCCACCCTCCTTGTACTGGAAGACTTCGATCTCCTCGGGCTTGCCTCCCTCAGGGGTGTATACCATGGACAGCTTGCCCGGACCAGGGATAACCTTGTCTTTGGCCCGGTATTGGTCACCGAAGGCGTGACGACCGATGATGATAGGCTTTTTCCATCCAGGTACTAGTCGCGGGATACGGGGGATGACAATGGGTTCGCGGAAAACCGTTCCGCCAAGAGCGTTACGGATGGTACCATTGGGGGAAAGCCACACTATGCAGGGAGAGGGAAAAGTCAGTTAGTCTGTTGGAGATCTCCGATCAAAAAGCAATGTGTCGCATCGAAGGTTAGAGTGCGGGGCTGGAGTTGGGGAGCTCATGTGCAGGATGGCGGGACGGGACGCAAGTCAGACTGCGCTTCTCGTGGCTTACTCTGCTTTAGGTTGAACTCCTTCACACGGGCCTCGTCTGGAGTGATGGTAGCGCATTTGACTCCGACGGAGTACTTCTTAATAGCCTCAGCGGCATCAAGGGTGACTTGGTCGCTGGTCTCATCTCTGTATGGTAATCCCAGATCGTAGTATTTTAGGTCAATATCGAGATAGGGGAAGATGAATTTGTCCTTGATGACTTGCCAGATGACTCTGGTCATCTCATCACCGTCAAGTTCCACAACAGGGTTCTTGACCTTGATCTTTTGCACAGCCATGTTGGATCTGCTTTGGTGGAAAAACGCCACGGGCACTGCAGGTCTCACTGCGAAAGGCGACGATCTGAGCAGTGACCTCGCCGATCTAGAGAAGGCAGACGGCCGAATGGATCGGGCCGCGGATGTGCAGATAATGTTCATCGTGAAAGAGGTTCAAGGATCAGGGCGCGATTGCGCATGCGACAATTAATAGGTTCAAGAAAGGAAGAAGCTGGAAAGCTAAGAACTTAGAACCGAGGAAGCTGTAGACGAAGGCTTAAGCGATGCGGTTAACCTTAAATTGGGTCCGGACTTGAGGAAAGATTGGCAAGGTTGGCGTAATTGAGGTTGTCCAGAACTCTAAAAAGGCGCTACAACAATGCCCGCAATGCCGAAGTTGTGGTGGCAGGTACTTTCTCGAGCTTCGTCAACGTTTCCCGGATGTAGCTGGGTATATAATTTAAATGTCGGATGGTTGCGGTTTTAGTTACAGTCGCACGGGTAGCAAAGGCAAAAATTTAGGATGAGGGGAATCCACCAATCATATCTCGTGCTGGCGATCAAGATCCCCCACAAGTTCTGCCGATATGCGGAGAAGAGGAGTTGGATTGTTACACAACACTGGCAGATTTGATCTCATAATCTGGTGGGTCGATTTTTTATCTGATCCGAACCGTGGTTTACTCTTGCAACAGCTTTCATTATTAAGTAAAAAAGGTCTCAACAAAGCGCAATGTTGTTCAAATCAATCTATCAATCGAAACAACCAATGATAAATCACGCACCAGCAGAGAATCAAATGTTGACTAAGACTACGGCGAGGCTCAGAGGTAACTTGGCCGGTTGGCCTTGTGTTACCAAAATGTGCCCAACTTTTACCTGACTATGCCCAACAAACAGCAACGTATATAGATAGGTAAGTAAATATGAAATATGGATATTTCCTTGTACAAACATGTGTCGTCTATTTCGAAAATCGCAAGTTCTTATAATTACCTAATACCGAAATCCAAGAAAATGCAAATACAATGTCTCTTATTAAATGCCCCACTTGCGGTTCTAAATTTGAGGATTCGTCCAGTATCTATATATGGCCAAAACTTGAATATCTCACGAAGAAGTGTCTTGATAATTGGCAGGTTGATTGGCGTTCAGGAAAGCCTTCGAATAACAATTACTGTATAGTCTGTGCAACAGTCATATCAGTACTGTTTCATATTCAAAAGAAAATCGGCGACATGATGGCCTGGGCGACATGTCGATTTGTCACAAATGCCACCACACTGAGCCAACCTTCCCTGCTCGGCTTCTACCCCCTAAGCATAAATCCCCATTGGACTTTGACTTGTGATAATGTTGCTCTCGTCATCCATCCAGGTAGTAAGTAATTCGATGCATTATTCCCGCTTAAACCCAGTTAGTTAAGCTGATCTTAATGGCAATAGCAGTAGGTACGCCTCCACGTGAGACGTCCCAATCCTGGAGAGAAATTTCAGTCGATGGCGGGTCACAAGAAACACTCGGGCTCGCAAAGAATTGGCTGGACACCTGCAGGGCTCAACATCCGAAGTGTAACTTACAAGTAGGGCATTATGTCCCTTCTAGACTTCTTGATATCTATCAAGATGTTGTCAAGCTTGTTATCCGTGACGATCTCAAAGATTTTCAAAATGACATCAGATATGTCGCTCTGAGTCATTGCTGGGGCGACTCACAACCTCTCAAAACAATAAAAGAAAACATAAGAACGCATACAAAAGGGATCTCTTTTAAACGTTTTCCTGCTACGTTCAAGGACGCTATCAAGGTCGTTAGAAGCCTAGGATTACGGTATATCTGGATTGACAGTCTTTGTATCATCCAAGGCAATAAAGATGATTGGGAGCAGGAATCAGCACAGATGGAAAGGGTCTACGGTTCCGCAGAGCTGGTTTTAGCTGCTACCCGTGCCTCATCCTCTAATGAAGGCTTCTTGCAAGCTCGGCCTTGTATGAAAACAGGCCGTGTCGGCTTTAATCCACGCGACATGAATGCTTCACTTAACCTAATAAATGGCGAATCAGACTTCGAGGTTGAACCAGGCTTTATTCAATGCGACTATCGCATTATCTCTGAAAATGCCCACGAAGAAAAGTTACCTCTCGATAAACGGGCATGGGCATACCAGGAGAGGCTTCTAGCAACAAGATATCTTTCCTTCCGACATGACGAGATATGGTTTGAATGCTCCCAGGGCCCCCGCTGTGAATGCGGCTGGATATTAGCGAGAGATATGGTTGGATATTATACAATGAACCTCAGGAATATGCTTGAATGTAAGACTAAAACGGAATCAGCAACAGTGTGGGGTGATATCGTCAGTGATTACTGCCAAAGGGGGCTCACAAAGCGATCAGATAAGCTAGTGGCCCTCTCCGCAGTAGCTTCGAGGTTTCAGACTAAGTTCGGTGACACTTACCTTGCTGGTCTCTGGCGAAAGGATCTTGTCCAAGGACTCCTTTGGTTGACTAATTACTTTGATCATAACCTCCCGCTAAGCCTTTCGAGTTCGGAGCCTTATTATGCTCCTACTTGGAGCTGGACTTCTGTTAATGTCAAAGATATTTCTTTCGTTTACAGATACAACCTGTATGGGTCCATATTAATTAATATCATGGAAGCATTCACAATACCCTCAACTCCAAATCGATTCGGTCCCGTCTCTGGTAGATTCATCCGACTACAAGGCAGACCTATCCAGTCGACCCTTCATATCTGCCCCCCAGGACTTTTAAAGCGTATCAAACTGTTATTAGAATCGTCCGATCCAGAAGATAAAGGACGTTGGATTGAGTTTCCTAATACCACACTGAAATTAAAAGCACTCTACTTAGACCTGCCGCTCACCTTTAGCAGCTCTACACTAGACCATACCTCGAGGGAAGCGGTGATGTCTGCTAGGCGACTTCAAGGCGGCGATGATAGCTATATTCAAGAGGCTTCCGCTATATATTCAGTCTGGGTATTGCCAATCGTGGTCGATGACAATTGCAAAGAAACCCACATACTAGTATTGGGTCCATCGTTCAAACACCCAGGATGTTACGAGCGCCTCGGATATGGGCAACTTCATAACTTGGTGGGAGGTCCAAGTAAGATGATGAACTATCTTGCTAAGAAGTTCAAAATCCAAGAACTTACCCTTGTGTGAATACGAAACCACCATCGGTGCAGTATTCAAGTTTACTATAGGTATCTGTGTATGCACTGACTCAGACACCGAGAACAGGAATAACTGTCTTACATACGGTTTTGAAGTCTGACTTCGAATCTTGAATCACGAGCAGGCTCCGACAAAACTTTCTGCTTTGTCATAGGTATTCTTATCCAGTTATCAAGTATAATTTAACTCAAATGCGTACACTCAGTAACTGGAAATATGCGTACCTACCTACCTAACTATAAAGGAATAAATCTCAAAACTATGGATAGAACCTAAATAATGATACCGATATGAGGTATCATTAACGTCAGGTCTAGAAATTTTTTATATACCTCAAGCGCTCTAGGCGTTGCGAAATTCTCTTTGTATCTCAGTCTATATAGCTGCCATGCATACGAGGCGAAAAGAGGGCAACAAGGCAACCAACCACATTAGGTACAACGAAAACGACAACGCCTTACTTTGCCAATGCAACACAACCTTCCAAATTTAGGACAACCTTCTAGATAACAATGTGCGAGCCTGCACTATTTCCAACATCCAACACCGTGTTCGCTTCGATCCCCGATCTGCGACGCGTATCACCCGGAACGGGTTCCGAGCCATGAGGAAGTGTAAGTAGGTCCAGCCTTACATAATATCTGCCGGTTGCCTCGCGCAGGCAGATATGGACGTCACATCCCACTATGTTTCAGTCCCTACGGTGACATCTCCTCGGGTTAGCTCTACCCAGACCAGCTGTACAAAGCTTCCAATCAGACTCAAGCTAACCGCCGGATGTTGCCTGCCTCGAGGCTTTAAGAGAGTTATTACTCACAGCGTTTGTGATGCCTACGCAAGTGCGAATTCTCCGAATGGCTGTTACGCTACTTCACATGCATGTTATATTGATTCTGGCCTCGGTACGGGTGGACGGGTCAATTTATCTGTTTCATGTTATGTATTAAAGGCCATACCGAGATATCTCCATTTGAGCATGGCGCCAACACATCACGAAAACAAAGTGAAATTTTCTACAAGATATTATATGAGGCTATATATTATATTTGGAATCATAGCCAAGTTTTCCAAAGTTGTCATCCGAGGAGTCACGAAAACTAGAGCCTACGACGAGGTATTTCTTGAAAACGGCTTGTTCCACTCGGTGTACTCCAAGAATGGCTTATACAGCGCAAAGGCAACAATGACTCAAGCGAGATTCAATGGCAGTGAGTTACTTATTTCTATCACAAGGAGTAAAGCTGAAAATATCAATCAAGGACAAAAGAAAGATTCTTAAAGGAGGAACCTATTATTAAACATATTGAGGGGTTATTTCTTCAAATTTCAACGGGCTAGCCGCCGTATCCTCGTGCCAAAAAGACATATCGAGGCTTGAGAAACAGTTGCTGCGATGAGAAGTTTCCGAGGACAGCTCAGTATCAACTCCGAGTAAGAACTATATGAGACCTCGGGTAATTAATATGACGAGGTATGGACCAATAATATAACTACACGAACTCATTGACTAACTAAAGACTCATTTACTGTATGAAATTTGTCACTTTGAGAGTCGATTCTTAGTTCCTAGCTGAGTTGGACAAACGTAACTATCCACTAAGTTTCAGTCTTCACCGAATAATGAGTCGTCCAACACATGTCCTACACGTCTAAATACAGCTAGAAACTTCTGAGTTCCTACCTAGGTATATGTAACGTTGTATAAGAATAACTAGGCAGTATTACTAATAGTTGTCTATTTAGTTGCCTGAATTCAACTTGCTCAACCAACCATGTAGTCATCAATACTCGTATAGAATTTTATTTTAACTACTATCTAAGTGTATATCGAATACCTATCGCAACAATGACTCAACCCCTGTGACTACCTACATAACAAATGTCTAAATAAATATTTTGGGTAGGTCACAATGCCATGCTACGGTAGTATCTCGCAACCACCACCACATGCGTAGGTACAGTTGCCATCGATAATACCAGACATATTATTAGATATCAAAATAAACGCAGGAACAGCAATACAACTTTGATCGTTCTTCCACAAATCAGATTCAACTCAATGTAATCCGACTTTGAAATGCTGCTCCCCGTCTCCATATATCCTAATCCACATGCCCGCAGAGCCTCTCCGACTGCCGGGATATCGCAGCGCAGCCACATCCCACGGCCCTACGTGTACACGTACGGATATGCACTTAGCCCTGCCGAGGCCGCGTATGCAGGACGCTTCATCGAGTCCCTCGGGTCAATCAAATAGGACAAACAGACTCTTACAACAGCAGAGTAGATACCTATCTGCGGTATAACAAGTCCTCAGAGTCACAGTCTGCCTGACCGCCGACTAAACGCAATAGTTCGAACCGATTCAATTCATCTCATTTTTCAGTAGCTATCTGCCTGTGCATTTACCTAGCTAGGCAAGCTACCATAGAACGTAACCCAACCAAGGGCCGCTGCCGCTACCTAATAGCACATCGCTAGCGGCAGCCCTACCACACAATACCCTCCGTCCTTGCATAAGTACAACGTTTGAAGTAGATAAAAAAGAAAATCGAGATAGGTAAACCGAGGAATGGGAAGAAAAGCCACGCCGGTCCTTACACCAAAAAAGGACCAACCGGATCTCCGGGAAGTTTCGAAGTCGGGTACACGCCCCCCGCGTAGGACTTCTATTTACTCCGCAAGCCGCACTCCCGCGCCCGTGACTCATCTGGTCAACAATGTGCAAAAATTGATGGCGTAAAAATGAAAAATAACCCACCAGCCATGAAAAAGCAAGGGAGAGTAACATGAAAAAAAAGCAGTAAATCCACCTTCCGGTTAGCAGATGCAGAAAGCCGAATCTAGCCATGCGCCACAGAGTTCCCAGTAACCCAATAATGGAACATAAAGTTGACATACGAGATGACATGGTAGGGGGTAACAAGTGACGGGTAACAAATGTATGTAGCAATGAAACGCCTTGGCCCAAGTAGAATAAAGGGGGGAAAACATTTGCTGATCAATACAAGGTGACCTTGGCCACGGCCATAAATAAACAAATAATAGAAAAAGTGTAGCATAGCCTCATCACTTCGTACTCGTCTGGACATGGATTAAAGAGAAGGAAAAATAGTAACGATAAAGGAAGCAGGGAAGCAGGGAAGTAAAAAGGAACGCGAAAAAGGGGAACATCCCAAAAATTACCAGACTGCCTTGCCTCTAGGTAATCTACCGCCCAGCCCTATATGCAATGAACCGTAGTAGGGCCAATAGCCGTTCGGAGAGTGCCGCCCTATATGCAGGATATGTTCTAGCCCTACGCCATTCACCGCCAAAAATGAATAAAAGGGAAGTGCAAATAACGCTGGGTTTGGGGGAGGGGAAAATCCAATCTGGGGTAATGAGGCGAAGCAAATTGACGAAAAATATGATCAGATACAGTATATTCTCCTCAACTCTCCCAACATTCGAGATTGTCAGAAAATGCGGTAATAATGGCGTGGGAATTGGTAAACTTGTGTAGGACAAACGTGATCTTGATGGCGGTGAATCAAGCCTCTCAGCAGCTATAGCGTTGAAACTTGGTAGCGAATATATCACCGCTCATTTGTAGCCCCTTAGCTTCCGCCTCTCTGGCTCACATGTCGTCTTGCACTTAGAGCATTCGAAGCGCTTGCCGTCGATAGGGATGCGGCTGAGACACTTGGCACATCGCCACCACTCGGGATTGACATTGCGACTATCCCACCATTCAGGAGTCTCCTTATTTGATCCACGTCGTAGCAAGTCTTCCATGTGATAGTCACGATAATGCTCTCTGCAGTGATCGAGCCGATAGAAGGGTTCTTTGGACCTCTGACATTTCTTCCAGTCGCAAGGGAACGGCTTCTTTTGGTTGGCGTCACGATGTTTGTGAAGATAGTGACGTTGTAAATCCGCCTTGCGTTTGAATGGTGATGCGTTGCAGTATGGCTCGAGACAGACGTGCTTGCCGGAGTGATCGTCGGCAGAGCGTGGCCTAGATATGAGCATCAGGACCTAAATAACCCTTTTCGAGATGCCCGATAGGTTTACTTACACTTCGGCGACTGGATCAACTGGTATAGTAGCCGGATAGTTGTCAGATGCCGTATACTGCGGCTTCAGTCTCCAGTGCGGTGCTATTCCAGGTTCACCTCCAGCAATAAAATCGTAGTACTGGTACTGGAAGTCGGTCTCTTCGATTTGATTACTCGTGCCATACTCTTGCCCTTCCGTAATATATGATCCTGCATCTGCTACACTAAGAAAATCGTAGCCGTTTATATTTTCAGAGGTCGGTGATAGTGCAACATCGAATTGCCCGTTGCTTGACTCCGAGTAGTTGCTGTAGTCACTACCGTGTGACGTGTTTCGAGCCATGGCCGTGCTTGTTAACCAATACGCTTGGTCGTAATCTAAGTATGCTCCGGAGAAGTATGTTTGGTCCATAACTGAGTCGATTAGTCGATTTGATAAACTTTCTCTTGTTTTAACTTGCTGTGTACCGTTCTGTTAAACCGGTTTATGTCTTGTCCTTGAGAGATCGAGCACACGCTCCACGGAACGGAGTCGTACTTATACTGATAGGAGGCTATCTCTTCCAAGAGGAGACACGATTCGAGTAACGGAGACGAACAACAGAAAGCAAACTTATTTTTCGTTGGTAATGAATATGCAAAGCAGTTGATGGGATAAAGTTGCCTAATGGTTGACGACAGAAAGGTGCGGTGATACAAAACTAGAAATTGCGATGTTTGGTTTGAGACGTTCATTGGGCTGTTAAAATACTGACTTCTATCATTGTTACCAGAAACTCAGATTAACCAATACATGGTAGTCTTCTCCCATGGGTGTGACAGCCATTCAAGCCGTGTCGGTGGAGTAAATTAGGGCTCAAACTGCATATCTTCGACAGTGTGAGGCGGACGTTGATTATAGCCAGGGCTTCAAGATGCGTGAATAGATGCCCTGCTGAGATCTCCAACTCCTGTCAGAATATTGCTTAGATGTAACTAAGTAGTAAGAGGTTAATTGTAAACCGGAAATCATAAGCGAATACACATGCCCATTTTCATGGTCATGGTCATGATAGCTAAGAGCATCGCCCCGGGGTAGTGCATATGGGGGTCTCGGGTAGTATATCCGAGTTACTGGCTGTTTAGTATGCGATAAAAATAAGCCACACCGAGGCCGCCGTCCTCCGTAATAGGGATGCAACAACGGAGCAATACTTTTGCGAATAGCCCCTAGACTGTCCAGGTGTTCCACGTTATCATGTAAGTTCTGTGAACTCTTGTGAAATCTCTCAAGTGAGACACCCAGTTTGGGTTCGGTGAACGTATCGTATTAACAGTTCCTACCTTAGCCGCGCACCTCAAATAGGTACATTAGTTAGTTGCATGACAATGCCACCTAAAGGTGGACCATTAGAGCCAAGAGTTCAGCCCAAGAAGAAACTTGCTCCATATGCCACATGAGAGCGGATCGCTGCTGCTAGGTAAGGCTGACAACTGTAATAGGACGTTGAGACGTTAAGATGTGAAAACAATTGAACAAGGAGCGTAAGCACTCGAATACATTAGTTGGACTGATAAGACGGGATTGACAACTTCTGCTGATACCCGGAGCGGCAGAAACCCGAAAATCACCTTGGGGTAGGTAATATCAATAGCCAGACACTATCGAATTAGATATTAGCTTAGGACAACGTCGTGACCCTAGCAGATGGGACGACGTCACGACTGCAAAGGGAGGGGATGCCGTCTTAGGGGGTTTCCAGAATGTTCCTGTGCGACATGAGACGAAAGGGAACTGGTTGCCTGTAGAGACACGTAGGACACAGCCACTAGAGGGTAGGACTTCAGCCTCAATAGGAGCTAGTGATCGAATGAAATTCGAGCCTAGGATGCTTGGGATTCTGAAGCACTACCATATTCAGGCGAACCAGTCCGCCTACTGAATGCCTTGCCAACGCAGAACTTTTGTTTGCATGCCGCTCGTTGCCTGATCAGTCCCCCGTCATATGAGTCGCGAAATAACTCTATAGTCCATCTAGCCGATAGCCCGCGCCCCAGATGCGCATACGCTAACTCAGCAGAAGTGAGGCTTTCAAATGCGAATCTGTGGAAAGTGTGGGAAATCTGCACGACAGGCATAGCGCGGACCATAACCCCTGTAACAGCTCCCCACTAAATAGAGATCTGAGAGATAAAAAGTGCTCGGTCAAGGCAATCTGACCGAATTCCTATTCGAGGATAGGTAATATCTCGCGGACATCAATACCCCGAACGACACGACGAATTGGCAAGGCTCAGCCAAAGATCGCTCTTTTCTTTGTGCATCTTTGCCTCGAGATAGAATTCCTGACATCGCCATGGCTTATGGGTTTTTTGTTGAGTTGTTTATGCATTGATGATAATGCCCTTTCCCTCCCCCATGCAAGTCGAATCCCACGACACGCCCGTGTGCAGGTGACCTAAGCGTTTCTCAGCCTAAGGAATATTGATGCAGGAACCAAGGGAGTAATCCCTTGGTTGAGAAGCTCTCGGGTCATATCAAGCACGACGTGAGAAGGTAAGACATATTGCAGAATGGTAATTCGGCGTAAAAAACGTACCATCGCAGCACCGAGGTCCAGTTGCAAAGAAGACAGAAAAGAAGGCAACCTCCGCGTACATATACTTATGTATTTAGTACGGGTGGAAACAGATTGGACACATTGGGCACCTATGCATTGTGAATTTTTGTGATGAGTTGGCGAGATCACATTGGTGCCACGTTCGTCATGATGATAGCTTTGTGTTAGGGTTTAAATGAAGAGAGGGAGCCTTGGTTGCTGAGATCTGAGATTGTTGTTGTTGAGATGAAGAAAAAGCAATTGAGGTTCAAATTTCAATTAGGAAGATCGACTACTAAACCTTACAATTAATTGACATGTCCCCACTCGGTCTATATCATGATTCTTTCCCAATTAATATTATCTTATACCTAATATCACGAATAGTTGCACCTTCCGGACGGGTGTGGGAGATATAGAAGGTCACAATGTGGCTGATTTACTAGCCCGAAGTGTAAATAAGCTGAGCTGCTGAGGTTGTGTGGGGGTACGTACTACTAGCAATCCGCGAGTCTAGATTCATTAGCGTTTGCCCGTGAGAAGGGTCAATAGAATAATTTTTAAATGGAAAGAGCTATGTCTAGTGATTTTAATAAACTTGTTTCTACAATCAAGAGTTTTGAATTGGCAGGAAAGATGCACCTGTCTAGAAAAGGGGCAAAGTCCAATACTCGTGAAATTGTAAGATCCACAATCTAGCATCGCAAGAAGCAAAAAAGGCATTCTTTTGATATCATGTCTATTATACCTAGGCCTACTAGAAACAGCCGTCCGCTCGAAATTGTTGTGTTAATGTATATGTCACAACCGGCCCCTTGGATACCCCTTATTAAGCTACACGCGTCCATTGGACAACCGTCTCTTAGGCTTCGACGGGACACTCCTAGATCTAGCCCAAGCTTCCTGAAAGCTAAGGAAACATTATTCCCCTTCGTATGTTCCACGGCATCCGCCGTATCATCAGTCTCTTAGTCGCAGGAGGGAAGTTCATTGGCGTAAGCTGGCTGGAGAAGGGCGGATCCGGGGCAAACAATCCACGGTTCGTTGTGCGGGCGTCAACCAGGTATTACGCCGTGCACAGGTAAGATGATCTGCCTAAATCCTCACATCCTAACACGTTTCAACTTGAAAGCGTTGTGATATGGAACGAGGAATTCAACGGTTTGCGAACCACCAGTCTCGGTCCCGAGGCCTTGAACAACCGGCGCTTGAGGTCATAGCCAAACTCCCGAATTCCCAGCCGGTCGTTAACCTTCAATGTGGTCAGCGGTACGCTTGCAGTGCTCCAGGCACGCATACACTCCCTTCGTCCTCTCTATCTTCCCCCCTCTCTTTCTCCAGGAGATCTCACTTCCCACGGACCCACAACGCCAACCAACCCCTAAACCGCCTGATCCTTCCCCTAAACCCCTAATAAGCCTGCCTCTCAAACCTCTCATAATAAAGCTTAACAAAAAGCTCATGCTGCGCCGTCCTCTGGCTCTCCGAGATATTATTGCTGCCCTGCGGCACCACCCCATCAGGCCCCTGCTCCAGCCTCAGTTCCTTAAAGTGGCTCGCGATCAGTTCGTACGCTTTTAGATTAATCGGGCGGTTCCCGAAATCGGACATTGTGAGCAGACCGCGGGGTTGCGTGGAAGAACCGCTTGTGTTTGAGCTAGACGCTGCTTCGAGCTCGCTTGGGGATCTAAGGGTGCTGCTGTCGTTGGTGGGGAGCGAGAAGGGATCCTGTTGTGCCTGGGAAGTGGAACTCATTGCTTCGGGGGAGAAGTCGAAGGATGATGAGGACGAGGGGTCTGCGGAGAGGTTTGTGTGGTAGTCTCCGAGTGTGGTGTGTATGCGAGGAAGAGTGAACGAGGAGCCTGGAGGGTCGTAGAGTGGAACGCGCTGGTCTGTCGCGAGAGGTTTCGGTTGCGCGAAGCTGCTGGACTCGCCCCCTAAGCCGCTTAGTGAAATTCTCGATGCGTCCGGGTTGAAAGCGTTGCTCCTGTAAGGGTCTAAGGGGTAAGACGAAGTAGTAGCTGTAGTAGGCGATCTAAGCGTATGTATGAAGTCACGAAGAGGCGCATCGTCTTCGTTAATGTGCATCGGATTTGATAATGGCATGAATCCATCTTGCTTTGGAAGTATCGACGGATGTTGCGGTGCCAACTGGAGATGGTCTTCGAATTGTCCGTGTTCGTTCCTGGTGGAGCCCTGGTGCTCGCTTCCGTATGAATGGTTCTTCTGACCTGCATCGTCAGGATAGAGACACTGAAGAGACTTAGTCGAGCATCTTAGGCAAGGCTCGTCCCTAGAACACCTTTCCCTCGCCCTCGCGCATTCCGTACATGCTCGCTTGCGGCTAACGGTGTGATTAGTTCTTTGGGCAGCGATATGCATCAGTTCATGTCGGGTCAGGATATCACTTTCGAAATTAGTTCCAGTGTTGCTGAAAAGGCAGAGGAAAAAGCAATGCGATATACCTCCTAAAGAAACGCTTCAAGCATATGGAACACATGAACGGCTTGTGGCCATCGTGGCTTCGTTGATGCCTCTTGAGATGCTCGGGTCTCTTGAAGCTGCTGGGACATCGCGAACATTGGTATTTTTCTTGAGCCTCATTCCCGGGGGAAGGGTCCTCGCGCCAGCTAGCATCGACTGCGACTTCGTCCATGTCCATTTTGGTATGTGCGTATAGTGGGTTCTTTTGGCCTAGCCCTTCAACTCATGATACCTAACCATTCTCGACGTATTATAAGCCGCAGCGAAGGCGTCTATATGTGCGATTTGCATATAGAGACTTAATCGAATCCGATGCAACCCATCAGCGGCCCATGGGCGCCAAAAGTAGCATAGGGTTTCTAGAAGAATTCTAATTCCATGCGAACGCCTCTGAAGATCATGGAGGGCCAAGATGATACATTGGTGGTGCGCTTAGTCCCATGGTTCGTCGGAATTTCTAACCGATTGATTAAAGCGAGTGAGGAGACACAAGCGTTATTGGTGGGCCAGTGCAGGCTTGACCGTCTCACCGCAAAGCATTAAAATCATTAGATAGATATATCCATGCTGCTGACTGAAGGGGCTCGGGTCAAGATTGCGAATAAGGACCGATATAGCAGTGCAAATGATTGGTCCAAAGTTGAGGCTATAAAGTTGCCTATAGACTCGTTCGCGGAGCAGCTCCGTGTCTATGCGATTGAGTTGTCGGAATGAGCTTTGTTGAGCAGATTGATGGTTAAAACGAATTGTCTTATTAGGTAGGGGCCATAAAGCATAAGCGGGTGTCGATATTATCCAGGATTCAGGATTCCACAATCCACTGGATCGCCTATCACTTGTGCAAAAGGGAGATCAACGAGAATCAGTAACCAGCGCTTGGACTAGCTTATACCGGATTATACCGCAAGTCGCAAGTGACAATCAGCTGGTCATACTATAGAATTGTGATTATCGAAGGTTGAGGTAAGCAAAGTTGTAGCCGGATCCAAGTTTCAACTAAAGCTAGCGTAGCAGTATGGTACCTAGACTAGGTAGGGAGAAAGATCCGAACATGCATCTTTCCCGATAGGGTATGCAAGGGGTCGACATATGACGATACCGCCGGCGTGCCTATTCCAACGTCTAACCCCAGCAACATCCCACGCCCAAGACGCTCGAGCTGGGTAGGAACGGAAGACGATGTCACTGCAACACGGTTTGCCTCAGGGTCTCCATCGTGGGTCTCTATCACAGTCTCACGGTCTCACAATCTGAGGAGACCAACTCTCATGTGACCCCTGCCACCACGGTTAGCACGGAGATAGTAAGGAATGAAGGTGAGTTCCTTCTTCTCCGCGATAACCGTCTGAGGGAGTGATGAGCCGGGGAGGATTCCGGCCTCAGACTCGGTCCGATCATCTATCTTACGGATCAGACCAACCGACCGGAGGGCAACGTATCGTTCCCCTATTTGGTCAAGCTCCTCGTCGCTCTCGGAGACTGGAGAGTCGGATTTAATCCCGACGTTGCGGAAGTGGTCCTGCTCCCAAGCGTTATCCACATCCTCCACGCAGTATATTAACGGACCGCGCGCTAGGGTCAGAGTATTCTGATTGGTATATGGGTGCGGGGATGTAAATCGAGGCTTAAACCCGTCGATCTGGATCGAAAATGCGCTATTTGAAGATGTATAAGCTGGCGGAAGTTCCAGGTAACCCTTTTCGATCTTTACAGGTTTCTGGTTCGGGGTGAGCTGTCTATACATTAGCGAGATTGCCCAATGGACTCTTAATTAGGGGGAACCCGGACACACCATAAACCTCCCCTGCGCCCAGGAAGGGATCCTTAACCTGATCGTGACGTTTGTTGCCGCTGGCGCCTCAAGCTGAAATAGTATATTGCCTTCCCAAGGCCAATTTGACTTCTGTTCAAGACTGATTTCTTGGTCTTCTACTTGAAACTTGAGCTTGGCTGTCGTATAGAGATGTACGTTGACGTATGCATCCTTTCCGGTGCCTCCGTAGTCCCAGAGGTATCCGCCGAGAGAGCCAAACAGCCGCATTACGTTCGGTGGGCAACACGATGTATCGAACCAATCCTCTCGTCGATTTCTATCTACCTCCGAACTCGCTAGTTGATTCACGTACGTGAAAGCGGTTCCTTCAAGACTTAACCCTGTCATCACCGCATTGTATAGGCATAGTTCCATTACGTCGGCATACTTAGAGTTGAGGTCAAGATGCAGTAGCCGCTCAGCTAGCATGATGACGCCAATGGATGCACACGTCTCATTGTAACACCCACCTTCATCAGAACCTTGTGGCAAGAAATAGTCGATGCCGAAGCCTTCCCATTGCCACATTGATCCGATACCTCCGGTGAGGTACATTTTCTTGTCTACCATATTGTTCCATAATCTACTAAGAGCGCCAAAATACTCACTTTTATGGTCATACGGCTTCACGCCGAGCTCGTCCAGACATAATAAGTCGGCAACCCCAGTATAGACTGCATACCTTATGTCAGCAGTCAAAATTCGGAGGAGTTGTACTAGCGGGCCGCGGTTCCGGCTTGAAACCCCTTAAGTGACAGAAGAGCACACCCCTCAGCTCGCGATAGAGAACACCGAGCCTTGCTTGCCACTAGACATCACTAGACGTCGCCATCGAATTATTCGAGGCTTCTCCGAGCTAATTCAGGAAGGACGTGCGTGTTTGTCGAATTCTAAGAGTCCGGAACTCCTGGAAAATCAAGGAAAAGAAGAACCCTTTGGAATAAACTTACGATACATGGCCCTCACGGCATGGCCTTCGACGGAATCCTGTTCTAGAATTGGTGCGTGAGCTTGGTTATACCAGTTGCTAGTGTGCATTTGATAACTGTCGGAGCGTTTCCAGGGACTATCGCCACGCTTATTTCGCTCCCAGTCATAATATGGAAGACCTTCCTGACCGGTCGGATTACCGCGTTCCTCGACGAAGTATTTCGCCAACTTGTAAGCGTCTTTGTTCCCCGTCGCCGCATACAAGCGCAGGAGAGCTAGTTCCGTCTCTGGGTGGCCTGGATAGCCATGTCTCTATTCCGACCCTCGGAATCAGCAACGAAGTCATCGAGAAGACTCAAAAAGTGAGACTAAAGGAGTTACTCACTTGATCCGGACCCGGTCCAAAAACCGTCGCGATCAACTTGACGTACTTCTCGATCGGCTCTATCAAGAGGTCGTTCTTGTAGTACTTGCTATGCGCCAGCGCCGCCTCAATCAAGTGGCCAGCACAATACCTTTTCACGCACCTGTCAGCCAACCTCTCCTTGAACCCGAACCCGCAACCCAGCCCAGCATCACGCTTACGACCATTCCATCCTCCTTTCTCTTCTCTTCCCTTCCCTTCCTGCCCTCTCTTCCAACCCTCCCTCCATCCCAAAGACCTCAAAGAAAGCTGACAGGGCGTACTCACAACTCATGCAAATCCCTAACATTCGCCCAGCGTTCCTCGCCCGTGATCAAAAACCACGTATTCAAATACCCATCCTCACTCTGCGCCCCCCTAACCATCTCCACGATCTCCCTAACCGCGGCATCGACCTCCGCATCGTACACCTCGGCAAGCAGGTAACAAGCCCCCTCGATCCACTTCGCGACGTCGGAGTCCCAGTACACGGGGGCCGGACACGGCCAGCGGGAGCGGTCGTCGTAGACGGGTTGGTGGCGGAGAGAGAAGCACTCGTACCTGCCCGTGTCGCGGAGCTTTTTGAGTTGGGCTTTGACGGTGGTGCGGGCTATTGTCGTGCGTCGGGTTTGGAGGAGGGAGGGCCCGTGGAAGGAGGTTTGGGTGAAGAGGGTTTGGGGGTGCGACATTGTGGATGGGAATAGGTATGCCTACCGAATAGGTAGGCAAGAGGTAAGTATCTAAATGTGTAGGTAGAGGTAGGTAGAAGATGAAGGTATGAAGTCGGGGGATTATGGCCTCCAATGGCTCGGATTAGAATTGTGCTTGAGCTGAGTCCCAGCTCAACAATGTGCTATGTGTTTACGAGTTTGTTCAACCCGAATTGGGATCTTGTCGAGTTTATAACTTCCGTCGACAAGCCCGCAATAATCGTGCAGACGCCAATGATGGTTCAATCCCAATATTATATCATTCAAACACCCAATTCCTCACAATGCTCCCGGATATCGGAATCCTACGATCCTATAACCGTCCGAGTATACATTCACCCTTTTGTTCAACGGTGAAAGCGTATAAGGTCGTATGACTTTTATTATTGATTTATGACTTCACGATGTCGAAGTCCACCGTAGCCATTATACATAGAATTTAGGGAATTGGGGAACCTCGAACCCGCGCATAAACGAATGAGGGGAAGCTCCGGTGTCACTAGACTCATGCAGCAGATAAGAAAGGAAGAGATTAGCGCGTCGGCAGCCGAGGAAGCATGCCAGGTGCCTTCTTGCGTAACCCGTCCAGCCCGTTTACCTTCGGGAAGCGCAGAGCGGTGCGGATCTATTCCTTCCTTCGAAAAAAGTCCCGGTGAGTGTAGATTGGCAACCCAAGATCCGTAGTTGAGAAGGTACGTTGGTTGATTCGACCTCCGTCCGTTTCGCGGAGCTAGAACACCTACAAAAGTCAGAACAGCGCAGAGCTAGGGGACCTCGCTTCGCATCGTTGGGGGGTTGTTGGACAAATGGGAGCGGAACACGCCGCGGGTACACTTATACCGTACCGATCTCCAATTACGCCAATATTGAATTGCGCATCTGCATCTTACCTTGTCTTACCTCACTCTCCTACATATGTGTAAATATATGTAATTATTCTCGGAACTTCGTCCATGTTACCTATAGAGCCTAGGGGGTTACCTACCTAAGGTAAGGGCGAAAAGCCCAAATCCAGGTTACGAAGACCCTTCTAGAACGTATCCGAGACTAGTACCGCTACTATGCACCCAACCGCCTGGTACCTTACTGTGGCCGGTCCGGGGAAGACATCCGATAGGTTAGCCAAGTACTTACCTTGGAATTTCCCGTCCTCGACTCAAAGGACTCGGCCACGAGACCAAGATCGGAGTCATATGACTGCCCTAACAAAAGCCATCAATTGCGTGGCGTATTTCATTCGCAAATAGAGCCTCTGCCCAAGCGCCCGAACACCGGTAGCTTCGACCGGTCTGCTTTGCCTTGAATCGGAGGCGCTTAGCGGTGAAAGAAAGCATTTGTTACTCGAAATTCTAAAAGTCAGCGAAACAGCCCGTAACAAAAAACACGTCTTCTTGACCGGTTTCAACTTCATTTGTAAATCCATTGATAGACTATCTAACAGAACTCATTCGCACTTAGCAGTAATCCGTGCATGACATCCATCGATGGCACGTAGCGAGTTTTATCAAAGCTAAGTCAAAAGAGTGTGGCAGTCATCGGAAGGGTACCATGACGGCCTTGTATGTATTTCTTTACAAATATTAAGACAAGAGTGCAAGCCATTCGAATACGAACGACTTTCCACATTTGGCAATGTGATTATGTTGCGTACACTGAGCCCGTAAAGGAACCTCATTGCCGACTCATTAACCCAAGTACGAGTTAGATCGTGAGAAGCCAGAGCTTTATACGTCGTCCTCCAGGAACCGGTAGGCGAATTTGAAATCAGCTTTCCTTCGGTTCATCCTGAGAAAAAGAATTGTCAGCAGCTGGCTTACGTCATGATATTCATACACAGTTGGGCCAATACTCAGTTCCTCCACGACATAATATGTTTATGACTATAGAGAAACTTACCAGGTCGATTCATAGTCGAAGAAACGGTAGGTTCCCTGTTCAAACTCCTCCGTGATGCTCTTTGGCTCCTCATGTCGTTGGAACCAGGTTTGGTACTGCTTGTGGAACCGCCAGCTCTGGTCTTTCAGAGCCTTGGCTGCCAGGTACTGTTGGTAAGTACCTTGCTTGTAGTAGAAGACGTAGAATAGCGTATCAGGCTCTATCCGAGAATATAGCCTGGGGTCTTCGAAGATCGGTAACGGTTCCTGCGGGTACCCTGACGCGGAGGGATAACGAGAATCTGGTCTGTATGTCCGGGGAGGCTCAGAGTCAAACGTGTCATGCATGTTCACGCTTGCTTGCGAAGCTGCCATCATGCGTAGATGGGACGGGCTGTTAACTGGTAGGGATCGCTTCTTGGTAACCTCAAAGGATTCTACCAAATCCTTTAATGAAGCAGGAAGGTGGTATATTGACTCTTCCTCTTTCTCCTCGGTAGGCTTTACGCCATTAGCAACTCCATTCGTTTGGGGTGCTGTGACAAAATTAGTACAAAATAAATTACGACAAACAGAGGTTGGCGCAACATGATTTACCTTTCGAAGAGTCGGCGTGTTCTGCAGAGGCGGGGGCCTTGCCTGCAGCTTTAGAGGATACCTTCTCGGACTTCTTCGGCGCGGGGACCGAGATAGTTGGTTCAGGCGCCTTAGGCTCAGGGACTGTGGTCGGGACGGATAGATTCCCTGACCTTTGTTCTGGCGGCGCAGGTTGCAAGAATGCCGTATTCGGTGAGTTAGCCGCGCTGGTTCTGGCCAGTGCAGCAGGTGGTAAAGGCGAAATGCCTGGAGAGTACGTGACTGGTTGGGAACCAGGCGGTGGCGGAAGTGGCGCGATGCCGACATTGTTCTTGTCGCTTGCAGCGGCGGCTGCTGCAGCAGAAGCATACTTCAAACCCTCACCGGCTGGTCGTGTAGGCAACGACGCCGGCTTCATGCTAGTATTCGCAGTGCTACCATTAGTGACGTTTACCAGTGGGTTATGTAATGTTGCCAGGGTTGGCAGAGGGGACTTGAGCTGCGCTGAGGGTCGCCGTCCAGCGGCTGCTGCGGCTTCAACAGCACTTCGCGCCTTTGCTCCTGGCAAGCTACCGGATCGCGATTCCTGCTCGACGGTATCCTCCTGTATAGATTGCGTATCTTGTGACGAGACTCGGTCATTCTCTTGGCCCATGCCGTAGACATCTTCCTCTTCTTGTAGATTGAGTTCGTCATAGAGTCCTTCATCTTCGATAAAATCGTCATTCATGCCGTCTGAGAGGTAGTACTTGATGCTCTCCTCAAGATCATTCACTTGTTCCGTCTCGACGCCTCCATTGTCGAGCGACCGTCGGATAAGTTCGAGTTTGCCCTGATGCCATTTATGCCGTTCGATTATGCGCTCGATGGTAGCCATGCGATCGGCTTTAGAGGCTTGGTTCTTGCCCTTCTTCATCGTCGCTTGTATCGACTCGCCCTCGGCCTCGAGTGTCTCAATCTGCTGCTCAAGTTCGTCGACTACGCTACTAAGGAACTCGCCGGCTTCATGTTTTGCTTTCTCCTTTGGATCTAACTTGGCAGCTGCTGACAGACCCTCTTTAGAGTATGCCTTGGTCTTCATCGCCTTCTCTACGGCCTTGAACCGTTCCATTTGCTAGTAGACTCGTGAGCGACACCATTAAAGAGCTTGCGATTACCATCCTATCCTGTCAACGTACCGTCTCTATTAGCTTCCTATGCTCCAGCAAAGGAGCCTTATCCTTGATATCATTACTGGCAGCCCATGTCTTGATTTGATCGCGTAACCTTTGTAGTTTCTTGATCTCGCGCTTGAGATTGTCCTCTAGCTTCTCTTTCTGGGCGGGGTTATTCGACTGCTCAATCTTCTCATAGATAGCATCAAATTCAGCAACTCCCTCAGCAACTTTTTTGAAGCATTTATCTATTTCTTGTTGCAGTTTTCTTGCTGCCATTGTGAATGTGGGTGCTCAGGATAGACCTGAGCGAGGTAGCCGATGTTTGTGGTTGAGGGTAAACAAGTTGTACGGGTCGGGGTTTATCGATGCGATTTGTCGGTGGTGAAGGTGGGAGAGTTGAGGGAAATCGGCGCACGTAGTCTACAATCTGTTCGATAAGGTGTAGTAGAGTTGGTTTAGAGTGGTTTGGAAATGGCGAGATTGCGTAGGTGCGTAGGTTAGTCGAACTGTCGATAGGTCGATAGGATTGCAGATCGCACTAATTTGACGATGCATGTACCATCTGTAGGAAGAAAAGGAAGTTAGGTAAGGTCTCAATGTAAGATCACATTCGTTTGCCCTCCTCAAATAAAATGGAGTGGTGTTTAAAACATGGTTGTTTGCTGATTACCTACTATGTACGTGATGTCGCCAGTGTCAATGTGATATTTTTGTAGTGGCAGACATTTGACAGTATTGGTTAGAAGGCTGAAGAGACTAAAAACTGGGGTGAGATGCGAAAGATTGCGATGCAAGCACAGCCCTAGGTTGCAGCTGCCCAGCTTCTCAGCCTACCTATGGATTGTGTTACGTATTGTGACTGGCCCCGTACCTACTAGGTACTGTGCTTTCCTTAACCTTCCTTAACCCCAACGTTCAATGCCCACTAGGGCAAAGTTACAGGTAATTGCTTCTGATCTCCAACCTTGAATACTCCAATAGGTACGTGCTGTGACTGTCCTGTCAGCCTTTTCAATCTGATATAGGTAGTACTTTCAGGCTATGTATTGTCTTGTCCTTGAAGATAAAGTATCAGTGACACAGTGTCGCTTGTAAGATCAATAAATCTCGAGGCTGTGAAAAAAAGCCACCTATAATATTCACCGAAATTCTTTAAATGTCTATCAAGTTCCAAATGTGTCATTGGTCCCGTTTGCACAACTTCATCTCGATTAAGTCATTGCTTTTCTATCTCGACTTTTACATACATACTAATTACTTAGGTACATTGAATATATTTATTTAACGCTTGAAGCGGGTCACAAAACACGGAAGACAATGCTCCCGCCCTCCACCTGACTGCCAGATGCCGGTCACTTGTTCAGGGCTCAATTTCTCCGAGGTCCCTGAAAGGGGTACTTAGGTACTTGCTTAATATAGATCATCATAGCATGTAGTATGAGCTGCTGGAGCTGTTGGTGAAGATATCTTCGCCGAATTACTCATATATCGTTGCAATTAAGGTGTGTCTATTTCTATATAATTCTATATATATTCTTTCATGTATATTGGTCTCTAACCCGCATGTTCATATCAAATGCGCGCTTCCAGGTTTTAACCCTCAAATTAGGAACCAACGAAGCTGCAAGCTCCCGCGATCCAATATGAAAGGTCAGTACTTTAACCAACCACTTCATTGTCTCTGGCTAGACTATTTGTTCAACATTAAGAACTTTTGCAGCGATCCTGCAGCGTGTGTTGTCCGCTTCGGTGACGGTAGAAAAAGAGGTGGTGTCATCGATAGGCAAAGGAGTCTTAGTCTTCGCCGCAGTAGCCCCCGGCGACACAGAGAAAGAGGCAGAGGCTCTCGCAGCTAAAGTGTTGAAACTAAGGTTATGGGATGACGATATCGGAGGAAGAGTATGATGAAATATTCACTCCTATTCCTCTCATTTCCTACCAGTCATGCCTCATACGCGCGTATGTACAGTTGTGTCTGACGGATGCTTGCTTCTTAGTGGAGGAAGAGCGTTGTGAATATCGGTGGTGAGGTCCTATGTGGTAGGTCTTAGACTCTTTGAAAGAACTCAATTTTAATTCCCGTGTCTCATTTTTATTCAACCAGTTTCTCAATTTACCCTTCTTGCCTCTACTAAGAAGGGCAACAAGCCCGACTTCCACGGTGCAATGGGAGGAGAAGAGGCCAAGAGACTATACGAATACTTCTTTCGAAAAGTCCAGCAAGGCTATGTCGCCGATAAAGTAAAAAATGGGGTGTTTCAGGCCATGATGGAGGTTGCCTTAGTAAACGATGGCCCTGTATGTCTTAGATCCCTCCTGATCATGGTTGTCAACTTAATATTAATTATTTTAAAGGTCACGTTAGAGATATCAGCTGGCCAAAAACCTACACCCGCACCAACGCCTAAAGAGACCCCGGCTCCAGCAACAGAGCCAAGTCAATAACGATAGCAAACTATTCCTATAGGTGGCTTTTATTAGACGACATTTATGATAGACGTCTTTCCACGCTGAGTGTTTCAGATTCATCATATATCATTGTGTAGTATCCGGCGCTTAAGGTTACAAAGAGTGGTATTGTCAAACTTCAGTAGTGAGGGTATCAATATTAACTAGTTATTCATGCAATGTGAATGGCCGAGGAAACAAATATCCATTCAAATTGCGGCATCCTTTCTCAAATCCGTAAACGCCTTTCGTTGAATTAACATGTGTCCGCCGGGGTATCCGAATGTCAATATGCTTTCCCGCCATCAAATGAGACCGTTCCCGGGTATAATTATGAATGAGACCCCCTGCGATGCTGCAATTCCGATTGTCGTAGGAAAATTCAATCCGAACTCTTCTTCTGTCGCCGGTTGACTTTCCGGCTTCGTCTCTTAGCCACGACCTCGGCATCCCAAGCCCCAGTAAATAGATCCTCACATTCATCCTCATCTTCTGAATCAAATATGACGGGTTCATCGTCGCTTCCTGTATGTAGCTCTTGCTGTTCTGTTCCAAGATCTGGAACCTCATCCACCATGATATCTTCCCAGTTTCGGTACACAACAACTCTTTGGGTCTCTAAGATGAACTTCCCAACCTTGTACTTCTGCGATTCCTCCTTGGCATCAATGTATTTCCAGCCGACCTTAGTATGACATACGGCACAAATAATATCCGCGACAATATGTGATCCAGTAACTAAGACGCGGGTCTCGGATTTGCCAACCTTAATATTGATCAAGTCTCTTCCTTTGGTGCCCTTGCGAGATTGCTTGTCCGGAGGTGACACGAGAAATGCCCGGCCATATCGACCAGTGAAACCCTTGCTCACGATTTGGGAGGCGAAGGCGAAGTCGGAAGCACACGTAGAACATCTTATGGTGTTAGGTTGTGTTCGGGAGAGCTTTGGGCTTTCCAGAGGTTCTAGGGAGGATCGTCTGCGGTGATCTTTCTGCTTGAACAAGTTCATTGGTGGAAAGAACGAGGGCATTGTCGGACTCTCCACGGGGCTCGACAACGCCGAGTCCGTTGGCGTCGTGCTCAATGACGGCACTGTTTCACTTGGGGGTCTCCCGGAGTTTGAGTATGAGCTTTGTCGTCTTCGGCGAAACGGCATGGTAAGGGTCGGAAGCAAGTAAACGGGGAACCTTGGCCCTTGTACATCGTCTTGAGGTGGTGGAGGTGGTGGGGGAGCAGGGAGGATTTCGTTGAACATGATGGAATACATCTTGCTGCCGTCGGAAAGATACTGTAAGTCTGTATAAGAGGATATAGAATGATAAGTCCCGAATATTCTTCAATAAGTAATTCTAGACAGCGAGTTGATCATTAGAAGAGCCTAGCTCGATTCTAAGGAGATAGAATATGAATTATTGTGAGTATGAGATGAATGGATAATGGACATAAAATTTGGAGTGTGCTATGCAACGCAAACATGCCCCGCATCAAAGAAGAGCAATCAGCATCTAGCAGCGACAAAGAACATATGCAGTTGCTGAATTGTATTGTCGCATTAAGTCCTATTTATTTCATGTCGATCTGAGGTAGGCGTGCCACGACTTAAAAGGCTCCAAGGACAAGAAGTGCCCCGGAACATGCGGGCATTACCTTTCCTGTTAAGCTTCATGCTGTGACCTCGGAAAATGGTGGTCACTCCTACCACCATTTAAAGTTGACCCCGTGTGATCGCATCGCATCATTTTCAGAGCAGGTGCATCTTACTCCCTTATCGGAGTCTCCCACCCCAGCTTTATCGGCTTTATCAACTAGGTGCACCACAGCCCGATGCGGCTAAGAGGATGGATAGGGCGGAACTGTGCGGATGGATAGAGGGGTGATCCCTGCATAACTTAAACTTCGTCACTCCGTCGATCTCAAAAATCCCATTGTTCATTGTTGAAACAATTAGATAGTCAGAAGATTAGTCATTGCTAGGTACTTAACTAAAGATTTAGATCGAGTCAATACTCAAGAAATTACTGATTGAATCTTACTGTAAGAGAAAACACACCTCTTATGCATAAAGTATTAGATATGGAAAATCAGGCTCTGATCAGAAAGATCGACTTCTTTCTCCACGTGCTTATTCGTGGACGGAGAAGCGCCTCATATCTTGGAGTGTGGCATCATTATTAAGGATTCTTTGTTGCAACCAACCACTTATAGTCGAGCCTTAACCCGAGTTTTCCGGACCAAAAGTGCCGTCTCACGAGTCATCTTGGGCTTGGTGTTTAAGTCTGAGTACGGAATAGTGGTTTTTTAGTCAGAATTGAAGATGCATACATGTACTAGGTAATATGTAAGCACCGCTAATGTAGCAGGCGAAACGACTCCCTTGCTCGTGGAAAAGCCTGTTTGCTTACTTAACGTCTAGACTCTAATGTAGCTTGTTTGTATCATACTCGCCGCAACTAACTAGAATGCCCAGTTGCACTCGGGTCTACTGTCCGGATAAGGAACCTTTTTATGACTATATAACTGGTAGATAGGCACATGTACTGGACTATGCTTATCAGATTGCGCGAGGCAAACTTATGCGAATTGTATGAATTTTGAAGGCAAAAAAGTGTCATTGATGGGTTGACCGGCTTTTCCGTATTGGCCTAAAGATGTCGCCAAGATGCACAAGATTCGAACCACCAATCATGATGCTCCCAAGTCATTGGTTCAATTAATGGCGGATTAACACGTGATGATAGGCGGGGTGACACGGTTACAATTCTCTAAGTTGATTGGTCGAACTAAAAGTATCTCGCCGTTTCCAGAAGTGGGAAGGCACAAGTCCCCGCCCTTTGGAAGATGCAATTGCGCTTGACCGCTGCTGTCTTTTGCCGATAATTAATGTATTAGAATTGCCTTGCCGCCTTCGTCTTACACCAAGAAATTTCAAGCCACTTACAAACTTTCCACGCCTTCGATACACCCAACACTCAACCAAATCGCAACAATTCGATTCACTGAATAATCAATTCAAAGCAAAAATTAACAAAAAGATTCTATAGTCTATTTACCAATAAAGCGAAAATAAATATAAATCCTTTAAGCCAAATTCAACCTTGATTATATTGACTCATTCGGAGTCTCCTGAATCCCGGTCCTTTTACTCAACTCTATACAATTCGATTACTACGACAGCCCTGGATTCCATCGATAGTCATGGCGCCAATGAAAAACGATAAAAACAATTTTAGTAGTAGTAACTATGGCGAGGCCGTGGCCAGGCAGGTCAATGTCCTCGCCAGTTGCTACCTCGTCGACCCCACTGCCTCCCTGAAGGGGCTTCACTACTGCACTACCGGGGCTGCAGGTAAGGACCCGAGACATCCACTCTATGACTGTATTACTTCAAGTGCTGATCAATTACCTATAATAGGGGCCGAGTGGTATTCCTGAGGTCCCTATCTCAGGTCTACCATCTCCTCCGTCAAGTCCCCCCCTCGCGGCCATCACCTCCTCAAACGAGCTCGCTCTCCAACCCAAGAACAAGAAGCGCAGCTCCAACAACGGACAGATTAGCCGCGGCCGCCGAGGGGGGGCAACACTTCAGATCAGGGAAGAATGTGAGAGATTCTTCTGTGAGACCATGAAAGCCGTGTTCCAGGTTGAGTGGAACGCAGCCGGTAATGGCTCCTGCCTGACTGGTGTTAACAACTACAATTACGCACTCACGCCACCTGACGATTATCCTTCGCCTCAATCGACTTTCTCGGATATTGATACCAAGACTGGAGTTAATGTGAATGGATGGATGGAGTTTTGGGACTATGCTGGAGGCGCTAGCTTCCGAGCCTTTGTTGCGGAAGACGGCGACGAGAAATCGTTGTTCGCATTCTTTGACAACGGGCTCGTCGGCCGCGATCTTAAGCAAGCGTATGCTCTCACCCGCCCTCTTATGTCATTGCGTCGTACTAACTGTATCACAGACTCATTGCTTTGATCGAATTGGCTGATGGTCCAGTGGGGGCTGCGCATGTCGTCATTTGCGTAGATCGCAAGATGCCTGCTGATTACGCGAAGGCGTTGATGAGGAGCCTCCAGTGGGTTGGCTTCGACCTTACTACCCTAGACCATTGGGCAAAGGACGTTGACGTTACCAGCAACAAATGGCTGTTTATGGGTATGGAAGTCTAGTCGCCGACATTACGAACATTGACGATCGTTAAAACTCGTTTCGGTTCTACTCGGATTTTAGGGGATCGTTGACGCCTATGCAGTGTTTTTCGAGGTTGGGTTGTATTTTGGAGTTGTCGGAATTATGCATGCATGCACGCATCCCGTCAATCTGGGCGTATTGGTGTCGTTTCTTTCCACGGTAGCATCTTGCTTCATTCGTTTCCGAGCGCAAAAAGTATCGGCGTAGAGGTCTGAATCTCACGAATGAACCGGCTCTGCAAAAGACAATGGTATAGTGGCATGTCGGTACTATCAATAAAATAACGAACTTCTATCGTTCCTTTTTTTTCTCTTCCCCAACATCTAATCCATCAACGCCTATTCTAACATGTGCAATTAAGTATGAGACAAAATGCGCCAGAGCCTATGTCCACTGAACCCCAACCTCCCATCCTAGATCCCCTCTTTTAGATACTTACCGAGGCAGATATCATAAATCTCCTTCGAACTGTCTTACCTCCAACCCCTTCTCCGCTAGGTAATCCTTGACCTGCTTAACCGTATACTCGCCTCTGTGGAAGATACCCGCTCCTAACGCAGCATCCGTCCGCGTCTTCTCGAATACCTCCTCGAAGTGTCCCGGGTTCCCGGCTCCGCTCGACGCTATAACGGGGATCCTGACCGCGCCCTTGACTTGGTCGATTAACTCGAGGTCGAATCCGCTATTGGTCCCGTCCTTATCTATGCAATTCAACAAGATCTCTCCCGCGCCCATGGCTTCTACGGCCTGGACTAGTTCCACGACGTCCAGATCCCGCGTCTCCCGCCCTCCTTTGATCGTGCACGCGTACCAGCAGTACTCCTCGCCTCTAGGCCCGGGGAATTTGGTAACAATGGTGTTGTGTCGCGTAGCGTCGATCTTAGGCACGTAAACACGTTTAGGGTCCACGCTCACGACAACGGCTTGGTTGCCGTACGCGCGGCTGATCTGCTCGATAGCAGTAGCCCCAAATAGTTTCTTGCCCAGCCCGTAGTACTCTTCCGCGGCGAGCACGGCGTCGGAGCCGATAGATACCTTGTCGGCGCCGGACTTGAAGTACATAGTTGCGATCTCGAGCGCGCTGACTTTGGTCCCGTCTACGTCGACCGTGTCGCGGATGCCGCCGCCGATTGTTAGGGGTACGAAGACGGTTTGTGAGGTCTGTCGTAGGATCTCGAGCATGGGGACATCGGCTAGGGGACAGTCCCGGAAGCTGGTTATGTTGAGGAATGTGACTTCGTCCGCGCCTTGCTCATAGTACTTGCGCGCAAGCTCGACTGGCTTGCCCAGGTTGCGCACGCCACGGTCAGACGTCTTTTCTCTCACGTCGTACTGGTCGCCCTTGGTAACTACGAGATCCCCTTGGTCGTTAGTGCGCACGTCTAAACACGCGATGACGCGCCGTGTCAGGCCGCCTGTTGGAGCTGGCCCGGCTATGTCCTGGCCGACGGTTTTGGCGCCGGATCCCGTGAGGAAGGCTTTTATCACTCTTAGTCCTGCAACACCGCTCTTTTCTGGGTGAAATTGCGTCGCTAATATGTTGCCCTTGGCTACCGCGCCGACAAACACCTCCCCGCCGTATGTCCCCGTCGCCACCGTCCAGCCTTGGTTTTCTAGCTCGCCTTTTACGTATGGGTATTTGTACGAGTGGACGTAGTAGTACTTGCTCTCGGGTCGCAGGTCATATAAGCTCTTTCCCCCGGAATTTGCGCTGTTCCATCCAATGTGCGGGACCGATTTGTCCTTGTCATCGAACCGATCTAAGTTCCCTTTTATCAGCCCTAGACCCGGCGCCGCGGGGTCCTCAACAGAGCCCTCAAATATTGCTTGTTGGCCGACACAGATACCCATGAACGGCTTGCCGGCGTCGATGTGCGCGCGTATAGGTGCTAAGTAGCCCGCGCCCGCGAGCTGGCTTAGACAGTGGCCGAAGTGTCCGACGCCGGGGAGGATGAGTTTCTCGGCGCGTGAGACTTCTTCGGGACTCCGAACCCATTCTACCGTATATCCGCACTTCTCGATGGCGTTGACGAGGGATCGGACGTTTCCCGCGACGTAGTCGAGCAGGTGAACCGTAGGCATCGTGAACTAGAAGCGTTTGGCGGCGCAAATAGGGTGACTGAAAGAACGTAAAATTGTAACCAATTAGGCTTGAAACGCCTCTTCAGATGCAATTGTATAATTCAATAGATATCTTAGATATACAGTAAATCAAGAGAGGGTATAGTGACTCTAAAAAATCGTATCCGCGGAACCGGGGACCGGAGTTATCGAGTGAGTCAATGAAAGGCGCGCTGTTGTAACTATAGCACATGCAATTTTCAGCGGATGAGGGGCAGGAGGGGCAGGTTGCAGGTGCAGTGCCGGCGGTTGCCCCTCTAAGATTTTAGGGGGTTCAAAAAGGTGTAGTGCCACTTGCGACCGCCTAAAGGAGCTGCTAAAAACCAAAACCCAAAATGGAAAGTACCTCCATTAAATTTATGTTGATGTTGCTTTCTTCTTTTGATTTGAAGCTTTATATTTATAACTTTAACTTTTCACCTTCACTCTTGTCCTCAAAGGGACACAGGTTGATTCTAAGACCGAGCTAGTTCGACATACGAACGTCGTGTTTCTCAATGCGTTACTGCACACTTTCAAGTCATCATAATTTCATCTTGCAAATATCCGATGGCTAGTAACGGCGAAAGTGAGGGAAGCCCTCACGTTCCCATTAGCACTTCCAAAGACCAACCAAGCAAGATACCTATCGAAGAGGACGAATCAGAATGGGAGTATGAGTACTCGACAACCGAGACAGAGACCTTCTACGTCACCCTAGATCTCTCTAAGGCGGATTTCACCAGTCGTGATGCCGGCGTAGCTGATCGCCCGAGCTTCTATCGCGGCGGCGAAAAAGTCGAGCGGGCCAAGATGTATCTGAACCGACGCATGAGCTTCGGCAAGACCAACACCATCGACGTCTCCTCCAGCGACGACGACAACGAAATGCCCCGCGTCCCAGCACCGATCCGAAAACCTCAATCCCAACCACAGTCCCAATCTGATCCCGAACCCAAAGACGCAAACCAAGAAGACTTCGACGACCATCAAGTCCAGATCATGGAGCTGCACTCGCAAAACCCGATGATCTCGTATAGGGGACGCATCTACTCCGGGGTATGGAGCGAGAACGTAGGGACCGAATTCCTCCTCACGCGCCGCGACGACGACGCGCCAGTCCCCGCACTGCGGCACCTCGACCACGACGTCGAACTCCTCGCGGCCAGCAGCGCGCGCATCACCGTCAAGGAGATAAACCTCAAGCCCAAAGACGACGCCCTAGACCGCCAACGCAATACGCTCCACCCGCACGAGCGCACCGCGCTAAGTTCTCTCGTACCGCCTGCTGAGAGGTGGGCTAGTAAAGAGAGGATCGACCAGGGGAATTTCCTGGCGAAATTGATTGCGCTGAAGAAGGAGAAGGGGGAGACGGATGAGGTCACGGTTATTGCGAAGGTGGTTGAGAGGAGGAGTAAGAAGAGCTTGCTTAGGCGCGAGAGGGAGAAGCAGGGACATAGGGGCAAGTTCAATTTGCCGCATGGGAGGGGCCCGAGACGGTCTAAGGGGTCCGGTATCCTGAGGACGTTGGCGATTCCCGAGGATGGGATCGAGGAGGAGGGTGAGGGCGAGGGTGAAGGGGAGGGGGGAAATGAGACAGCGTTAGAGGAGAGCAGAGGTAGGGTGTCGACGCCTACGCCCAGGCGGTGGGATGACCTTGGTGATCAGGAAGTAGATGAGGAAGACGAAGAGGATGAAGAAGGAGAAGAATACGGAGATGGTGAAGATGACGATACGATGATAATGGGCGATCTCGACGAGGAAGATGAGAATGAAGAGGAGGAAGATGATGACGAGGAAGAAGGAGATGACAATGAGGAAAACGAGGAAGATGAGGACGAAAGTTCAAGCGGGTCTGATTCTGGTAATTCAGCTGAAGATATGGACTTGGATCAGACTTAGAGATTCAAGCAAGCGCTTATTTTGGTCAATTCGCAGCTAGCTATTGAGATCTTGACATATGGGCTTGGTGCTCAATTCACGAATCTGGTTTACGATTCTATTTATTCCTGCCTGTGTAGCATTTGTCTTGGGGTATTTCCGTGTATGTATAGATACCCACACCTACGCCGAGGGCGACAAACCCCTATAAGTCTATCGGCAGCTCCCAAATCTGCGAATTCAGAATAAATCATCAATGCTCTTGTCAGCATCTTTCTTGATTAAGTCCACCATGCCCTACAAATAATTATGTGTTAGCAAGCCCCTTCATAAAATGAGAATGCGGCCCTTACCTCAGGCATAATAGGCTTCCCATCCTGATCCGTCACATATCGGAACGGCATCTCTGTGCTTTCGTGTTCATTGAACTTGAGCTCTGGGAAATCCACGAAGGGGATCTTGCTTAACGTGACTTTTTATACGGGATTAATTTCAAGTTAAAGTGCGAAGGGAGAAAACACTTACATTGCTCCTCGATCACCATCCGCGTCACCCTTACTGCTGTGTCTGTAGTCATCTGTACTGGTCCGAGGCGGCGGCCCTTGAAGCCCTTCTTCCGTAACTCAGAAGTGCGATCTATGCCACCATGATTTCAGCTTTGCTCTACTTTCCAATTTACTTGCCTCATTCACCATGAGAGAAAAGCAGTTCACTTATATACGTACCTCTCGGTGGATCATCTCCTATACACCAACACTCACATCAGCACCTCATCTCTCATTTCCCTTCCCACCCCCTCTCATTACTCACCTAAAATGCCCCCAAACAGGAAAACATCAAACTCATTTCTATCATCGGGATTCAGATCCTTCTCAGCCTGGGGATCCAGCAGACACACCCTCTCCTTCCCATTCCCCTCTCCGTAAATCTCCTCGACGCCTCTTTTCTCCGCCTTGAAAGCAGGCACTTCGGCCAGCTTCTCGGGGACTTTGAATTCTTCGGGGAGCGAGGAGAGCATGAATGTGTTCCCCGCCCGCTGCGTCTCGCGCGCGATGGCGATGTACTCAAGTTCTGACCACTGGCCTAGTTCTGGGTCCAAGTGCTCGACTATGTAGGTTCTGCGGATAGGCATGTTTGGCGGATTTAAGTCTGTGATATAGAGTCTTGTTCTTGTACGATCTTAAGCTAGGGCTTGAGAGTCCCTTTCAAGACTCGAGTGTTTTTCAAAATACGCCCAGTGAGGTTAGGAGGTAGGTGATGTGATATATGAGGCCTGTTCAGATCAGTATAATTCCCCTAATCGAATTACGATTAACAAAGATAAATTCTATGTCTCGAATCAAATCATATAAATTGATGAGGTCTTGTAAGGAAGTATGAGCAAGTCTTGATTTTATAGCAATCGAGAAAATTCCGCTAAAAGGTGCGGGAACCAATCAATTAGCCACTGCAAGCTCCTAGATTAACGCCCCTATGTCACCTCCATACATTTTAACCCTATACGCATAAAAGTCGTAAATCAGCTTTTTGTAAAAACGCACTTGATCTATTAGTGTGAGATTGCTATGATCCGAGGTTATCCTTCAACACGCACCCTTGGTGCATTGTCGGAGAAGACCATTGCCTGCACTACATATCTCACAGAACCTATTGCCATCCCAGGCGAACTGTAACCACGCCCCGAGGCCAAAAGCTATGGGCTAGCGGGTAGCAGCATCTAATAATACAGAAGAGGAAAGACCCCATATATAACCATCACTTGGTGACGGGGTTATTGATTTGAGAAGCCTAAGCGTTTGACTTTCGGGAGCTTTTAGCAGGTAGTGACCCGAAGTCTTTGCTCTTACGCTTCTTCGTCGGTCGACTGGAACCTCCTTTCGGTCGGTACCCGCCATCATCATCCCTCTTTCGCTTGCCCTTAGCAGGCATGTCATATCCGCCATCGTCGTCCCAATCCATAGACTCGGCAGCCTCTTTCTCCCTCTCCTTGCGAGAAGCGGCTGATTGCCTCTTAGTGCGCGCAGACGAACCGCCCTTGCGTTTTCGCCCATCGTCATCTCTGTCGTGATCGTCGTCCTTGCCCTTGCCTTTATTCTTTTCTTTCTCCTTCTCAAGGTCTTGAAGGAAAGTCTTCGGCGCGTGTCTTCGCAGCCAATTGTAGACGCTTGTCGGGTTTCGCAGCGCAAAGTTGGCGGCTGGGTTCGAAATCTCCTTCCCTAGAGCGGTTGGTGCCAGTGTAGGCTTCGGCTTGATTTTCAATCGCGCATCGAGTTCGTAGAGGTACTCATCGATGTCATCGGCGGTCAGGAACGCGATTGGATGGATCTTCGGATCTTCGGGTTCGAGATCTTCTAAAAGTTCCGGGAATTTCTCTGCGCTAGCAGCAAAAGATCTGTGAGGAACCTGTGTTTCTAGTTGCCTGAGTGACTTCGTAGGCTTTTGCGTAGCATCAGAATCGTCGTCATCCGAGTCCTCATCTAAGTTTAAGTCGATGCGTTTCTCGAAAGGTATTTGGGGGGAATCATTGATGTCCATCAATAGATCTAATAAACGACTTTAAAATTATTGGTTAGCATTCTTCTGCCTCTCTACTTCGTCCGAATGCAAGGAGAAAGGATGCTCCTTACTCGTTCTCGATGGCTAGACGTTTCGCAGTGCGCATCGCCTTTTGTTCAAGCTTGTGCAGATTTCCTATTTCTTGCTCTTGTTGATCAAACTTGATGCGCATCTTGTGATACTTCTTCTTCCATGATTTGTATGATGGTTTTGTGTCTCCCATTGACATGTCGCCGTGGTCGGCCTCTTTGTCGTACTCAGCCTTGATGCGGTCCATGGCTTCTTAGATGATTGATGATGGTTGATGCGAAAATAAATGAGAAAGAAAGATTAAATTGCGTAGCTAGAGTCGGCGCACCTAGATTAATAGCTTGTCTCTAGGTGCAGCGCAGTTAATAATAAAAAGAAATAAGAATAAATGAGAGATAAAATTTCAACGGTAGATGTTAAAAATCATCTACGATAAAGTTGGCCAATGCCTCCTTCTTCTGACAAATTAAAGGAAAAGAGGAAGGTTCGGGTGTTGGTGTATCATATTTTGATGATTTCAAGAAAATGCATCAATTAGGTGAGTCGGTTGCAGGCTGGTGTAGGTTACTTCCTGACAAAGTATGGATTTCCTTCAAATGTTCCTGCCTGCTTAGCCTGACGACCGCGCCTCCGTCTTTCCCTCCAACAACACGCGTTTCCTACGATCTCCCCTTCTTCGGGGCTAACAAAAAAAGTCAGTTCTCCAAATGCGACATTCCCACTAAACCCACGCCTAACAAGTGCGAACCTTACTCCCCAGGTCCAGCGCTGACCCCAGCCCAGGTAGCTATCGATACCGTCTCGTAAACCCCACCAGCCCACATCCCATCCACTAGAATAACCACAATTGGAAATCTTCTTGCCCTCACAAACCGCCAACGCTCAAAACGAGCAATCTTCCCAACAAACCAAGGGAAGTAAGAAGAAAAAATCTATATGCTCAGGAGGATATTCCCACAGATAGGAAAGATGGCCGAGAACGCAGCCAAGCGATTGAAGACCTCGGAGGGCACCGGCGTCCGCATCGGCACGCACAACGGGCACTTCCACGCCGACGAGGCCCTAGCCGTCCACATGCTACGGCTGCTCCCCACCTACGCCGACAGCGAGCTCGTGCGAACTCGCGACCCGGCCTTGCTCGAGACATGCCACACCGTCGTCGACGTAGGCGGCGAGTACGACCCGGCTCGCAATAGGTACGATCACCATCAACGCACGTTCAACACCACGTTCCCCGGCCGCGAGACGAAGCTGTCGAGCGCCGGGCTCGTGTACATGCACTTCGGGCGCGCGATCATCGCGCAGAAGGTGCAGAAGCCGGAGGACAGCGCCGAGGTCAGCGTTCTCTGGACCAAGATCTACGAGTCGTTCGTCGAGGCGCTCGACGCGCACGATAACGGCATCTCCAAGTACGACCCTACCAAACTCGCGGAAGCGGGCATCCAGCCGCGGTTTAGCAGCGGGGGATTTACGCTCGGCGCTATGGTCGGTCGTCTGAACCCGAACTGGAACGATCCCGTGCCTGAAGACAGGCAGGGGGCCCAGGCTGCGGAGGACAAGAGGTTCGTGGCGGCGAGTAAACGCATTGGTGAGGAGTTCGATCTCGGGCTGGAGTATTATACTAGTGCGTGGTTGCCTGCGCGCACTATTGTGCAGGAGGCGTATGCCAAGAGGTTGCAGTATGACCCCGAGGGCCGCATCATGGTGTTCGAGGGACAGTCTGTGCCTTGGAAAGATCACTTATACACCTTGGAAGAAGAGGCGGCGACAGACAAGAAGGTGCTGTATGTGCTGTACCCGGAAAAGCCAAGGGCGGATGCCGTGTGGAGGATACAAGCGGTGCCCGTGACCGAGAACTCGTTCGAGAGCCGGAAGGCGCTCCCAGAACCGTGGAGAGGTGCGCGGGACTCGCAGCTAGACGAGGTTTCGGGGATCCCTGGGGGGATATTTGTGCATGCAGCGGGCTTCATTGGTGGGAACAAGACTTTCGAGGGTGCGAAGGCGTTAGCTGAGAAAGCAGTCGCATTTTAATCAAGCATTCACATAATGGCTTCATGAGGGAATCGGTCAGGTACGATGAACTTTTAGTACGTAGGTACTTCACGGATAAACAAAACAATAGAAATGACATCCACGAACATTAGCAAATGTTGGCGAATACAGCACCAGGGCTTCATATTTTCCTCGACCAACTCCGGTCGTTAAATCAACTACCTAATCTGACACTGACACCTAGCAATGCCTAACCCGTGTGCATTCGCGCATTGAGAGGGTTTTTAAAAAAGCAGTAAACTGAGAAAATGTACGATGAAGAGCCGTCATGAAAGATTTCAAGAACCGTGGGGGGTCTTTAGCGAGAGTTCTCTCGTAGTTCTCATATCAGCAGAGAAAAGACGATAGAAAAAGCAACGTCGTCATCCCGTAGCATCTTTTTTTGGCAACTGTGAAAAATAAAATAGATCTCCCTTGCCGGTAACCATTTGACCATCCCTAAACGCCGTGGTGAGGTAGAAACACCGTGAGCAGTCCTCGTCATAACCTTCGTGAAGGGGGCCACTGTCGCCTCGTACAAACTCATACCCCTCCTCCCCTCCCTCCGCGCGCAAAAACGCATGACGGACATGCATGCGTCGGTAGCTAAGCCTTAGTAGAACTCAGGATGTTGGTCGGGCTGCAATTAGGTAAGACAGGGCCATTGTCCCGGAAATTGTCATCATGAGAATTCCCGTTCTTGTCCTCCTTGCCTTTATCCTAATCTTCTTCTCTTTCAAGAGAGTAGAGCCTCGCCATCCTATCTTCGGATCGGGATACCTTGGTTATCTGCATTCTCTGAGGTCGGAGCAGCAGTCTTGTTATCGACGGCGTCTTTGGCGGGAGTGTCCTCCTCCTCAGCGCTCGTCTCGCGCTGTAGGAAGCTGCTCTCTTTGACAGGGCTGCCGGCGGCGGTGACTTGCTGACTGCCACTGTGGCCGTGCTGTAGGCTGGGGTGGTGCTGGTGCCCGACGGTAGCGCTGCCGTTTTGGCCGTTGGGCGAGGTTAGGTGGGGAATATTCTCGGGTACGGGGTGCTGGCTCCCAACGCTACCCGCATCGACGCTGTCGCCCTTGCCGGCCTTGGACATGGCATAGTCACCGCTGTCGAAGTACTTACGCTCTTTCAGATGCTTGGCGAAGTGGTCCGACTTCGACGGCAGCTTGCCGTATAGCCGGAAGAGGCGCTGCTCGTCGGGGGTGAGCGACTATATGGCATTGGAAGTCAGTATCTTCTATCTTTGTGTATCAATGCGAACAATATGCCCGTATGTGCTTGTGTAACGGTATATAGCGGTGTATAGGTGGCAGAATGGTGTGGAACGACGAAGATAGCGGGGACAAAGGCGTAATAATTGAACATCATTATAGCTGACTTTAGCTGGTTTTGACACCCATTCGAGCCATTTTGTGTCGTATATCAAGCATCGTCTTCGTTCGTAAGGTTGTTCTAACTTGGGCACGGGGGAATGGGTGTCCAACCCAACGACGAGGGAGCGAATGTGGGGGAGTGGTGGTGGTGGTAATGGTGGTAAAAACTGACCTTGACGTCAATCTTGTTCTTCTGGTGAGGGTTCATTTTGACAAGTTGCCTCGTTGGCGATAGAACGAACGAATCTCAGGAGACAGATTTTGATTGGCATATATCGCAGGTCGCGCGAGTTTGGTCGGTGGTGTATGAGAAGAATATCTAGTAGAAAAAAAGGTGGGAAGTTCAACAGTCGTTTGTAGTCAGTTTTGGGGAGTCTGTGGTCTGTAGTTTTTGGGAGGGGAGCAAAGAAAAATGACCACTGGAGCCACTGTAACCACGGCATGCATGTGGTGTATGTGTACCTATGTACCTAAGTACTGCCGATTCAGAGTCGGTACCTCAGCGGCAGGCGCAACTGCAGATGCTAAAGCGCCCAGTTGTGCTAAAACGAGTGGGGCTTAATGCTGCGATTTGGGCACTGGGATTGGGATGACGGAACTACACCCGCTAGCACTAATTCTTAGAGACACACTCCTAACAAAGGCCAATTAGCACCCAGAACTGCCTCAAACCTGCCAGAATACAGCATATGAACGCCGCTAATGTAGCTTGGGGAGAAGTGGAGAAATACACCAATGATATCCGGAAGTGGCCGTCCTTGTTAAGGTTAGAATGATACTAAATTCAAATCTAAGGGTCCAAATTATCGGAATACATCGACATACATTCATCGAATACATTCACGGATTCCTACCAGTCGCAACTTTGAATTGTTCAATGTTTGTTGATTAATATGTTCATTATTAATATGTGACCTCTATTAATTGAATCGGAGTATTTTCATCCACACTCGACCATCCCGTCTTGTTCAGCTTCGGCCTGTCAACCTATCGCAACTCATCGCTACCTTGTTAATATTGCCCACCATTATGAGCTGTATGAGTCAGTTTATAAGCATCAGCGTCGTCGCCATGGGTTACTAAACACCCTAACACCAATGACGAATTCCTTGGAGACAATTGGAGACGCTTGGAGACCGATTGCTCGGGAGAGTGATCAGGACCATTCAAGAACCTCGTCCTAGCGTCGTCACCAACCACCATCATCTATTCTTGCTTAGCCCAGCTTCTTAGCCTTCACACGAACATCTCTCATTTGACTAGATTTATACTCGCGATATCACAAATCACACCGGCTCCTTATCTAGCAGGAACCGTATTTCGTAATTCGACGATCAGTAAACGGCACCAATCAAATCACCCACCACCAAAGCACAACAGAAATGAACGTCGTGTTCTATGTAGTGGGAGAGCTATGATGGTGAATGACGATCAATGGTTGATAAGACGGTGACGGAGTTTGCTACGATAATGTGATGTGAAGATCCCGACAGATATATAGTGTCCGGAATAAATCCAGCAGAGGAGCATTGGACAGTATCGTCGTGGTGGTGCTTCTCTCTAGCCCGTGCTAGTCCGGACGAGATACACCCAGAGCGAAAAGCCTTCAAACCTACGAGCTGAATGATAGCGTTACGTCAACGATATCCGCGAATAATTAAGTGCTATAACTTTGCTCCGGTCACCTCTTTAACGGATGCGCGATGTTTTATTTCGTCCTGGTGATTCCTCCAGTTTTATCTCGTCCCACGCCCCCCCCCCTAATTCATCGTCTAACATACGATAGACGGACATGACAAACGTAAGATACTATCCATCCTTCTAGGAATTAATTCGCTTACCGACGGGACAGTTTGTCCATGATTGATAATTAATATACCTTCACATAGGGTTCGTATTGTTCTTTTGTCGAATCTCGGAATTTGGAGGCGATCTCATATTCCTCTTTACCCCCTGAAATTTCGCTGTTATGTAATTGATTGCGTTTTTTCTCGCAGTAGCATTCTTCTCATTACGTTCCGGAAATCTACAGTCTAAGGTTCTACAACCTCAACCTACCGCTCGGTGATGCGACGTATGATATAACTCGTCAATCCTTACCCATAGGATCGGTAATGCGACTTAAGCAAACAGTTCGAGTGCTTAACTCCTAATTATGGGGTTAAACTCGACATCTCTGTTTGACTTGGTTTAATTGGAGTTACAGCAAAGAATCTTCCAACGAGGTCAATCTCCATGAACCTTCGCCAAGAATAAACGTTTTGAAACTACACCTAAATCCCAAGACATCATTCCTCTACTCTCGTTACACGCTCAGCCCTAGAAGATCAACTAAGTACATTTCTTTTTTTATCACTTTTCGAGTAATCAAAATTGAAGAATAAAACTCTAATGATGCGGTGGCTTAAAGTCAACTGACCTACCGGAGCAAAACGCCCGCCAGGGGTACAGTACAACATCACTCACATACCAGGTAGGTATTTAGAAATGACTTGTTGAAAACCATTAATGACTACTACGTATTCCAACAAAATAATACACATCACCTAGATAAAAAGCAGATTCTCAGGAAAGGGGCAATCAATTCAGATGCTAAGATCTGGATGTTACTAGTAAGCACCTGCGTCTATATCTAAAATCCAAACTTGACAGTTCCATCAGAGATATCAGCACCTAGGCATTTTTCAAGATTGCTAGGATGTGAAACAATGGCAGGAATTATTCATCAGTTATATCCATGCAACCCTGACAGTAATAGAGAGCATATCGCTTTGTAGCTACCTGGTATATGAGCTTTAAGTGAAAACAGCACTGACAAGGAACCTTGGTTACCTAGTTTTCTCCGGGGTGGCCGGGGTTTCCGGCGAATGACCCCGGAAAAAAATCGAGGAACCTGATTGGATATGTCGACCCTCAACCTTCCCATATAGGAAACCAATACTAACTGGAGCGCTGTGGTATTTCTATCCTAGGTCTTCACATATAGGAATATAACATTACTATTGGCTCTTTGCAAACTTAAGTAATCTTAGAATCAGGAATCAGGGCTTCACGTCGCCTCCACAAAGAAATCTCGTCGCAGAGAGAAGTCCTGGGCTACGATTTAGTGCAATGAACCCTTCATAATGTCGGAAACAAGTGCTATCTCGACGTAACAATCAAGGAATTGATCTCATAGTAAATTTGATAAAATATTCCACGGTAAGTCGGTGTTCCCTTATCTCCATTGTCCTGTCGTGCATTGCGTTGTGGAGTTAGGGGGTAGCAACTAATTAGCTCTACAGGTAGCTACATCCCATAGTAGAATGCATCCTCTGGAGATAATCTGTATTTGGCAATAATAAGACTATAGCAAGTATAGAAGGATTCTGATCGTTATTCTAGTGGCCAATCTGATGAGGGTTCGGTGCGTGGAGGTGACGTACTGGTGGTCAACTCGCCGGAGAAATTTCAAATATATCCGTCTATCGCCGGCTATGGAACAGCCATTGCTATAGTATCTCTGAGTCTATATAACTTCGAAAAAGCCCTTGAACGTTCAGACTATTCAAATCGCCAGCATCAATTCACATCAGCACCACCTACAATTATCAAAAACCACATCTTCCCCTATCCAAATCTCACCATGGCATCCAACATCCCCCCCACGCACCGCGCCCTCGTCCTCGACACCATCGAAGACGGCTTCCACGTGAAGACAGTCCCAACACCCCAAGTCGGCCTCGGCAACGCCATCGTCCACATCACCGCCGCAGGCATCATCTCCTACCACCGCGAAGTCTACAACGGCGGGCGTCACTACAACTTCCCCAAACCCATCGTCGGCGGCATCAGCGCCATCGGGCGCGTCGCGGCCCTAGGCCCAGACTCCACCGCCCTAAAGATCGGACAACTGGTTCTGGTCGATTGCGTGATCCACTCGCGTGATAACCCGGATGATCTGTTCTTGACTGCGATACACGAGGGCTTGACGCCCGGGAGCAAGAAGCTGATTACGGATGTGTGGAGGGATGGCACGTGGGCGGAGTACGCGAAGGTGCCGCTTGAGAATTGCTTTGCCCTGGATGAGGAGAGGTTGTGTGGGACGCTCGGGTATAAGATCCCCGAGCTGCTGTATATGAGCTATCTGCTTGTGGCGTATGGAGGGCTGAGGGATATTCGTGTTGAGCCTGGGGAGACGATCATCATTGTCCCGGCGACGGGAGGGTTTGGTGGCGCGGGGGTTATGGCGGCTGTTGCTATGGGGGCGAGGGTTATTGCTGCGGGGAGGAATGAGAAGGAGTTGGCAAGGATTCAAGAGGTTGTAAGGAAGGGGTTTCCGAATGGGTGTGTTGAGACAGTTAAGTTGACTGGGGACGAGCTGGTCGATGCCGAGGCGATGAAAGCCTTCGGCACCGTGGACGCGGTCTTGGATCTTTCGCCACCGCAGGCGATGAATGAGCATTACGTTCAAAGCGGCGTTCATGCCTTACGTAGGAAAGGACGCGTGAGCTTGATGGGGTGGATGCACAACGTCATCGTTCGAACCTTCATTGGGAAGAACATCACGTTGAAGGGGAAGCTGATGTACGAGCGGGAGGATATCCTAAACTTCATCAAGATGATGGAGAGGGGCTTGTTCCCTCGCGGCGAGAATTTCGTCGACCTGAAGACGTTCAAGATGGAAGACTGGAAGGAGGCTCTTGATGTTGGGGCCGAGCATACTGGTATTGCGAAGTTTGTTGTCTTCGCCCCCTGAAATTGTTTATAGCTAGGTACCTACCTTAGGTATCTAAACGTCATAGTTCTAAAGTAGGGAGTGACAAGAAAAGCTTCTCGGATTAGGTACGAATACGAAATCTCTGTTCATCTTACAACTCATCTTCGTTGAGCGATCGTTGTATGCTAGGGTTTGGGGTAACACAAGGGTTAGGGTTGGGGTTAGGGTTTTTTTTCAACCAGAAAAGGGGCTCGACAAGATGCATGTACCCTTCCAACCAAATCACCTACCCAAAATGAATAGATACAAGACTATAAAGGAGGGCGATATTCGATTATATAGCTACGCGGTATTGGTACGAGATTAGCGGAGGCTACGCGGAGGTTGACCTTGTCACTAAGGTTGTACAGGTAAGAAACCAATCGCCGGCGAGGGAAAGCCATGGCCATATAATAAATATATTAAGGTACAATCAATAAATCTCCGTTTAAAATTGAATTATATACTGTTAAAGCCTGATTGATATGGCCTTTGGCTCGGCGATGCCTAAGTAGATCTGAGGTACCGTACACCATCAGTCCCAAGCCATGTGCTTGCTGGCAAAACTATGACGGTGCCGAGACTTTCAATCTCAGATTGGTGCGATAGGAAAGTTTTTGAGTGATATTAGATGTAAGTCGTCCGCAACTTGTTGCTACGTTTGCTTCTATCAAGTCGACGATCCATAGACACATGATACAAGATCAGCGATTCCTCTAGCAACACTGGACCCAGAGCTGAAAGTCATATCATAAATGAACGGCAAGTTAAACATCAACTCTTACTTCATTCGCTTCGTATAGAATAACTTATGGAAGGCTCGAAAATCATTCTTTGTTGTCTATTTCCCTTGAGAGCTGAATATCACGAGACGTGGCAGTAGGGTAAACCCTATGTTGAAACAAAATGACCAGACACGTAGCCCGCAATTTATGCAAGACCTATCATAAAATCACATTTCATGTGTGGATCGACGGCGATCTGCTGAATTCTAAAAATACAACGCAGCGGGACCAACCTTATCTCAACTACCAAGCGATTTCGGCCTCATGTGTTGTGACGACTGTGGTTTATTGGGTACCCGAGCTCTCGAATTTATGTCTTTCATCGATTGGTAGCGGTATCGCCGTGGAAAGTCCCATATATGGGGTATATGGAAGTGATATAGCCTTTCTAATTATTGGGCGGCCCAATATGTAGCCAGGGACGTTTGGATGGACGTCGTTGTGCCGTTTACCCCTTTCTATGCGCCAACACCAGCCCATCAACAAAATAAAGCTTCATATATCTCCGATGCCCTTAAAGTAAAGCGCTTCAACACAAAAAGTTCCCCCGAGGCTAGAATGAAAAACATGATAACTATCACATTCCTTTCCATACACATACTAAACGAGAATCTACCGCCATCATGAAGTTCACACAATTTCGACTCGTCGCCACCAGTCTCTGGCTCCCCTTCGCGCTCGGAGCTATCCGAACAGATCTTCAACGTAGGAACGTTGAAGTGGCCGAAATCGACAAGAATGCTCATATCGATCACGAAAACCAGGAGATCGTATTTAAGGAGGGCGCCGATTTCGAGGATGTTTTCCGATGCACTAGATCGAGCGGAAAGCGCCTAACTTTCACGGCAGATAACACTGTCGCAGCTTGTTGCCTTCCAGGCCAAAGACTACTTGGGACTCTGGACACCGCGTTCGACTGCTGTGCTCCGGGCCACAGTTTGACTGGGACGGATCGGAATGGATATAGATGTTGTCCGACGGGACAGTTCTTCGATGGTCTTAGGTGTGGTGGAGTCTGTAAGAATGGAAGAGTCATGGTGGACGGGCAGTGTGTCTGCCCGCCAGGGACATCATCGACTGCTGATGGTGGTTGCAAGGCACTAGCAGGTTGCGACTCGGGGATAACCACCGGTATGTGCTACTATGCACCTTATATCTTAATATAAATCAGTAAATGCTAATATCACTATAGGAGCATGCTACCTCTTCCGAATGGAAAACGGCCACACCTTCGGCTACGACAGCGGACAACTCTACTACAGCGCCGCAGACCACTCGAACCAACACCGCTTCGGCAAGTTCAAGCTGTGCAAGAACGAGCGGTGCACACCCGGCAGCAGCGTGGATCCGCACGACGCGATCCGCATCAAGGACGTGCAGGGGACCATTACACAGAGCTCGGACACGCAGGGAAACCGCTGGCTCAACAAAGCCTCGGACGGAAACCACATCGGCCGGACGGCACGGTTTGAGGACGCCGGCGTCTTCACGATTACTAAGTGGGCGTGCGGCGAGTACTGTCTCGGTGGCTACGAGGATGGGATTAGCTACGCGTGTCCGAGCGAGACGCCGTCTCTCACGTTTACACAAGACAGGCAGGCCTGCACACCCGTCGAGATACTGGAGGTTCCTTGCGATATCCACTCCGTGGAGAATAACTGCATGTGGGAGAAAGTGCCCGGGACGTGTGGTCCCGGAAGCAGCGGGAGCTGTCATTGTCCCAAGGGATGGGGGCTAGGTCGACATGAGTATTTAGCTGTTCAGTGAGTGATGGCATGTATGATCAGATGAGGCTGTTGTTAGATTTGGGAGTTCATTCGAGATGGTTGGGTGTTTAAGTTGTTACTTTTGAGATTATTCTAATCACAGGCGTTTCATGTCATATTCAAATCTATATTAATCATAGCTATGTGTGTATTGTAGAAGGTGATAGCTACTTAGGCTTTTAGTAAGCGATAGCCTCTGATAGCTTTAGCTGACAGGAAGTTATATAAGGTTACTTATGTGGTGAGCTTCGAAGCTACCGTATATGCTGAAAAGGGGCATTCACCCAAAACTGGTACACCTTGTATCGAGAGCATCTAGAGACTCCTGCGATACTTACTAAGTTGATCCATGTAGTTTGCTACAGAGTAGTGGGGTTCAAGGATGCAAATTAACCTGTTGATACTTTCTGATTACGAAATCATAGATCCCCTTAAACACCCCGGGTATAATAAGCATAGTTGGAATATGGTATAGCATCGTATTTGGGGAGAACGTTCGGATTCCCGTATTATCTCCCCTTCACGATAGCTCGTAGTGAAACTTGTCTATCCACTAGGGTTGAACACGACATTGTCCCACTAAATTCATGGATATTAAGGAGGCATCCGCGTGACATCGAAGATGAGTCATTCGAAGTTTAAAAAGCGCATATTTGGGTGTCGGTGAACAGTTCGGCATATGTTGTTTCGCTCGTTATAGTATATTGATGGACCTTGCTTCTGTTGGTTAGCGTGGAGTTCATTTGCAATACCTAACCGCCACGAAGTAGTAATGAGAAAGAGGGACATTAAACTCGAAACAAAAGAAGGCTATAGCTAGGAGCAAGAGAAGGACTAATGGCTTCTATTGGTTGATAAACGGACCGATGAATGAGACAAGGGCGTTAGTCTAGGGAGTTGATCGTGGTCACGATGCTGCTAATTAAGCGCGCCAAGGGCGGGTTATAGGCTAAGGTAATCATATTATACATGAAATGTTCTTAAAATCAAGGAGGTCAGAGATGTTTCTTTTGAAGAGATGACGTTTAAATTAACACTTGCAGTCGCGAGCGGCTGCATATTGAGGCTATATCTTAATTTAGTAACCTCCCTAAAAATAGGTACCACAGCTGACCCTCGTAGTACCAAAATTGACCGAGTAGGATACGTCATGAGTGTAGCCGGGGCGTGGTCGCAAGGGAGTCTAGGACGATCTGAAGGCCGTTGGGGCGCCGAAGTTAAACGGTGCCCTGTACCTTCAAGGTACACCAATAGGGGCGATGTGATAACAGAATACACACGTGCAGTGTACCATGTAGAGATCTCGCGCACAGTCCTAGAGCACACCGGCGTCAAGGTACTCACTGTAAGCATGATGAGTTCTCCAACTATATCGCTCTGATTGCCGCAAATGACATAGGCAAGAGTCAACCTGCAGAGTAAGGTCGTTTTCAAGGCTCACGGGCGCTTCTGGAAGTTCGGTGAACGTAAGGACGACGTTCTCCTAACGCCGCTCGGTACTGCCTAGCAGGGCACAAGCTTGCATGTGTGGCGGCGAAACGCCCATTCTTCAGGCTTTCCCCAGACTAGAACGCTCGACCTTGGAAGTAGGGTCGTAGTGCCGCCTCGGTGCCTTGCAGGAAGGATCACGATAGTGGCAGCCCAGAGGAGAGTTGGAGGGTAGGACGGATAGATTTCTGCAAGTGATCTAGGACGAAAATAGATTTAAACGCCCGACTTGCAGAAAGACGTTGGCGGCATGCAAAGAAGCTGTTAAAGACGCCATACCGCGGAGACGTTCAATTACGTGCATAGGAGAAAGAAAGTTTCTCGAAAGCGTTGTGATGCCCTGGCGCTTAGACGTTATCGCTGGGCGGCTATTCGTGATAATAGCGGCTTATCATTGGCCGTTGGACACCATGAATGGTGATAGACTATTTTTGATTTAAGAGCGCTACCATAGAGATCTGGGGTAAGCAATCTTTAGAACTTCTCACCTGTAATTTTAAATTAAAATGAGATGAAATGAAATAATCAAGAAAAGGAGTGAACAAGGTAGGATCTCAGTTTTTGAGAATGGCAAGTTCAAGGTGATGAGAATGAGGCTCAAAAACTGTGTAGTTGTTTATGTTTAGATCGACCCCTGAAGCGACCCTGTAAAGTGACCTGAAATCTCGACCACTAAGCCTGGAGGTCACTAAACAAAACAAATTGGCAATGGTATTCATAAAGTTTAGCGCGAATAAATCAAAATCATGTGACTGCCTTCTATGCACATGCATTAGTAACGGCATGAGACATCTGAATGTACCGTAAACTTTACTTGTAAGTTATGTACTTCCATGATAGCGATGATCGGCGCATAGTAACTTCCTCATACGCGTAGTACGAAGCACTAACAGCTGTATGAATTTCGATATGGTAGTTGCTCCATGAAGACTCCAAAGCCACAAAATAGAATAGGAAACCTCATCCTCAACTTCAGCTGGTGTTGAACCTTGTAGATGTTGACGAACCCCAGGTGTTAGATTGCGCTTTCCAAGGGTTGTCGTTAGTCATGAGGACAATTGTAATCATTCCCACTATATTCCAAGGTTCTCTTTCAACCAACAATTTTAATAGTCCAATTCGTCGTGCTGCGCCAACACCCACAACATCCACAACCACCGTTTGATCTTCGTGTTACCCGTCGATTACCTACATGTTACAGGGATGTCAACGCCGCTAAACGCACTCACATAGCACCTAACCAGCTAATTGACCAGCTAAATGACCAGCTAACCTAGTAGCTGGAGCAAGCTGGAGCTCTTTGTCCTTCACCTTCGGACTTTATGGCCTGGCTTGCAACTTGTGACGAGTCACATTGTTATGGACCTTGCTTAATTGTCGGTAACAAACCATTACCTAAAAAAAGAAATTTGCGCCGAATTAACAAATGAGAAACATGGCAATGTCGAAACGACCCAAACTAACATACTACTAGGTACCTAGTTTTCATATCAATCCAATACACTCTTGCTGCGATTTGGGTTCGAATATACTTACCCGTACTAGGTGTAAGCAGACGGATGTCTATTAACCTAGGCGATCCCGAAATCGTCAAATCCTTCGCAAACTAAACCCCTTACACAACCCGACAACTTGACAACAACGTACTAACAATTCAAGACCCCCAAAACCAGGCGGTCGGGTCTATTTTTGCATGAGGCGTCCATTCGGCTGCCTCCTTGCGTGGCAAAGTCAACTACCTTGAGGATGTCCTAGATATTCGGAATATTTACAGATTGCTCAAGTTTTATCCTGTTGCCTTGAGGTCCTTCCGGTCTTGACCTTCCTAGTTATCTCTTTTTATTATGGTCAGAGCGCGGGTCCGTCTCCGGCGTGCCTCGCGCTTACATACATACCTACAAACCGTACACGACGGTCGGCTGTTGGACGTGACCCTGCAGGTCCACGCTAAGAATTCAACAGGGGTGATAACGGACCTTTTCCCGCTTTGACTGTGTCACTTTTCTTACTCCTCTGCCTCTTCAGGCATGGTATGATTTTAATAATGCTCAGGATATGCTTCTAAGTTGCAGGCAGCGTGCGTTGTCGAGTCTCACGAGGTCGGATTTAAACAAGACCATACTGACCAAACTGGATAGGACATCAGATATCGATCAATTGACAATAACAACATAGGTACTTCACGATGCTATTTATTTATCATCCATTGACCCGAAATTTGGCGGCGATCGAATGAGGCGTATTCTGCTCTGGACCTAATAAGGACCGCTTTCCTTCACCTTTTCTTATTTGGAAAGGCTGATGGCCCCCAACGGTTGTCTCGGCTTGATAGACCGGGGAACCCTCTCATAGTTGCACGTCCCGTCCAGGTTGCCTAGGTATTCACGTGTACACCTGGGCAGTTTCCAGGCGGGCAAGGGAATCAAAGCACGGACAGTAAGAAAAAAGCGTGTGCAGATCTCCGAGCAACATGCGGGCACCGCTGATTAAAAAAAAGTTCTATCGATTTTGAACCTCGTTGTACCTACACTCCGAGGATGAGTCTTCACCGTCAGCCTGTCGCAACCTTAAAAGCCTCTACCTCCGCTTTCTGGTATTAGTATTAGTGTCATGAGGGGTAGCAGCGAACCTTATCGGGGTTGATGTAAGGTGGCCGGGGATGGGAATAGCCGCATGAGAATCCTTCTACTACTTACCTAGGTAGCGATGTACTGAGGTCTCATCATGCACACGGCTCTCTGTCACAAAACCAAGCAGCTTCCACTTTGCGTGTCCTACAGGGCTTCCAAGGTCCCAAGGTTACTAAGCGGGTCGCAGCTCGAACCGAGAAATGTTCCGCCGATTTCTAAGAAAAGAAACCCGGGTCATCAGATAATACCAGATAAGTTTGAAGCGCGGACGCGGTTGATCTAGTGCGTCTCGTCCGAACTACGAAGTTGGCTTCCCTTGTCGCAAGCTAAACCGAGTTGGGAGCTGTGGCGTCGGACCAATGAGCGATGGTAGCCCGCTTAGGAGACGATCACTTTCCTGAACGGCGGCAAACCCATAAGACCAAAGCTTTCGGACGATTCGCGACAAGCGCTTTACGCTTGCCCCATGGAAATCTAGTAGTATTCTACATGGTAGAGGAGTATAGGTACTTAGTACTTACCCACACCTAGGTACATTCGGAACCCTTTTCGAGAAAATGTCAGGATCGTGAACATCGACAACCTAGGTCCCACGCTGGCCGCGCAAATAAACTTGGCCGATAAATAGGACAATCATTATCATACTATGCTGTATTTGTCATCTCGGTTTAATCGTAGGTCCGACCTGGTCATCAGCTGAAGGACCTGATGTTCGCACGAATATCTGTTACATGTGCCTATTTCGGACGAAAGCAAATTGACGCTTCCTTTGCGTCAGGCTCCGATTGTGAGTGTGGGATGCTCCCGTGTGTGCCGTGCGCGACGGGTTCTTCGAGTCACAGTTCGAAGGGTGTCATCCGGCCGGCAGGGTGCATGGCAATATACTAAAGTCCAAAATGGAAGAGTCCCCGGAGCTAAGCAGGCCAGCATTTGTAGCGCCCTGATCGATTACGTCGCAGTAAGATCCAGGGGAAGGGCCGGCAAGCGTTAATATTACCTACCACCTACCAAGATACCTAAGGTCCTAAGGTACCGCACTGCCGCACCCGCGTATTTCTTTTTCGCAGAGCGGTTTGCTTGGTGAAGGATGTAGCCTTATTTCTTCTTTCTTGACCGAGCAAGCCCCCGAGATGATGACTGACATGCCTACGTCAGCCAAAAAGCGGTCGTGTCGCAAAGGTGCACTGCCGCGTTCTCGGCTCGCCATCAATAGTTAGATAAGTCCTCTGGTCCTTATGGTCCCTATCCTTACGACCTAGACGGAGGCCTTTCCCTGTTGCCGTATTAGCGCGTCCTCGTCCTGCTCGTCTCTCTATCCCAATTGCGATGTAGGTACGCCATCTAGCCCATCTGGCCATGTATCCCCCCGTGGTTTAGGTTTCAACTCTCGGGGTCAAAGATCAATGTAACTCGTGAACTAATACGAGACATTTGTGACGATGGGGCGAGCACATTGCGCTAGCAACAAATCAACGACTTCTTGTCGGCTCTAGACGCGGGTATTCGCTGCGCCCTAATGAGAGCCCTGGACATTTTCGACATCACACGCCCGCGCCAAATTGCATGACAGCTAGATCCCTGTCTTGAGGCGCCCATTGGCTGCGGACGGAGTACAACCAGACTCACAAACTCCTCTGACCGCACATGCCGGCAATGCTCCAGGACCGGTCTTTTCTGGTTGGAAGCAGTGCTGCCGCAAGACTTGGCGAGAAGAATTGGCAGAATTCCAAACCCAAAGTGGAATCTACGTTGCACCTTGCTGTGCCGCCGACCGACTTCTACAAGATCGGGGACCCTTCAAGCTACTTAGATCCTCCCAATCGCATGGCAGTCTCCTGCATCCCTGTTGAGATTTACCAGAGCCCACCAACGCAGATGTGTGTGCTATTTTGATCCCAAACAGTCGTGGGTTGGGATAACGAGACCCGGCGGCCATGAACCGCGGCTAGGCCGCAAGAAACGGCCTTTATTGATTCACCAATGCTCTCACCTTACCATCGCGTCGCGAGTGCTAGTAATTTCTAAGACGATCACGACAACAGATGTGTCGCGGGCCGAAAGTAGTGAACCTATCATAGGATACATTTGCAACAAGAGGTGAGATACGGCGAATCGGACAGCTCAATGGCATTGATGAGAAATTCCGGTGCAACGTAAGAGGGGCTACTAATTGTTGGTGGCATTGAGGAGGGGGGAAAGGGTAAGCGCACGATTAGGTCGACGATGTTTCTCGGATTGCTGTCCTTGGACGAAGAAACATCTAACAATCAACAAACAACAAATCGCGAATGAGGTACGATGTATTAAGGCTGGTTCAGGATAATGACACATTCCCCGCAAGGCTAGGTACCTGTTCGAAAAAAAAGCGGACAAAGTTCGTTCGCTTCTAGAGTCAGATAATTACAGGGCGTTCGTCGTATTCGATGATGAATTATGCTTCTGCGGTACCACCCAGCCCAGATTCGGTAACATCGCATGAAGAACGGCGGGAAACAAAAGGGAGAAACGACAGCGACTACGTAAGGTGTGTAGGAGTAGTAGGAAGAGATAGGGAACCTTGGAACCTTGGAACGAAAGAACATAACATAGTAGGACATAACATAATAACATATCATATGGTTGATGTATGATGTTGGTACATTTCATGCCTACAAACCTACATACTTGCTGTATGTACTATGGCTACTCGCATACTCACATCGTACAACGCATTCATCGTCATCCATGGGCTCATGGATGGCAGCGCCAGACCTATTATCTAGACGCGCAGGGCTAGACTTGTGCAATATTGAAACAGGTATATACATAATATATGTACCATGTGCGATTGCTCATGCAGTTCATGTAGGTTCTGTAGGTGCTATAGGTTTATGTAAGTAATTGTCATCTTTCATGTCGCCTTACGGTATTGAAGGAATTAAAAATCATCTATTAAAGCTATTAAATAGATACGTTGGTACTTGTTCAATCTATCCGAGCAGGGATCCACCGCGGAATTGGAAAAAGTGTCTAAGATTCTAGCGCAAGCGGAGGTACAGCGGTACATCCAACATTCAAAGGTCAAGTACTGCGTACTACGATGTGGATGTGGATGTAAGTTAAAGTGGATGCGGATACCCTTGATACCCTTGCTAGAAGCCGAAGTTTCCCTCGACTCGCTTCCAAGTTCTCATGGGCTTGTCGTCGCACACAATAATCCCAGTCAGGTCTCAAGGTACCGTGGACCTCGGTGGATTGTATTTGTATCTCTTCAACTAAATCTTTCGGCTTGCCACTTCGACCACTCATACACAAGATATACATATACGTACTATACGCACTATACATACTTATTCACGGGATGCTATGTATCTACAACTGCAAGCGCCATGCCGCCAAATATTGGGGCATTTTAGAGCCAGGGTTAGACGATCTCGTTCAATGTTCTTGCGTTTCTGCGGTACAAAAGTATCGAGACATCCCGCCGAGGAGTTGTGGAAGTTATGATTGAAATCCTTTTTGGAGGGGAATGTTTCTTTTCGTCGTCTTTTTTCCCTATTGACAAATTACAGACTGCTACTACAATTACGACCACAACCACAACCACGACCACGACCACGCACGTTTAATTGCTTGCATTCATTCATTTTCTTTTCCCACTCTGCCACTCTCGCTGCCTTGCATGTTTTGCATGCTAGATAAGGTACTTTACCACTTTACATATACACATATGTGTATTATTTGTATTTGTATCTGTATACATAGTACCTACATATACGTATACGTACCGTGGGACCTCTATAACTGATCCTAGATTGATCGGTCTACCGCCTGGCAGGTATACTACCACATACATACATAACATCCATCAAATACACGCTAGTATTCTGTATGTACATAGCCCTGGAGCTCTTGCCTTTTTGCCCTTTTCCCTTCGCCTTCTCGCCCGCCTTCTTGCCCTGGTTACCAGACCTGACCTGCCCTATATCCACCTTCATACATACCCCCAGCTACCTTGCACCTTGCCTACCTTGCCTACACACTACACACATACCTTATATGTACCTACCTTACTTACCTACCCGTCTTACTTTATCTATCCTTACCAACCTTACCTTACATCACTTCCCGCTCTGCCCAGGCCCTGGTGCTGGCTAGCCACATAATTTTTTCTCTCTTTATATTTTCTTATATTCCTCCTACGATCCACCTAGCACTACATACATGCTACCTTGATTACTGTTAACCCAATTGCCTTATCCTGTATCTTATTTTCTTTAACTCTCTCTCTAATCCACCTCCACTCTTTCTCTTTTTATGTGGTGATTTGGTTGCATTAGAAGGGAGGCGAAGAGAAGGTCTATTGATATTGAGACACTGAGTTAAGGTTCTAACTTGACATTGACGAAGGGAGAGACGGTACCCGAAAAAACCATTCATTCCCGCAGCTGGCCAGAAAAAAAAAATTTAATCGCGCGTTAAGTCGCCAAGCGCTGGTTCTTTTTTGTGTACGCATTAAAAATAAGGGTCAAGGATCCTAGCACAAGGAACTGGTGGGAGAAACTGAATATAGTTGGTTCGAATTCGACGAGTAGCAATCGTGGGCCGGACCGCACGATAATAAGCTGGAGTTTCTTCCACACGCAGCCCAAAACCAAGAGTATACGGTCAACTCAACTCTCACTACACTAGCAGAAAAAAGTACCTGGCAATTTCCTCAGTAGGGTAGGGGTATTTTAAACAGGATAGGCGATTGAGGCGACATACAGTCGCCTAGGCGCAGCAGCCTACGAACTTGTTGCTTACACCGCAACACAGCAATACACGACGTACCGCATCGGCCCTTGCACGTCACAGTCGTATTACGCAGTCCAAAATTCAATAAGAAAAGAGGTGCGGTTCACTCACTCCCGCTTCGCTTGTACAAAATTGCCTCCCCGCGCACCCGCCCTCGAAAGTTCGTCACCGTTCAAATAAGAGTCGTGCAGATCCCACCCATTGCTCTGCGCCACGACGAGCGCATTGCCTAGAGATCCAAATTGCATATAGCTGAAGTCTATATACTAGCTCTTATTAATGTGCTGACCTCCGGGAACGCTAACTCGGAAGTTTTAGCAGGCCGCATCGCGACCGCTGTGCGGGTCATCCTCTGGGCGATTTTTTTACGATTTTTAGCTCTTACTTTTCCGACTTTCGTCACGACTCCGACTTCTCAGCTACTAGTGGTTTATTTAAGCTAGGCCGCAACGTTGACAGACGTTACATATTTCGGTTGTAGCTCGAAACTTATTGACAAGCGTCCCTCAATTTTCCACTAAGGGCTTGTTTGTATTGGATTGCTGGGTTTTGAGTGCCAATTACAGTAGCTAAGGTGTTCAATCGCATAGCAGCTGCGTTACTGTTTATTTCCGTCTGCGTATTGAGTTCCTATGCACCTCACGCAAGATTGCTGGGCTGAAGATATTGTTGGACGAAATATGGCTACCTTCACGGCCTTGAATGGAGGTGAGCCGAAAGGTGTTGAGAGGCCTAGCAGCAGCCCTACGTCGATTCGCGCGGCCTCCGAGGAACAGTCGCTTCGCCAAATAGCTACCCAGGAGCCAAAAGTTGGAGAGAGCTCTGCCAATCAAAGAGAGCATTGGTCTGGACCGAGCCCTGATCGCTCATCTTACCAACCCACTATTTATCCGGAGGCTGAAGGAACTCATAAACGTAAGCGATCATTCTCAGACGAGTCTCATAGGGAAGGGCCAGTTAGCCGTGAGCGGGAACATCCATCTCAAGCAGAGTCACGTGATGTATATTCTACGACGCAACGAGATCGAGATCGAGAGTATGGGCGGTATGGTGAGGAAGGTCGAGAGCATCACGAAACTTGGTATCCACGGCACAGCCATGCAGATGACCGTAGCACGTACGACAGACAGGGCTCCGCAAGCGTAGTTCCATCACCGAGTGACGAACAGGTTGGTGATGCGCTTCGAAGAGCCACTACCCATGCGGATTCTCAACACGACTACTCGGCGACGAGCCCCGATGGTGATGATAGCTCTGTGCTCTATGGCAGCACTTCTTACACAGGCGAGCAGAGGAAAGGAGATGCTGTAATACAATCGGATCCTAAGAAGAGAAAGCGCAACTTTAGTAATAGGACAAAAACTGGGTATGAAAATCCTATTTCGTTTTGATATATTCCAAAATAGGGGGCTCTTGCTAACTTTTAGGTATGGTGTGGCCGAGTTTGCATCCTCTTAAGTCAACTGGTGCGTAGCTACCTTTCGACCTAAGAGCGAAGCATCGGCTTTCCATGCCGAGAAATATAGCTGCCTAACGTGTCGGAAGAGAAAGAAGAAGTGTGATGAGACGAAACCGCAATGTAAGCCTCTTTCAGGCATGCCAATTAAGGCCTCATATACTTATGAACGGAACAGGTACGAATTGTGTTCGAGGTGGATTTGTATGTCACGGCTATCCGAACCAACGAGGCTACCCCAAGATGGAAAATAAACCCGCCGCCGTTCCACTCGAATCTAAGGACCCAAGCTACGTCCCTCCCGGAGCCTACGGAATGCCGCAGCAAAGTACTTATCCGATTCCACCGCCTCCACCTCCGAAACGTGATCAACCTTCCCAAGCTTACCGTGGCCAACCACTCCGGATAGAACCGGTACAGGGCCGACCAATTTTACCAGACGAAGGCCGACAGGCGACTTCCGCTACCCTTCCTACCCCGACTCCGTCCGCCTCGAGCCCAGAGAACAACAAGTTGTCATCGATATCGTATACTAATTCGACAAATATGTTTCCCACCCCAATTAGTGCTACAAGCTCAACTATACAATTACCAACGCCATTGAGCGGCGTTGATCGCCATAAAGATTATCAGCGAGTTCCGCCATTGCATGATATCACGAGAACCGAACACGAGACGCCGCATTCGAACTCACTTCCGCAGATTAACGTTCTCCCGCCAACTCGAAGTAGTAGCCCGCCACCCCAATCTGCGCTGCCGCCGCCACCTCCACCTCCGCCCACGACAACGGTAACTAACCCTCAGGAAACCGCACAGCTCGCGCTATCGCATTCGCATTATCCTCCCGGAAGAGAACGGACGCAGAAAGAAGAGATGCTGTCAGGGGGCCTGTACTATCCCTTTGATGAGGAGCTAGTACTCGAAAGGCAGAGATGCAGTGCTGCATGCTTCAGGTTTAATAACTCCACGAATCCCAATGTCGGTGTGTCAGCATCCGAACGTTCGCGTCTGTTCCGAGAAATCTTAAACCCGACAGAGCCAATATTCATGGATCGAAACTCGACGGCCATTACTCGCGTTGGAAGCGTTGGGCAAGAGGTGGTTGTTGAGGCACCATTCACCTGCGATTATGGATACAACATTGTGATTGGTAATAACGTGTTCATCGGCCGAAACTGCACGATCATTGACCCTATGGAGGTCCTCATTGGTGATAATAGTTACATCGGTCCGAACGTCAGTCTCTTTGGTGGTACGTTACAGACGGACCCCAAAAGGCGCAAAGGCAGCAAGAGCGCACACATTGGTGCCGCAATTTACATTGATGAGGATGTGTGGGTTGGGGGTGGTGCTATAGTTCTCTACGGTGTAAGAATCGGGAGAGGAGCGACAGTGGCTGCCGGAGCTGTGGTAACTAAGGTAAGCCTCCGAAACTTGAATGTTTCCACCTGCAGACCGTTCTAACGAAGGCCTTAGGATGTGCCACCATTCACTGTCGTAGCTGGCAACCCTGCTCGGGTGACGCGCGGCGCCATCAGCTGACAGGATAGAAGCTGGATTTATTTGATATTTCTGCTATTTTGCGAATTGGTCATGATACCCGATTTCGTTGTTGATGTCATTTAACATAATGCGCAGCTCCACTTCTCAGTTTTCCTGCTTTGCGTGCGCGCTCTCACTGCGAGCACGATAATCAGACATTCTGTCATTACCGTATGACGAGCGTTTTGGCACTAGTTGATGATGACCTCAGCTTTGATTCCTTGACGCCTCTTCTCAACATCTTTACCTAGGAAAGGATGGGGCAGTCAAGAACGTATCAGAAGTCGTCAAAAAAACGGAACGAGAAGCGATGTTTTTACTATCTATATGGAAGATCGTGATACATATTAGAGAAAGATCTCAGTTAGCTCTGGAAGCTATATGGCGACACCGGTTGGGAAAGTTCGTTTTTTGGTTTTAAGGAAGCACGCATACTAGGGGTTCTCTGACTTCGCTCCGGTCGCCGGAACGGGATATGGGAACAGGTCCACACTCACGAGACGACGGCCTTCACATGGATTTTACGAACGCACGCAGGAACGCTGCTTATGTAGAGTAGGTAGCGAGCTATAATCGCCACTTATGTGAAGACGAGGGTCAATGAAAAGAGAGTTAGGGTACGATACATAGGTAGATCTAGGTTCAAGATACCCGGTTTTTTCTGGTTCAATTGGCGGTGTGGAAGTGTGTTTATAATATATGCATTCATGTTTATAGGGGTGAGATTAATTATCACGTAATTGCTACAGTGAGTCAGCACCAATCGCAGCTCAAATTCACCACATTAGACTAATTATTGATCGTGTGTCAACAGTATTTGTATGCTATATACCCAGTAGTATAGCCAATCTAAGTCTATATGACGCCTGATAACACGATATCACCAATTGAGGTATCTGTCCCGAACCAGCTCCATTCCATCATCCCTACCTTTCCCGGCTTCTCGATTCTAATCCATCCATGGTGACTAAATTTGCTCATATCCAGAGGCAGATACATGCGCACATTTATAAAGTTTAAGCTCTAAATTGCTCTTTCAGCAAAGTTAACCCAATTGTGTAACATGGTGCAAACCTCTTAAACCTGGGGGATATACAATCACTTGATTTATACAGACTCAAACTCTAACCCAATATCCTTCTCAAGTATATAAATACCTCAAGCCTTGCTTTCCTGAAAAGAGCCACTGACAGATATCTGCCTAAACATGCTCATCCAAGATATAGGATGAAAACAGACAAATAATTTATCAACTGATCTTCTACTTTTCTCATCATGTAAAATCCTAAACCAATCTAGATATCTTCGACTTTGGACATACTCAATACACATAACAGTTCTATGAACTGAAAATATGGATACACTTCTGTTTCCCTCCCACATGTCTCGTTCCTCTTACTCGCTATAATGGTTAATAATTCATCAACTACCTAAATAGGTAGTGAGGGCGCTCCCACAACTCCACCCAACTAACATTAACAGTAGGTGGACGGGTTCCAGTGTCAGCAGCGATTTCGAGTATGATACATCAGCACGGCTTGATCGTCGCGTTCTCGCCTGGGTCTTCTGTGAGAGGACTAGCTAAGCCAAGACATCGCCTAGAGAAGTCGTTACCCTTTCATCGCACAGTACATATGATTCAGAACCCTGGAAACGGGTCGAAGTAGCGGCCGGCACGTTCATTTGTCCGTCCACGGCTGTGAAATCGCAGCGGTTGAGGAAGTAGGCATGTTGGGCATGGACATCCGGCCAGAGAGGAGAAGGACCTCTGAACGATCGTAGTCCTTTTTGATGAACCGGAAGCCTGCAGTTGGATTCAATCCAGAGTGTCGTCGTCATCTCCGGTGCACGGAATGGGAGCGCCGGTATAGGGAGGTGCGAAGAAGCACTTTAGCTTGGTGTGGCATCATCCGCCGCCATGACATATGGACCAGGCGTGGTGATCACGACCACGGTTTAGACGTCGGATCGACGAGTACCAGAAGGTACCAGGTCGGGCCCCAAGCATGAGATTTCGTTCATATTCACAATGACGATAACCAGCTGGGTTTATCAATTTCTAGAATGGACAACATAGAATCAATCGAGCTCGGGTCCGCTTGATGGCTCTCTATCTATCATCGTCGCACTGGCAATATGTGGTCTTGCTTAGGAACCAATCATCTCGAGCATTGGGGGATGTTTGGATCGGTATTACATCTCGTTCCTAGTCTGCTCAGAGGAGATCCATTCTAATGGGGGAAATAACACTATGGTATTGCATGGGTGCACAGTAATGAGGGACGGATATCCCACGAAATCCCGAAGCACTTCCCCAGATGGTGGTCGAGGAGGGCCAGTCAACTACCTACATAAGCCGCAATACATAGTGCAATGGAAAGGAAGAGCTACGATGGGCGACGGCGTACGATGATTATCGAGGCTCAGTTCACGAACAACCTCTGCTGGAACTATCCGACAGAAAGCAGGAGGTGCCTACGAGACATCATGATGACGGTCGCGGACCGCAGCCCGTTCTTCGCCATCAACCCAAGCGCAGGCCTAGAGATCTGGAACACCAAGGTCGATGCTGTGACGGAACATGGCGTACAGCCAAGAATGCCGGACAGCGAATACGATCCAATACAGGGCCAATATTGGGTATATTAGGGAGGTCCTGAAAAATATACGGAACTCGTGAGGGCTCTTGGTAATTGAGAGGTCGTCAACCGCGAGGTGTTTGCAACCAGCCCTTTGGTCCCTTTGAGCTGGCAAAAGGGGATTTTCCCGACGCACTGCCAAGCTTATAACCCAAGGGTCCTCCGATCGAAGCGAAGCAGAAAAACCTATACTTGAGGTGTATTAAGCAATCGAAAATCACTGTTAAGAGCTATTGAGCTTTTAATATCCTACAAATTCAACTGTCGAGGCGCAATCATTCGGTAGCTTCACCGACGCTGGCCGTCCCCTCAGGGGAGTACCCATACAATCTCCTACCGCTCGCAAATGCGAGTGTGCCTTACCAGTATCCATGTTTTCATTATGTTTAGTCCGACGCGCAGCGCTGAGCGAAAGCCGCTATTGTCCTTCCCCTGCATCCTTTTCCTGAACTGCATCATGATATTTCAACAAGACATGTTACGATTTGCCGACTGATAGAGAATCGCGCTTTCCCAGAATTCAGCTCTGACCATTCGAGGCTTGAAATTAAATGTTATAGCACAGCTCCAGTTAACGGCGTGGGTTTCGAACGAAACCCTCTGACTAAATTGGGGGCTTGAGGACTACGATCATGATAACCGGGAGGCGTTTGCTGGTTTGCACACCATATGGGCTACTATCCCCTCATGTGCGGGCGTAATCAGTCACAAACGAAGCGACTAGCTCGGGAGACCCTCGACAAGACCCCTACCTAGCGTGTCTCACGCATTCCGGCAATCCGCCGGTTGTGGGAGTGGCTTCTAATCAGCATTATCTCGTCAGCAAATTCATTCTAAACGACTTATACGCCGTAGATCGTATTAAGTTGCAAATATAGCAACTAGGTTGGACCTATCACCGTCTGGACTAGAGATTTTGGCGCAAGGTTTACGGAAATATTAATATCCTAGATCTTTAAGATCGAGGACTTTCAAGCGAAGTGCCGACAGCACTTCAACCGTACGCTGCCCCAACTGCTAGAGAAAATGGATTGGCATGGGTCCGATGAAAGTTTATATCGCGGTTCCTGGGAGAAGGACCTTAATCCGTAATCTTTGCGCCTTTATTCCGCGGCGAATCACTAAATTTCGGAGATATCCAGGAGCAACTATCAACTCCGAGACGACCGGAGGAAATGTTCGTTAGTGGCAAAGGTGCATGCACAAGTCGCTCATACGAGCGAGGACCCGTACGGGTCAAACAGTCGAGGGAAAATGAGACCAAGTATGAGGCTGAGCCATGGTATAATGAGATTTACCCAATTCTGAAGACTGGCTATATCGACACGCGGATCGAATTTAATCAATAAGTTTCAACGCTATCGACGGCGAGATGGCGCTCCGGGGAATAACAGAGCCGGGATCTAGCGTCGCCGTCTGCGTCTAGGTGAGGCGTCTGAGGCTCTGAGATTGGCTCGTAATTCATCTAGACACTTCCCTCGAATTCTAACACTTCCCCCGATTGGGAGGCAGTGGGCTGGTGACGGAGAAGATGATTATGAAGATGAGGCTTATGGAAACGAGAGTATAAAGATAAATAGGAGAAGAAGACGATGCGGAGGTTTCCTTGAGAACGATTGGTATGTTTCGTCCTTCCGACATGTACTTCATCCACGCTCGTTGTATCGCCAACAAAACATTTGGAATAACTCAGAAATTCACAAGATACTTAACTGTAAGGAGGAGCCGTCCTAGAGGCCCATAAGATAGTCTTTCTGGAAGCATACGGGTTGGCGTTTAAGACAAACTTCAGCCCACAGATAGAGAAACGTCTTACCATGTCAAAAAATTATCTACTTTACAATCACAACGATCTCGTATCTAGCTAACAATAAACCAGTAAATATTTCTTACTTTTTAGATCACAAGAGTCGGTTCTTTTATCAAACCCGACTTAATCCTTTTATAACTATTCAGTAACCTAAAGAGCGCAAGATGGCGAACAGAGACGAAATATGGTGCGGAGGTTTTGATAATGAGAAATTCCTATACGGGGAACTGGACCTGGACGAGGATGATTGGGCGTTGAGAAGAAATAAATTGGAAAGAGACTGGCAAGATTAACTATAGTGGCTGGAAATGGCAAATAAAGAGGTGCGAGAGGACAAATGTCGAAGGCTGGATCAAATGAGCAGTATGTGTATGAGAGGAAAATCGGGACGAGATTTCTGGGTCGCCTTATTGGAAGAGAGATTGGGATGGCCCGGAACTTAGGGATAGGTTAACATCTGGGGCACCCAGTCAATCGACTCAGACTTGGACAATGGCGACCGATAATCCTGTCCGGAATAGTGGGCAAGGAGAAGTGTTACCATCTTGAGATATCTGGAACGGCAACAGTCGTCGTGTACACGGCCTAATCGATTTTATTGTTGGTTGCAAGGTCGCCTCGTTAACGACACATCCATGGATCCCTCTCTAAGGACCTCACTCTCCGAAAGTGGCATCGAGACGTCCGGTCTCATTTTGAGAACGAAGCTCGCAAGGCAGGCGGAGAGCCATAAACCCCAGTGCTAGTGTACGTGAGGCGTACGGAGTATCAAGGCATATTGAAGGCAACACAGTTATTAGAATGGAAAGGTTTCGTACGGTGACGACAAATTAAGATCTTTGATTTTGGGGATGTTCCATTATTTCGATTAGAGGCATCTACCTTGCAGAAGTCAACGCAATATATCAGTCCCCAGCGAAGCTAATGTCATACTCAATACGGAGGAGCCTAAACGAGAGGCACGGTGGAGATATAAATCAGGCGCGAGTGCAGTCGGAGTTAATCAAGGAAGCGCAAACAGTTGTACTGCGCAAGTGTAATTAGTATATCTAGATACTTCGTGATCATACGTCATCTCTACGCACTATCTAGCAAATGCTAAAGCTTCGCGCCGATGTCACTAAGCGCGTTAAGGGAATTTGTTTGCATCCACTCGGAGCTTGAGGCTCAAAGTGTACCCACTCACTAGCTATAAGGGTTAAGCTAAGATCAAAAATTTTCAACGACTTTCAACGGAGTCCGATTGGGTTCATGGCCTAATGGTAAGGCGTCAGATTTCGGCTCTGTATGTTTGTATAGAATAACTGTCCTCTGAAGATTGCAGGTTCGATCCCTGCTGAGCTCGATTTATTCTTGTCAATATTTCTTTTTAGTATTCCAACGTTTCGCAGTTATAGTGAGGTTAAGTGCTCGACTATCTACCTGGTGGTTAGGTATATGGGTGTACTACTACTAAGCGAGTTCTCCTAAAAGCGAATGCTACCCCCCTTGTTTTTTTTTAAAAAAAAAACCTCTCTTGAAGGTTGCTGACTGTAGAGGTGGGCCCTTGCAGATGAGAGCTTGATAGAGCTTGCTTGCCTTAGGTACAGCTACAGCTAAGAAGAGCTGCGAGATCAATTGGGGGCATGCTGGTTCTTGCCTCGGCTTTTAGTAAGGGTCTCTCTTGGCAGTTAATAGCTCCTTTGAATGCTACATTGCAAACAATTATCGGTACTCCTCTCCTTAACCTTACATCTTTCAAATAGACTAGAATAGCCGATGCCATATAAGAGTGAGGATACCGCGGGAAAGTTGGATTGTTGGAATTCAATTAAATGTTTGAGTGGTAGGGGCATTGGGGATGTCCCTGGAATATGTTTTGGTGACGTAAAGTATCCCCTCTCATATAGTATGATAAAAAGCGAATGGAAATTGCGCCGGTGAAATTTGGGAGTGTTTAGAAAAGGACTGGGGAACTGCAGAACATTCGACGTGGGGTGCTTCGACCTACATGTGATATAATTCATATTGCTAAATTGTACGCCGTAAAAAATCTGGTGGTTGGTGGTTTAACTATAAGGGGTGAAGATGATTCGCGTTCGCTCTTTCAGCCCACATTATGCGTGACAAATAGGTAGCCTGTCATTTGCCGCTCTGCGCTCAGGTCTGGCGTATGTCTCGGCTTTAGAGGTGCAGGTACCTTAGCGGTGGTGTCACTGGGGCAAACCCGTAGCGGTGCAAGCTTTCGGAGTTGTAGGCTCGAATGTTACGGTGGTAAGGGGGGATTGTGAGAGAAGGGTCGGACCTATGCTTGAATGCATCTTCTCGAGCCACGCCTAAAATCGCAGAGGTAATAGCTAATCTTGGCTTGAGAATCTTGTTGGGAGATTCGTACAATTCATTAACGCGCTGTGTCAGGCTGCCACTCTGCGACTGTTACCGGTTGGAGTAGTCCGGTCCAATAGTATTATTACCGGAGATGCCGGGGACCGGTAAATTCGGAATGGGGAACCGGGTGTAAAAGGGGAGCCATAGTCGGAATGAATACTGCCGGTTAGCATTTCAACTACCGTGATTCTCGGACCTAGGCTTGTTCATCTCGGGCCAGCATCTTAACCCTAGTAAGCGATGTACAAGTTACGAAGAGAATCTCCATGACGAGGGAAAGATAGCTGGCATCGAATCGTGAGTTGTGCAACATAGACGAGGGGAAGGGATCGAGACCGGAGATTAGAGCCCAACCTGAGCCTCTCCGGGTTGGGTAAAGATCCAATGGATGCAAGTAAGATTCCAAGTTGCCCCGTCTCCTTATTATCTCGTAAGCGATAGGGGCAAAGTGATTGAAGAAGCTGCGGACTTCGATAATGCTGAGCTACGCTAGATAACTAGTAAGTAGTCGATTACTGATTACTTTGCGCTTGTGACTTGTGATGGTACGGGATATTATTTATATGTATACCCGGTGTTTGAAAGTAAGTGGAGGTAATGAATATTCCATATAGAAAATCATCAGTGTACGGTTCACCTTCAGTTAGCGAAGCAATAAAATGGACTTCTAGCCGAGTACTAAAAACGGATATAATAGATCGCGTTAAAGTGGCAGATTAAGTATCGGTTAAGTAGCCGCATGATTGTCAAGATTGGATCGGCTCGGGTAAGTCGGTCTGTTAATAGAGTTATGTATTGTATTGTATTAGATTATATTAGATCGGATTGGATGCTGCATGTATTGGATATGGAGAGCCAATTCCAAATCAGGATCAAGAGTTATGACCGGAGGTATGGTCGTCGATATTGCCGTACTATGTAGGTTTAAAAATAACTCCCGAGAGGATGAAGAAGCAGGAGAAAGCAGGGGCACGGATTTACGGTTTGAGAGATGAGAGAACTATCTTAGGACCTATCTTTAAATCCAGCCGAAGAAACTCCGTCGGTCGTAGGTTCCCAATCGGAATATGCCAAGGATTGTGCTATCGGAGTCTAATTGGTCTGATCGAGTTTAATTGGTAGGACTGGTAGGAAAACCTTCTTAGGTACCTACCCGAGTACATTACAATGGGGATATTGACGTTACTGTTACCCGCACAGATTTATGGCAGTCTTATGTACCTACCAGCCTACTACACATGCACCGCGACGGAGTTTCCTAGGGCGTTTTCTCCCTCCCGGATAGGCGGATGACACTGTTTCCGACAACCCAAAAGAATGCAAGAGCGCGAGGAAGCTAAGAAACCAAAAAGTCAACGGTCAAGGTTGGTCGAGGTTTAATTATGACACTGGAATGGATCTTAGCCAATCCTGGATCTTGTACATACACACTACAAGCACTTGTACTAGCCTGTACAATGTGTACAATGTACTAAAAATCCATCTAATCCATCCATTATCCTGGCTCGATGAACCCTTTGAAGGTACGGCAATAATAATATTTCGTTTTTTAGTCTCTTTATGCTTTTTTACTTTTCGGATTTCTTCGTGCTACCGGACTTCTTCTCAAACAGGAATATTCTTAAGTCCTCATCGTTTCCCCAACCCGAGTCGCAGTTCGCACTTCGTCGCGCCCGAGCTGAGACGGGAAGTATTCCCTGCTTCTCAATTTGACTTGTCACCGTCGCGGCTTGATGCTTTAAGCCTTTCAGCCTTAAGGTGTTTTGAGGTTATCGTTATTTCCGACCGAGATTCAATCCTCTGTCCCGTCATTTTATGAGATTTGTCCGGGCCACGATGGACTCTCGGCCCGGCAGCTACCAGACAAGTGTCTTTCGCGCACAACCAACTGAAGGATTGCAGCGCAAGATCCAAAAGCGCAATCGTCCGCCCGTCTCATGTCTGCTATGTCGGACACGCAAGTGAGTATTTCGTCCAGCTTCCTTGTTGTTTGATACCGCCCCATCCTCACATCCTTACCCCCATCTCATCACCATCTCATCCCAACTCGTCCTATCCTATCGAATCCTATCCCAATCCCACCCCCCGCTCATTGTCCTTCCGTAGGGTGAAATGCGACCGCCAGCAGCCATGTGAGAGGTGCGTCAAAAGTGGTGAAGCCAACTTCTGCGAGTATGCACCTCGTGCCTCTCGCAAGACGCGCACGGATGCGCGGCCGCAAGTGGATACCCGGTCAAGACATGAACCTATGTCAAGACCCGTCCTGCAAGTTCGTCTCCAAAAACTTGAGGAGATGGTCAACGGTTTGGTTTACACCGCGCGCAATCGTGAGCCTGCTCTTGATACTCCCTCAAGTTCGGATCAGAGAACAGAAGCAGAGACTCGCTCCGATTTGAGCTCGCCACCTAGTCTTGGGACGACGCCCGGAAACCCACTTCTCCCCACCACCCATGGTGGCGAGCACAATTATGTCGGTGCTACTCATTGGGCCTCCATACTGGAGAGCATACATGATATCCAAGGCATACTTCAAAATGAGACAGACGGACCTCCTACCCCGTCACCCCCGCCGGAACATGGAAGCCCGGACAATCCAGATGTCATCTTCGGCAAGCTCCCGCCCATAACTATTTCGCAGGCTGTCGCGCGATTACCACCTAGGAGCAAGACGGACGCACTCATATTAGTCTACTTCCGTCACAAGTTCATAACAGCTCCGTACATTCATACAACGAAGTTCCAAAGAGAGTACGACGCCTTCTGGGAGGACCCGTCTTCTGCCAGTCTGCTATGGATAAGTTGTCTTGCTTCTATGCTATGGGTTGCCGCATCGATCACCCGCCTAAAGGGCGAGTCCGATGAATCTGAAGCAAATTTGCTTGATAGATTAACCTCGCTAGCAACTGAATGTCTCGTGTCCGGGGACTACCTGTCCGCCAAGCCGTACAGTATTGAAGCGCTCCTATTACATAGCTATTCAGAACTGCAGAAGGCTAAAGAGATCAATTCTGGCTTATGGGCCAAATTTGGTCTCACTGCCCGGCTTGCGCAGCGGATGGGGTATCATAGAGACCCGAAGTATCTCTCTAACATTACCCCCTTCGAAGGAGAACTCCGTAGACGAGCCTTCTTCTTTATCGAGGTGTTCGACGTCCTTTTCTCCTTCCAGCTAGGCATGCCTCCAATTATTCGTGATGACGAATGTGATACCGAAGCGCCCAGTAATCTGTTTGATGCCGACTTTGACGAAAATGTATTGGCACTACCCCCGTCGCGACCATCTACAGAGCCCACATCTACTTTGTACCTCAGTTACAAGTCCAAGCTATGTCGATTATTGCGCCGGGTGATTCGATTCGCGTTATCGATACACCCTCCACCATATGAAGAGGTTATTAAGCTGGATGAAGAAATCCATCAGTACCACGCTCAAGTTCCTCCATCTCTGCAAATAAGACCTATACGCACGTACAGTTTCACGGATCAAACATACGACATCATGCATCGTCTCATGTTGGAGATGATGTATCTCAAAAGCCTCTGCGTGCTACATCGGCCATACCTCAACCGGGAGAAGGATAATAGTTTATACGATCGATCACGGAACACGTGCCGAGACGCGGCTCTTAGGATTTTAGATCTACACGCCGAGTACGAAGAGGAGAGTAGACCTGGTGGCCGGATATACGAGGACAAATACATGCTTTCGGCTCTTACACTCCACGACTTTCTAATTGCAGCGATGATCTTATGTCTAGATCTCACGGAGAACTTACCAAGCACGTGAGTTAAAACTACATGTTGCGACTGACTACTCGCTGATAATTCTATAGCCCAGCGGATCGATCAAGGAAGTTAAAGGCGTTGGGGACATCGTATAAGATGTGGGCAGAGAGAAAACACACTTCCAGAGATGCAGCGCATGCTACTCGAGTTGTGGGTGCCATTCTACGGAAAGTTTCGATGCAAGAGCCTGCTTCGAACCGTTCACCACCGCCTCCGCCACCGAAGCCCGAACTCCGAGACGGCTCACTGGCGATTCTGCTGAATAATGATATGCAGCAAGTTCCCATGACGCCGTCTTCCTTGGACCCTATGGCTATTGACTTTTCATCCCTGGATTTCATTAACAACTTACCACTTGACGCTATGCTCAGTGGACAAAACACGGTTGATTGGGTGAGTCCCACTATTTACATACTAAAATTCTGGTTTACGACATAGGCTAATTCGTTGATAGAGTGCAATCGATTCCTTCCTCCTGGACAGACCAGACAGCGGATTCAGGACCTTACCTTAGCGCCGGTAATGTCGAGAGTGTCACGATTCAATATGTTAAAATTATGTCAGACGGCTTTTAGAGTCTCGCGGGCGACGGAGTTACGGACTGTTATGCTAATCCTCGTGTTCTACTAAAAGGAGTACGGGTCAAAGTGGGCGGACCAAGGGTTTGCCGTTTCTAGACCGTCGCTTTCCACCACGAATTATTTTTTCTGTATCAATTTTTTTTTACAATGTTCTTTTTATTACTATCTGAAACCCTGTATAGATTAACTGGGCTTTTATCGAGGGCGACTTCAGTGTATTGCATCATCGAGGGCGTCTGGGCGCTTAGTTAACAAAAGCAGGGCTGGTCATACTACTACCCACCTATTACTTTACGAATGATTTTATGAATTTTACATACGAGTTTACTCACCGAACCTCTGTTTCCTGTTGTGACGCCATCATGGATTGCTTAGGCTAGTATCCAATATACACTAGGGAAGTGTGGATATGTAAGTCAGCACTTAATTAAGGTCGGGTGGTAGGTACTGAATAAGCCAAAAGGCACGCGGTACACCACCAAGACCTACCCATCCATGGATCTCTCTCTCGTCTCTAGACTCCCTTCGAGCCTTACCCCACGACGATGTTACCTGGGTTTTTCGGTGTGCGGTATCCCTATTATCCCTTAACCCTTCTGTTACCTCCAGGGCTGTCTATGTACCTGGTCACTCCACACCGTAAATCTTGGTACTTATCCATGTTCATAGTGTATGTAAATACGCAGTAGTGCACGCCGCTACGGACAGTCGCAGCAAATGGTCGCGCGACAGCATACCCCGAAACCCCGAAGTCGAAAGCAACGCGGTAGCATCAATACACTACCTACTACCCATTAGCGCTAGCGACCTACACTACATAAGTCAGCCAGCCATGGATCTATGGCTTGCCGCAACCCTGAACTGCAAAGTGGGTGTGGGTTCCCTTATCGCCGCCCTCTTATCTCCGCCCAGATGCAGCTTATCCCCTATTCTTCTTACGTCCTTTTCTTTACATAACGCACCTAAATTGCGGAGGATGGTTTGGGGGTGGCGTGTGGTCCGCGAATCAAAGGCGCTTTTAGTAAGCCCCCCGTATCCAGTGGTGCTGTTTTACCTAGGTCTGGTCTGGTTCGCGTCGGGTACGGGCTTCGTTCGTGGTGGTGAGCGAAAATGCTTATTGATCCTGTTCCGCCCTCGCTTAGACACATGCTTCGGAGTTTACGAAGTACCTATACATGACCGCATCTTATGTCTGTTAAGCGATTTAGATGTATATTACGTGAGTATCGATACATCTTATTATTAATATCTATCCCGTGTATTGTAGCCCAACGCCTGAGGATACTAGATATCGGGGAGCGAGATTCGCACGGAGGGATTCGGTGTGTAAAGGGCGTCAGGGGCGCCTATCCTGTTTCTTTGTGTAACCTCACCCCCAGCCTTGTTCAAATGTCGTTCTAGATTCCTAATCCACCTACCTATTCTAGCGGACTATCCCAGCGGGATGGATTCGTCTGGTTCCTTAATATTGTTTATCTTCAGATAAACATGGGGTAAAATGGAAGCAAGCATTGCATTTCTTGAACTCACGTGAGCTATTACTGATGGCTACGCCCATCGGGATACTTTCTAGAGGTGTCATGGTTACGATGTCAAGTAGGTCGGTCGATATGGCGAACGATGTTGAAGCTAAATCGGAGAGTAGTTGTTTCATGTTTATTCAGTTATATATGATTTAGGCTGGTAGGGAAATCTGCCGTCTCTTTCCTACCACTCTTTCTTCTCCTGCTGGCTACCCTTATTCTCTTTAGCCCTCCTTCTCACCGACATGATAAAATCCATGTCTCTGCTACGATCGCGAAGCTGAAGGTTATCCTCCTCCTCGAACATATCTTCCTCGCCCAGACCTGCGTTCGATCGCATATTTTCGCTCTCGATTTGATCGTAGAATTTATTGATTCGGCGAGCGTCTTGGTGGGAGATGTGAGGTTCTTTCGACTCCCCATTCTCTTTTCCCCAGAGTCGGAGTAGCCACTTCGCGAAGTTGCGCGTATTTGTGCAGCGAGGTCGTTTTTCTATCTTTGCCATAAACTCGGCAAACGCCTGTCTCTTCCCCAATGTTAGGGAGGTGACTTCCTCTATAGTGTCTTTATCTGGTTGCAGGCCGATCCGATTTATGTGTTCTATGACCCTGACCGCGCGTCCAATCGATCCGGTCTCAAGTAAGCTCCCGATCACGGTATTCCAGGTAGCCATAGTGGGCGTAATACCTGCTTTCACCATCGAATTAAGCGTCCTAATTACTCCTTCATACTGCTTGTGGTCTCTGTAGCCATTCATCAATATCGTATAGGTATGGACTGTCGCTGGTGGGTGGAATGTGTTTTTTTCATGTTTCTTTTTCTCCATCCACGCATATTCGACCCTTCTGTTCATCATTTCAATACCAGTGTTGAAAGTCTTTTCAAACTGTAAGAGACTTTTCAGGAGGATGTCATGTACTGCATGTCCCCGCTCCTCAATCAGATTGGTCACAATTGGATCACGCCAGGCAAAAGCTGTCATGAACTTCTTATAGTATATCAGCAGGGCTTTTGGATCCCTGATGCTCCAATAATGAGCCTTGAGCATGATTTGAAGAGTGAGGCTATCTGGCTGCATGAGCATATCGTCCGGTCGCTGTGCCAAGTTGGTAACCATGCGGGAAATTTCCTGTAAATGTGGAGGTGTTGTGTCCGAGATATTCTCAAAAAGATCATCCAGTGGAAAATCAGTAATTCTTTGATATGGAGCACGGTGAAAGAATTTTGTGTATAGTTGAACCATCAGTCGCCACGCTCTTACGCCAAGTCTCTTGCGTTGATCACGCCTAATTTCGTCTTTGGTCTCGTCGATTTGATATATGAAATCTAAAAAGTCGTTCAAAAGGACTGGGGTCCAACCTTTCGTAGCTTCGATCATGTCGACGTCACGTTGAAAAGATTCCATATCGAAGGCCTTTTTCGCGCCGTTAAGAAGTATCGAGAAAACATGGGCGTCTGGTTCGATACCGGCTTCAAGCAAGCTATTGAATATCTTCCACGCAACGTCGATTCGTCCACGAACGCAGAAATTTCGCATGAGCGCAGATAAGCCTAACAGACTTGGACGAAACCCCAGATCAAGGAGTGCTTTGAATAATTCATCTGGCGCGGCGTCCTCGTCTGCAACGTTGTCCCCCTTCTTCATCGTAAAGAGCGTGGTACAGACGCTAGAAGGCGCCGGAGCATTGATATCGAAGCCGGGCATGGTTGAGAGGAAACGTATAACGTCTGTAGCCTGTGCCTTGTACCTAGATCTAACGGCCAAACGACTGGCAAAATGCAACAAGGTATTTTGCCGAAGCGGATGTTCAAGCTTTCTCAGAGCCTCGTACAATTCAAACATCCGAGATGTGCGTATCAGTGATGTCGCTTTCCAGATGGCCCATTGATCTAAAATCAAATATTTCGGGGGCGCTTTCTGGAGTAAAAAGAAAATGAGGTTTGCAACTTCTCTGCGTTTCCGCCCACCATCTCGCATGCCCTCCACATTTCGCAGAAGGAGATAGATTGTGTCCTCTATGACATAACTTGGACACCATTCAGGCTGGAAGGTCTCTTGCACGAAACTCGGCACCTTAGCCGGAGTAGAACGAAACAATGAGGCCACATAGCCTTGCCATATGGTCTTTCGTCTGTCGTTGCTCAGCTCACTCCACGAACCTCTGACTATCTCCCAAGATTGGATCGTATTATCCTTCTTAACGTCGCTCTGGATCGAATTTTCATCATCATTTGGCGTTGGCTGTGATTTTTGAATGACCTCTAGTAATTCGGGGAGATTTCTTTTCCAATCATCATACCTATCAAGCTCTTCACCGGCCTCTTGCCCGGAATCCCTTCCACCGAGTAGCCTTCCTAGCTGGTTTACGGCGTGGCGGGCGTTATAGTTTGTTAAACCGAACATGTAAGAAACATCATCGCGAATGAACATGAAGTTACCACGGGACTTCAGCACTTTTAACTTCAGACGCCGGGAGGTGGTAGGTCTGTGTAGATGAGCACGCCATGCGGTTTCAGAGCGCCGTCGAGGAATATATTTCCTTAACCGAGGTTCTCGTCCCCGACCTGATTCTAATCCAGGAACTTGAGATGCGAAAGGCCCAAGAAGCAATTTAGGCGGCTGGGATAGGCGAGAGTTTGTCTCATCATGCTCAAGAGAGGAGTCTAGTCTTTGAGTGAATGAAGCCCATGTTGGTTGCGACGCAGATGATGACGATGCTTGGGTATGTAATTGAAAACGTTTTGGCCTCAACTGTACAATACGAGACTGTGTAAAACGTGCTATGCATTGGCGGCATATGAATGGTGTTGACATTGTTTAAGAAGGGAACGTATTTCTCGATCGATATGAGATTGGCGATTAGGCATTTTTATGGTCGTGAGAGCACATCTCTCAGAAAAATGAGAATTAGTGAAATCAGAGACTGTTAAAGCATAATCACAATCCCGAATATACTTAGGCTTTGGGCCGGAAATAATGTACAAAGGATGATACAGTGATGTTTATATTGTTAAAATATTGAGTGGTATTATGTTCATATGCAGAGGTTGAAGTTCACCTTGGACTTGGTGGCGTTCAATTTCTTTATCGCGTTATCTCTTATCGATACGCAAACACCTACCAAACCGCCAATTTAATTCACCTGTCGTACCTTCTTCACCTGGCATCTTGCCAATTTTCACAAGCCTTGTGCTAAACCAACACAACTCTTCCCTCTTTCAAATCTTCGATAATCTGAATATCTGCCGCTGTAAATAAACCAACCAGAACATCAGAAAGGCAACTTCAAAATGTCATCGTCGCACGCGACGCTCAGCGCGGCGTCAGACGACCGAAAGGCGCGGCTCGCCAAGCTCAAGAACCTAAAGCGCAAACAACCCGCCGACGAGATCGCGCCCCCGGAATCAGAGCGCTCGGCGTCGCCTCCCGCGCCCACACTCGCAGAGTCGGGAGATCACGACGATCAGCTAGAAAACGACGTGACGCGCCTGCACCTCTCCGGCCGCAACTACGATGCCGAAGCCAAGGGGGCCAAGCTCGGGTTCGAGGCACCGCCTACGGCGACCATGGAGGGCCCCACGTTAGAACAACAGGCTGCGGATGTGGAGGCGGAGATTAAGAAGAAGGCTGATGAGGACGCGAAGGATGATAAGGGCATTGATTTGTTCAAGTTGCAGCCGAAGAAACCGAATTGGGATCTGAAGAGGGATCTGGATAAGAAGCTGGAGGTGCTGAATGTGCGCACCGATAATGCGATTGCGAAGTTGGTTAGGGAGCGTATTGCGAGTGCTCAGGAACAGGCTAAGGCGAAGAAGACGGCTACGGGTACGGCTAAGGCAGTTGAGAATGGCGAGGGTGATAGCGAGGAGGCGGCTGGTGTAGATGGGGTTGCGTTGGTGGAGGGTCTACGGGTTAGGGAGAGGGAAGATGAAGAAGAGGAACGAAGAGAAAGGGATGAGGAAGACGCCATATAAGGGAACCAGAGGATGGTTAATTTGCATTGTTACGGCGTTGGGTTAACAGCATTGGCGAAAATGGTTTACAGTATGTGCAAGAAAGCTCAAGTAGAATTGGTTCTTTATCAAGACCTCCGAGACTATCCTAAGACTATGATACCCAATCTCAGTCTACTTAATATTAGCGACCCGCATTCATCGCCTGTGTTAAAGCTAATCTCTTGGAGAAAGGACTTAAACTTCGTTCGCGCTGTTCCTGCCGCGGTGGTGGTCCTCCTCTCCGCCCGCCATCCGTATGTCTAGGTGCAGGATTACGGCCTCCATTCTCTTCATGCCGTCTCGGAGGGGTTCTGCCTCGTCTCCGTGGCTCATCCGGAGTCCTTGAGCGGAATCGTCGCCTGTCACGTGCAGGTGGTGATCTGCTAGGACTTGACGAATACCTTCTGCGGCGATTGTCTTGGAACCTTTGTCGAGGCACTTCGTCTCTCGAGTCATACCGGCTTCGCGCAGGGCTGGAGTCTCGCGATGGTGACCTAGATCTCCGACTTGGCCTATCGGATGGGCTCCTACTTCTGGCTGGTCTCCGGGGACTGGGCGAATAGCGTCGCTCATGGTCACTGGCGGAACTGTATGACTGCTTCCGCGGCGCGTGCCTCACGGGCGAAGGGCTTACGTTTCCTCTCTTAGTGGCACTTGGAGGACCCGCCGGAGAATGCTGAGCTCGCGGCGGTGGCGAAGCGGACCGCCTCGTAGATATTGAAGATACGGAGTCATAAGAAGCAGATCTCCTACGCTTTGGAGATTCATTTTCCGAGCCGTCATCTTCCAATTCACGTTTCTTCGCCCTCTCGGCCTCCCGCTTAGCCAGCTCCTCGTCAGCTACACCCTTCCTATAAAAATGATTAGTGAACATAAAATGATATAAATATGATATGTCTGGGCTATATATATTTCTTACTGTTTCTGCTGAAGAGCGCTTGGCTCGTCGCTGGCTAATTTTGGAACCAGCTTTGGGTTAAAGAGCTGTTGCGTCCGAGACGGCCTAGAAACATACGGCCTATCCTGTGACGAGGCCTTGCATTCGTAAGAATAGTGACGTGCTGAGAACGTTAGTAGGGGCCGACTATAGGCAAGTGGTAATGTGAAACATATCTCTTTTTAGACACTTCTGACATTGAACGCTCGCGGGTGTCGATTTAGGTGGACCCCTTCGATACATCTTGATGATGAGATTCGAAATACCGGGATGATGTTGATAGGTAATTAAAAGATGAATAAGGGGTATGGGTATGTTGTCTGATTTCAAAAAAGAAGACTCAAAATAGAAGTGTGAGATGAGATATATTTAATATCTTATGAAACAAGCCTGGTCCTTGGACGATGAAATACGTCTGTCACCTTAAAGTCACCTTGAAGAAGGTTGCTTTGGTTGCTCAAGATGATTACAGGACGGCTGCATGCAAAACAATTTGTGGCGGTGTATGGTCCTATCCAGCCACAGAAGATACAGGCTTGAAACTCAAATAAGCCCCACGCTAGCAGGCTACTAACAGCTGGAATTTGAACGAATTTGACAACCGCACAGCGAGCACGGACCAACTCTTCATGATTTAGGTGTGATTTAAGTGTTGTGATATTAGGTAGGCAGTACCTAAAAGCATGTAGGACCTAGTGCTAAAAAGAGGTAGACACGGCTCCTACCGGTAGGTACCTAAAAGTAAGGCGCTAACTCGCTAACTACCCTAGCGTGTCCCCAAGTTTTGTTAAGAAAGCCCTGCCATTTTTAAATGTTCAGTGTTCACGTTTGTCGACCCGAGACAGGGCCGCAGGCTGGAGAATTGAAACCTTGATTTGATTTTAACTTCCTCTCCGTCACAACTGATTTTCCGATTATCTACCACTCTACCATAATCTCCATAATCTACTTACAACGTCCAAGCCTCACTCTAATCCTTCTTACCTCGCATGTCGTAGATATCTACATTTTTTGACATTCGCCATTATACGAGAAAAACAATAAGAAAAGTTTTGAGTGCGACAGCGAATTCGTGTTTAAGGAAGGATAAGAAGGAGAGAAGGCGACGGCCGCCTCATTCTTTTTTTCCTCCTCTAATATCATCGGCGTTTGCTTCCGTCACGCTGGTCAAAACCCATCGCCAACACCCTTCATCTGCAACTAAGGACATCTCAATTTCGTCGGCCGACAATCCCACATCCTTGGAATTTGGTGCCTGAGGTGGCTTATATCAACAACCTACACCCAAACAACAAACGCAGGCATAAGACCACCTGCGCATCATCACAGATCTTTGCGACCGAGTCCTCATTAGGTACGAGACAACAGCCAAAGCCATTGCCAATTACGCACTACGGCCTTCACTAAGGTCCTTAACGGTACTTCAAGTTCAAGGACCTCTCATGCGATCAATGTTTGTGCAACCCAACTTCTTTACATGTTAATCTACCACTCGAGCACTGTCAACCAATCCTCTACCGTCCAATCCCATAACTGATCTGCCTTTTGCCCTGGCCTACCTGGTCTACCCGTCCCGTTAACTTCCCTTCCTTTTCCCTTCCTATCCCGCATCCCACCCCCGACCTTCCTTCCCCTGCTGACGGCAGCCCTATTCTAGTATCCATCATTTCCACACTCATCATTCGGTAACTTCATTCCTCGCCATCGTCGACGCCTAACACACAAACACTCAGATCGGCCATTTCAGCTTAAGGGAAAAAAAGAAGAAAAGAAAAGAAACTCCGAGCCTTGGAAACCTCACCTTCACAACGCATTTTCGAGATACCCAAATTACGACACGACAATGATTAGCCGTATTTCGTACTCCCTGAGGGCTGCTTTTATTCATTTTCTTTCCTGATTCCTAGCCGCTCTAACGTCGTTACACCGAGGCTATCGGACATCTCGATCGTTACGTGCTTTAGTTCGTTTCGGGGTTCTTAGGATTTGCGACAACGACGATTATTTTTCCTGTCATTATCGAGGACGAGCGATCCAGTCTGATTACTAGTGCGTACTATCAAACGCGATTTTCACATATTTAATCATGGCGACCGTACCAGCAGCAACCGCTGGTCCTAAAAAACTGTCTTTCGCCAAGGTATGTTTGCTCTAGAGCGCCAACATAATATCCCTTCGCACTTCAACCTAGCACATGATTTCCTTTCTACTCTATTCTATCGGTGTGTAGCTAATGATGGTATAGGTTGTTGCCTCTAAACCCATCTCTAAACCCAAAGAAAACATCCCTATTGTTTCTACTCCCCGAGTCGCCGTACCCACTATGGACCACCGCGTACAGCTTCCTGCCACTTCTACGAGCCCTGCTACATCAAGCAAGAATGTAGCAACTCCAACACATAGCCCGAAAGTTGCTACAAAATCCACACCTGTCCCCAAAACAAATGGCGTAGTGGCTACTCCGCCCAATACCGAGGCGGTTAGCAGCACTAAGCCCGCGCAAAGCGGCAAGGATCAGCAAACATCACTTTCCACCGCCAGCGCTTCATCCACGCCTAGTCTCGTCGTGAACGGCTCCTCGCCATCTTTGGGAGATTCGCAGGGCAAGGCCGAAAACGCAACGTCCGTATCAGATGACGCTTCGCAGAGGGCGGATTCTAATTCCGAGATGGGTACTAAGGCGCCTAGTCTTGATGGTAAGAGCATTACCTCGGGAACCACATTTGCGCTCGACGAGAAGGAATCCCTACGTCCAGACGACAGCGCCAGTGTGAAAGCTTCTGCGGAAGACGACGAGGCGTTTTCCGTAAGGGGATCCTTGATAGCCAACTCTCGGATGGGTTCAGAAGTTGCTCGCATTCATCGACTTAGGATTGGCGATATGCCTGAGCGACGGATTGTCCAAATACTCCCCGAGGCACCGGATCAAGGCATTGTCACACCTCAAAGTGGCGTTTCCAGCCAGCAGCCCCCTATTGAGCAACCTCAGCCGCTTGGTATAGTGAATGGATCTTCTGATGCATTCACCTCTATGTATGGTCAGAATCCGGATGAAAAGCTTCTCGAAGCCATGCAATCCCCGAAGGACAGAATCTTCCTACTCAGATTGGAACAGGATGTTATTAACTTTGTCCAATCTTCTAAGTAAGTGCATATAAACTCATCTAACTAGTACTCAGTGCTAATAAGAATACAGGGAACCATACATGGACTTTCCGCCGAACAACTCTTTCTGTAGGATGTTGACCCACAAGCTCGCTGACTATTATCACATGACACATTCTTTCGAGGCAGTTCAAGGCTCTGTTCGTATCTATCGAACTCCATTTTGCCGGGTGCCTCCATCTTTAGCAAGCATCGCCGGCACGAGCAGCAACCCCAGTACCACTACGACGCCTCCTCAGCTCCTGCCGAAGAAAATTATGCGGCGTGGTGAGGAAGGAGGATCAGGCCAAGCAAGTACCAGCCCGTCCAAAGCTACATCCGAAGTTGGAAGCGACGGGAAGGAGAGAGCACCTACAAAAGAAAAGTATGTGATATTAATACAATATTTGCACGCCTTGCTAACCATATGATAGACTCACAAGAGAAGAGCGCGAGGAAGCCTACCTCAAAGCTCGAGAGAAGATCTTCGGCACTGACAAACCGGGAGAATCCACACCAGGTACATTTTTATATGCCTTTCTAATTGCGTTCTAAAATACTGACGAAACCTAGAAAACGAAGATGCAAACGGAGTCTCAAGAGCAAGTTCCGTGTCTGCCAAGGATAAATCAACCCTTGGAAAGCGCGGGAAGACGGGAAAACAACGAAGAGATGACTCGGAGAGTTTCGACTCCCGCTCTCAATACCAACCGTACTACAACCCTCATCAGCCTAACTGGACACCACACTACGTCCCCATTGGGCACCCGCAGTATAACAATCCAGTTCAACAGCCTTACCAAACCCAAATGCCTCAGGCATATGCGCCTCCTCCCCAGGCATTTCCGGCCATGATGCCGAACAATCCATACCCTCAGTATGGGGGCGTGCCAGTGGTGAGTAGACTCTCAATAATTATCACGTCGCCGAGCTGACCTTACTAAGTACCCTCAGACGCAGCCTACTCCGCCACGATATAACCCTTCTAATGGTTCGATGGGTGCATACGGCGGACCCGTTCAAACTCCTCCGCAACAGCAGTGGCAACAGCCTCCTAGCTACCCTCCTCAAGTGCCCTCTACTAGCCCGTATCAAGGACGACCTCCTCAACCTGCAGCCCAGGGAGCCGCAGGGTCTCTTGGCATCCCTTATGCGTTTGGACAACTTCCCGCGAATGCTAACCCGCATGATCCTAAGAGCCAGCACCCTATTCCCGGAAGTTACAACCGCCATGCTTTTAACCCTAAGACCCAATCATTTGTTCCCGCCAATGGGATGATGCAAGTTCAGCCTCCCATCCCCCCTTATAATATGGGCGGCCACGGTAGTCCTCAAGTTGGATCACCACATCTAGCCTATAGTGGATATGCGTCTCCCGCTCCGCCACCCCAGCCTTACGTTGGAGGACCGGGGTACGGAATGAGCCGGCAAGGGTCGAACAACTCTTTGCCGGCTTATCATCCGCCTCAGCATATACCTCAACACCCGTCGTCGCACCTGCCTCAAGCCCCACCTCAGATGCCGAATAAGCCCAACATCCCTCCGCCGACGGGACCAGGCCAGACGTTCAGCCACTTACCTACCTACGGAAACCCGGCCACCCTACCCCAGAAGCCTCCTACTGGGATCTAGACGAAGACTCGCGCGACGCAAATACACGCATGAAAAGTTAGCAAGCATTGGTGGTGTTTATTCTTTTCGGTGAAGACTCGAGGCGGATGGATAAAGGGCATCCACAAGAGACAATGACACCGGCGTAAAATTGGCGGGCTGCTATTATGGTATCATTGGTTGGCGTTTACGGCGCAGGTGGGTTCAAATTAAGACACGTTGACGGAAATGACGAAAGATCTCCTTGCCCCTTTTTTGTAAGAGCGCTGAGGTCAGAGATGAGATATCAGTAGCCGACATATTCGATGTAGAAGGAACTCCACTCCACGTGGACCGGCCCTAGGTTCCGGGCTACCTAGGATTATGATGATGGCGGTTATAGTACTTGCTGATATCAAGGTAGAATAACGCGAGCAATTTTTATTACAAGCATTAAAACATTGCATCATCCGCTTATCTACTTACCTACTTATACACTCCCCGTCCCCTTTTGCTATAGTTACCCTTCTAGCTTAATACGTAATGGATACACCAGGTCTGTACTGTACTCCAGAAATCACATAAAAATACTACGGTCTATCAATCAATCAAGTCACGAGTCCCCTTTTTCAGTTCAATTTTTTAAATCTTCGTCGCCGCAATAGGGCTCTTCTGTTTCGTTGTTGTTTTTTTATCTAGTAATTACTGAAGACCCCCCGAGTAAAACGCCTAGTGTAACCTCGATTTGCGTATCTTCACATTACATGCATTTGCTCGCCTTGCTTTGCTTTGCTCTGCCTTGCCTTGACCTTGCGACCTTTAAAACCCTCGCCAAACGCGTGCTGGAAATGTGTAATGCATATGCAATACCAAACGGAATAAGCAGCAAGCAACGATGACCTCACGTTTTTCCCCTCCTTACTTTGATCCACCCGAGTAGTGTTCTTGTGAATGTTGTTGATGTTGTGGTTAAGCGGTCCTTGATAGATAGTACCAACCGATTCCCCTAAACTACTTATAGAGGGGGAACGTCGTGAATGAGTGACCCGTCTTGTAGTTGTAGGGAGCATGGATGTGTTTGGAGGACGCGCGGGACGGTGGGATAGGACTAGCTCTTCACTCGCCGTTCTCCCGCGGCTCCCGCGGCTCGCCGCGCTGCTGGTTACCGCCGCCGCGTCCACCTCGGCCACCCCTTTTACCGCCTCGTTGGCCGCGCTCGCCGCGCTCCGGCTTGCCGTCCTTCTCGCCGTCCTTGCCGTCGGTCTTGCTGTCGTCCGCGGCTAAGACGGCCGTGGCTAGACGTTGAGACAGGTCGATCTGCGTGCGGATGCTGTTGGCTAGGTAGCTCACCATCAACACGTCCTGGATGTGGTTGTTGAAGTCGGACTCGATGCTAGAGGGGTCCACTTTAGGTGCCAGGGAGAGCGCGGACATCAGGTACTGGCCCAAGGCGTTGTTCGGCTCGTGCTCTTCGTCGATAACGCCGTTGACGTAGTTCGATACGCGGTCGAGCAGGTCCAAGGTGTGCTCTAGGCTGCGGGTCAGGGACTCCACGTCGGAGATCACGGGCGCGGATCGCGCTTCGGCGTCCCGCGCCGTCGAGATCAGGTCTAGGGCGGAGCGCTCGGCGTCGTTGTAGGCGAGCTTATGCGGCACCTGGATGAAGAGGCAGGACTCGGACGCGCGCTCGGCGTTGACGGCGACGGGGGCGGAGATGTAGGCGCGCGTGCGGACGTCGGAGCCGGGCTCCGCAGACACGGTTAGGTGCACGGCTGGGTGCGGGAACGTGCCCGTCTCGGGCGAGGCGAAGAAGTTCTGGATCAGGGCGCTGAAGCTGTTCAGCTCGTGGCTCGTCGTGTACCAGCCGAGTAGCGTCTCGCGAGGGTGTGCGCGCAAGTGGAGGGAGAGCATGTTCTTCTGGTACTCGACGTCCACCTCGACCTGGTCCTCGTTCTCCGTGTGCGGGATCGCGAAGGACGAGGATACATTCGCTTCGCTGCCGTCCTCGGATCGGGTGCCGACTAGGGCGCCGATTACCCGCGAGGAGGAGGTCGGCGCGGGGCGGATGTCGCGGCGGGTGGCGTGGTCGAGGATGGAGAGGATGGCCTAGTTGCAGTTGGTTAGTATTTACATATTTATCAATTATATATCGAAACATCATGGATGGAGTATGAGAAGGGGTCATGAAATAAGAAAGAGACGTCATACTTGAGGCTGGATGTTCACGGAGAGCGGGGCGATGTTGTGCTGGTAATTCAGCGTCGTGGGCGCCAAGGGCCGCGATAGGTGAAGAAAAGGCTCTGCGTCGACAGCCATGATTGCGTTTTCTTCGCTTCTTTCGTCAAAAATCGATGATGCGGAGGAGAGTGTTTGATTGCGGGTGCGTTTCGGAGTCAAAGGAGCGTTTGCCGCGTCTTCCAGCTCTCTCGCAGAAATTTTGTAAATCAATCGAAACTTTTTTTTGGGAATCGTTGTAATTTTCACGTTCGGTAGTGGGGTTCTGGACAGGTTGTGGGCAAGGCTGAAGGAGGAGTCTGGGATGTGGGGGTGATAACGATAACAATTTTTGGTTCGACAGGGGTTGGTTGTAATTTAGTGGGGTGTGGCTAGAGTATTTATGGGGCGCCGTGGCTCACGCGCAATAATTTCTGCAAGGCTGATGTTCAATCTTGTAATTTTTTTGGTCTATTTCAACTTGCAAGGCCTTTTTTATATCACCTGCATATGCAATGTTTTTTTCCTTGAATTGAATACGGATATTATATTCTGATATTGGTAATTGACTGAGTCATAATATGGCAGGTAGATTCCGAGAGGGTGGCCGCCGCGGTGGCCCTCCTAGAGGAAGGGGAGGTAGAGGCGGAGGACGAGGCGGAAGAGGTGGAAGGGGAGGCAAGAGAGCCTTTGGAGGGGCTCCCAAGTTTGATAGTCAAAGACTCGCGGAGATTGAGTAAGATTCATTTTCTTCCGAGGACTGATCCTGAAATCATCTCTAATATCGCTTACAGGGAATCAGACAGCGAAGTATCCGAAGAGGAACAGCTTTCGCCAGATGAAGAATCTCAGAGTGAAGAATCTCAATCGGATGAAGAAGAGGAGCCTGCAGCTAGTAAACCATACTTTGCTCTGATGCAGAGTTTATCAAAAGAATCATCTGCTCCTAGCTCTAAAAGGAGAAAACTTGACCATCAACCTGATGATAACAACTCAAATGCGAAGCCTGAGAAATCAGAGACTGCCGAAGCTAATGAGGATGAAGACCAAGATATTGATCACATGGAAGAGGCAGAGGAAGGTCCCGAAGATGAGATCGAAGTAGATGATGATGACGAGGATGATATTCCAGACTCATCCGACCCCTTTGAGACTCACTTTGTCAGCCCAGACCAAGATGTCTTATCAAAACGCCTCAAGGCCATTAAAGCGAACCAATATAGCCAAACCCACTCAGAACAGAATGGTTGGAGGACAATACGAAACCTCCCTAGCAAAGATTTAACCCAATCGACCCCACTCCCATCTCCTATATCCGGACCATCAAGTTTGAAGCTTAAACAGAGGCTTGCTGAAACAACCAGTCGAAAAAGACCAGATTTCGACAAATTAGAACAGTTTCTATATCCCCTGACATTCGCCTACAACGATCTCCTATTCTGTGGGCGTACAGCTAGAAATGCCGAGAACTTACGACGGATGGCTTGCCTCCATAGTGTAAATCATGTCTTTAAGTAAGTTTTGATGTTTCGTTCAAAACATAGAGCTATGGATCTAATCATATTATAGGACTCGTGATCGTGTTATCAAAAACAATGCCAAGCTCGCAAAAGAGAGCGAGAACAGCGATTTCGAGCCACGGGACCAGGGTTTCACGCGGCCGAAAGTCTTAATGATACTACCGACTCGCAACTCAGCTGTAAAAATGGTCAATATGATATGCTCCCTATGTGAGCCAGAGCAGCAAGAAAACAGGAAACGCTTCGACGAGTCATACCTCGACAAGGACGCCAAGTTCGCAACAGAGCGTCCCGAGGATTTCCGCGAACTCTTCGAAGGCAACGATGACGACATGTTCCGTATCGGCATCAAGTTCACGCGAAAAACCATCAAGTACTTCTCGCAATTCTACAACTCAGATATATTGATAGCCTCGCCCCTGGGCTTGCGCATGGCGATCGGGTCGGAAGAGGACAAGAAGACAAAGAAGGTGGACTTCGACTTTCTCAGCTCGATCGAGGTCGTCGTCGTTGACCAGGCGGACGCCCTGCTCATGCAGAACTGGGAGCACGTCGAGTACGTGTTTGAGCACCTCAACCTGCAGCCGCGCGAAGCGCACGACTGCGATTTTAGCAGGGTCAGGGAATGGTATCTCGAAAGCCAGGCCCCGAATTTCCGCCAGAACATCATCATCTCCGCCTTCAACACGCCCGAGCTCGCGGAACTGCACCGTCGGTACGGAACAAATTGGGCCGGGCGGCTGCGCGTGCAGCCTGAAAGCTACAGCGGCGCGATAGAAGAACTAGGGGGTTTAGTCCGAGCCAAGCAGACGTTCTCACGCTTCGAAGCCGCCTCCGTAGCCAGCGAGCCCGACGCCCGGTTCGAGTACTTCACGAGCGCAGTCGTGCCCTCTCTCACGAAACGGGGCAAAGATCTTACCGGTACCCTGATATTCGTACCCTCATACCTCGATTTCGTGCGCGTGCGTAATTACTTCGCGACGAACGCGGCCTGCGACAACGTCACGTTCGGCGCCGTCAGCGAGTACGCAGACGTCCCGGAGGCGTCGCGCGCGCGCTCGCATTTCCTGAATGGACGACACCAGGTCCTGCTGTACACGGAGCGAGCGCACCATTTCCGGCGCTATGCGATTAGAGGCGCGAGGAGGGTCGTCTTGTACGGGTTGCCCGACAACCCGATTTTTTACAAGGAGATCGTCGGCGGGTATCTGAGCAAGAGCGAGCAAGACTTGAAGATTGAGCCCGGGCAGGGGAACGTCAGGGTCCTGTTTTCGAAGTACGATCTATTGAGGTTGGAGAGGGTTGTTGGGAGTAAGAGGGTGGGGAAGATGGTTAGGGATAGGGGGGATACGTTTGATTTTATATGATACAAACAAGGCACAGAGTAATTGGGGGTGGTTAATACCTACATATTTAAAAATCAAGATATTTACGAATGCTTGGGGAGTTAGTATAGTTGTGAATTGTTCGTTTTTTTCTTCTTGTATGTGCTGTAGTAGGTATTGGTACATATTTCATACAACACCCGTCGTACTCGGTCCGAAAAACCTAGCATGGCCCTCTCAACCAGGCCATAATAGAGAATATTCTCATTCCTCAAGTTCAGGAATAACCTGACCTCACCGAAGCACTTTCGCCCCCTCCCCTCGCTACCTAGTCCTCGCCTAAAACTTCCGCGTCGGATCCGCCGGGTTCAAAACCCTCTTGTGCAAGCTCAACCTGGAGACCTTCTCAACCATCTCATCGAACGCCTCCGGACCGTTCTTTCGAAACTGCGTTACCTTCTTCTTGTTCAGAAGCGTGTAGTACGTCGAGTCCTTGCCCATCTTCTTATCCCGCGCCACGGCCGCAGCTGTCATCGCGAACCGCAGGTCTCGCGGCCCGTCGACGAGCTCTAGGATCGCGCTGTCGCCTTGGTCGTACTTTGATTTGGGCTCCGTGCGGAGCACGCGGGTGTACCCGCCGGGTCGGTCGGCGTACCGTAGGCGTAGCTCGCCGAAGAGTTTGGGGAGGAGGGCGTGAGGGGTCTGCGGTTATATAAAGTCAGTCGACATCCGTGGTGGGGTAGTATCGGGCGGGGTCCGTAGAGAAGATTTAAATGCATACATATAATATTCCCTGGGCTTTCCGCCTACTGGTCTCATTGTTCCTCTTCGCAATGGTGATCAGCTTGTCAGCGAGTCGCTGGGTTTCCTTGGCCTTGGGCCATGTGGTGTGGATTCGCTCGTGCTGGACGAGGGCCGTCAACAAGTTTCGCAGCAGGGCCTGTCTGTGCGAGGACTTCCGACTCAGATGTCGGTACCTGACTAAACCTCCCGCCATCCTTCAATTGCTCGGGTTCGAGACGAGCAATGGGTGTTTTATGGTGGGATTGAGGTTTAGAGACTGGTGATGTTCGATCTTGACGATAATTGACAGGGGTACGGAAGTACTTTCACCATCGTCGATTTTAATTGGGTCAATCGGGTCTAGCTTTAAGGTTGGTGCACGGACCGAGCTGAGGGAAGGTACGAAGGTACTTGAGGCTTTGTACCTTGTACTTAGCGCGACTTTCATCTGATGACGAACATTAAACTTCGATCTTGGAATCTTCAATTGACTACCACTTTAACAACGTCTATTAAGGGCCAATCAAGCTCTCCTCCTCCCCTGGCGAAAGTGTGGAAGAGCTCGGGAAGATCACATTCGTTTTTACTATTTCAGTTCACTCCCCCTTAGTTGGCATATAATTAGACTTGCGCCGTAGAGCGCACATTAAACAGCTCACCATGGGCTTCACAACTGGCTTCGTACGTTAATATAAAACATTATATCAACTATTATTAGACACCCTCTAATTACTTTGTGTTATATATAGACCGGAGGCGTAACCCTCACCCTCTCGATAGCCTACCTGACTGTACTGGCGCACCAACGAAGCAGAGAACACCAAGCTGCTGTCCTCCGGCAACAGACTTATTTACTATCAAGCATCATCGATCCACTACCTCCAGCACTGCCGCCCACAAGAGCCGAGATAGCAGCGGCAGAGCGCGCACATTTCACAGAGAAAGCTAAGGATCGATGGAACACAGAAGTAGAAGGTGCTGTTCGTTGGGCTCAGAGCAAAGACTGGGACGAGGTTCGTGAGGACGCCGAAGCTGCCCTCTCTCGACTATGGGCCAAGGCGTTTAGTGAAGCTCAGGAACAAGTCGAAAAGGATCAAAGAAAAGCAGATGTCGTCGATAGCAAGGAGAAGGCGACCAGTATAGCTTCGGCTGCCAAGAATGCCTTTACGAATGCGGAAACGAAGAGTTCCGAAGCAGTGAATAAAACGGAAGAAAAGGCCGAGAAGACAAAAGGCTCGATATTCGGCGCTATCGCAAGTGGCTTTAGTAAGGCGAAATCGGCTGTGGTAGGATCAAGCGAGAAGGTCGAAGAGGTATCATCCCAACTCTCTGCCGAAGAAAAGGCGCTCAATCAACGATATCAAAAGTCGACTGGGCTTGAGAGGAGCAAAGAGGAAGTGCTGGCTGCAAGATATAACCAACAATCCAGCACACAATTGAAGGCATAGAAGGATTGCATGTAGGTCACCTATTTGGCTATTGTGTCTTTTTACGCCGGATGATTCTTGGGGGGAAGAAAAAAAGTAACGAATACCCTGTACGATACAGACTACTGTCTACCCGTCTTACCTAAGAAGAAAATAATGAAGTGCCCTAAATACCCCTCTATCTCTGTGGGATGTATAATAGATAACGATGAAGATGGTGACGAGAACCCATAGTTTGTTTTTCTTAGGCAGCTGCCTACTTGAATTGACGGCACCGACCACCCACCTTCACACATCCTGTTATATATAATTCACCACATCATGTTTCCAAATTCTTTCCTTCTTCCTCACCAAAAACGAAAAAATTAGAAAATCAAAATACTGGTCACCTTCCTTTCTCCACGCCCTTCACACACACACACACTTTCTCTCTCCTTCCTTCACCCCAAACTATTCTTCAATTACTCATACCTCTCCCCGCGTCGCAAATCAACGGTGATCAGCAGTTAATTTCTATCAATTACCTTTTGAAGGAATCATCGCGACCATGTCACCTAGAGAGGATCCCAACTATCAGCCTCCCAATAACTCGATGACTGAGAAGAGAGCAGATATAGACCTTTCAGGTGACGATGGCTACCTCCGCCCTTCGCATGAGAATCATTACAGTCGGTATCGTCGTCCCACCGTCCATACTCAATCCACATCTTCCGGCGGTGGTGAAAGTCCGCGCCCTCGAATCAATGACCATCGGGATAATCTACCTTGTACTATCTCAGCCTAGGAACGTGAGATTGCGAACATGGAAGGTGACCCCGATTTTCCTCGACTTACGGAATACCTTTCCAATCCCGTTATCGTCGTCCAAGAGCCTACCCCTCCCGAGTCAACAGGTGTGCCTAAGAAGACGCGCGAGATAGAGGAGGGTAGGCTCAAGGAGCCATCCGAAAAGTCGTCCCGTCGCCATCAGGAGAAGAAAGCCGGGCTCTATCACGAGAATGTGAGAGCCGCCGAAGTCGCCGCCCAGGAAGCTACTCCCAGGTATAAGGCCAATGATAAAGTCAGAGTCAAGATGAACGGCAATGATTACAACGACGATAGGGCTAAGGTCAAAGAGATCCTCGAAGGTGCTAAAATCGCCGCTGCAGAGGCCAATGGCCAACCCCTCCACCGCAAGCACCGCTATCACATCACCCACCACTATCATATCCATCATCATCACTACCATACAAACTTTTATCCTGGCGCTGACGGCCCACAACACCGTCGCAGCGAATCGAAGCACAGATACTACGCCGAACCGCCTCCAGCCCACGACCTACACGGCTACGTTCAGCTGCCCGGGTGCCAGGGCGTACATGTGCAATCTAAGGACCCGCACGCGTTACGCTCTCAAGCCGAGTTTCGTGACCGTCACCAGCTGTCACGATCACAATCGCAATCCCAGTGCTGTCGCCGCCCATCCGAGCACGACAAGGAAGAGCATGGTAGTGGTGAGGAGGAAGTAGTGCGCTCTCAGCCTGACTTACGCGACAACCACCAGCGCTCGCGATCTCAATCACGGTACCGCCGCCACGAGACCGAGCACAGCAAGCAAGAACGCAGTAGCAACGATGAGGAAGAAATGCGCTCGAGCGCAGCTCCTGAACGTACCAAGAGCTACCGCCGCTACAGAGAGTACCCTCCCACCGCTGCGGTTGTGAACGGTGATTATGGTGAAGGTGAAGAGGTGCCGAAGATCAAGGCTAAGGAGTCGGAAGACGGAGCAGGACACAGCTACCGTCGCCACCGGGATTCTCGCTCGCATCCCGATTCCCGAACCTGTGCTCGCTCTCGCGCGCACACTCATACACATACCCACATCAACACCAACGCTTCGATACCCAAGCTTCCCCATGACGACTCCCAGCGACGACGCTCCGTCCCCGTCCCTGCCCCCGCCCCCATCGACCAAGACTTCCAGGACGTCTCGGGCTTAGCGTCTCGCCGCAGCCATAAGCAGCGCGACAATGGTAGCAAGCGCGAACGCACCCACAACCACCAGCGCCAGCGCCAGCGCCAGCGTTCCCCTTCTCCATCGTCGCTGGACTCGGTGACTCCCGCCGATAGCGCAAGCCAGGTTGGCGTTAGTACTGACCAAAGTACGGGATCAAAGTCAAAGCTGAAGTCCAAGTTGCGCAAGTAGGTCTTTCGTCTGCTGAACTGAAGCTGGTAATACCTACATAAATACGCGCGGGTGCCCACGTCCCTCATAAACATGAGGATCGAACGTGGACATAGGCAATACCTATAGCTGTGCATGTCCAACTAGCAGGAAAAGAGTAAGCCATACTACCGCAACAAGCATCAATGGAACTATCTGCTCATATTGACACTAGCAACAGTACACATCTATCATCGCCCCAAAGCCGGGAACGAGCTAAAGAGGGGGGAATTAGGAGACGATAACAACTTGCAAGCACGCGTCTCCGTCATCAACTTTACTCGAACCCTCCACGCGCGCATATCAGCTATTACACGCCGACGACCATATCGCAGTTAACTAGCCTACCTCATTTACCGGTGGCCAGTTATTCGCTTGCACAATCTCGCAACAAAACTTTAGCATTTTTATTGAATCATCCTCGTACGTATTCGGATGTACTTAGGTAGTTTCGTCATAATAACAACCTCGGATGCTTTACCGCCAATGATGGGATTTTAATAGAGTATTTTCCGTGACATGGTGATTGTTCAATACATCTACTCGTAGATACATATCACCAATTCAACAAAACTAGAATTTGAAACGTAAACCGGGTTCTCATTTCACGGTATCTCGAAACTACAAACAGCGCGACCTCATCATTTAGGTCAACTCTTCTCTTCATCATCATCTCCATCTCTCCTTCCCTTCCCCATTCCTCTACACTGCATGTACTGCGTATCTAACCTCCCCTCCAAGTCGCTTAACAAACAACCGCAATAACAGCAACGACGAACGTAAAGACATTTTTAAAAGAGAAAAAACAGCGCGTGGTATCAACCGGACGACCGTGATAAGTCTTCGACATGTGACTCGGTCCAACATAACAGTAACACAACCCATTGGATGAAGAATAGAGAGAAAAAGGGAAACAGGTGGGTGATATCGACGATGGATATACGCGTAAAAAGAAGACATTCGTGATGATGACTAGATTTTTCAAGTCGACATTCTCCCAGCCGAGAAGCCATGAATATTTAAAACCTTTGCCTCCGTTCTAAAATTTTGAAATTTTGAAATCCTTGTTACCTACACGACTCGTGGGAATAAAAATGTTGAAATGTGAGAATTTATACATGAATATGTAAACGTGAGTAAGCGTGAGTTAGAATTTAGTGTAGATTTAATACGCCGTAGACTTCTTGCGACTTCCAAACATGCGGGAAAATCCGCTGCTCTTGGTCTCGACCGGAGAAGGAGCCCGTGCTATCGTTTGAGGCGGCGGTTCGGAGTCTCGTAGGAAACTAGCCAAATCGGACGTGGCGGTATTAGCAGAGACGGCGTCTCGTGGCTCGAATTTCTTCATCGGAACGCGACCTGAAGGAGCAGACATGATTGGCGGGGCTCTCATTGACGCCGGTGCTGGAGCTGGTGCTGATGGTTTGGGATCGCCCCCATACTTGTCTGCCCCAATCGGCACGACAATGGGCGTATAACCCTTGCCGTTGCCAGCTCGACTGTTGAGAGATCTCGAATCGGTGGTGCTAAGTCCCTTATTCGGATTCGATTTGCTAATAGAACCACCGCCTGACCTCAAACGCGCTATCAGATTTGGTGCGCTAGATTTCTTCTTCGGGATGGCGATAGGTTGAGGTTCCGGCTCGGGTGGAGGAGGGTAGTTGTTAAGGAAATCGATGAGACTTTCTTCCTTCTTCGGCTTCGGCTTTGGTGTCATGTCCAAATCGTCATATTCATCGTCGCTGATATCGATGGCATAGGGATCACGAACTCTACGTCTCGTCTTCTTAGGCATCATATCATCGTCGTCAAAGTTATTTCCTGTGAACTGCTGCATCTTGTTTGCCTTGCTCAAAAGCGCACTTTGAGAGTTCATCGACGAAGGGGCTGACGTTTCCGTAAAGTTCGTAGATGTTTCGCTGTTTCGAATATTGGGGATCACTGCATCAACTGCTCTACCTCCCCCAGCCCCACTCATTTGTAGCTGGTCTGAATCCATGGTTGTTCGGAAGGGGGCAACATGTCGAGGGATGCGAGGGTTGTTCCCGTTACTGTTTGGTGGTCCGCGTCGGATGAAGTCTATGAGGTCAGAGTTTTCGCTCGTTGAGTGAATAGAAGCATCTCTTGCTTGGAGGTTAGACCGGAAGCTCGTGTTCGTCTGACGGCTATCCACGCTTGCGCTCTTCCCCACATGCGAAGGTCCTGTAGTACTGCGTACGAGCTTGTTCCCTGTACCCTTGTGTGCACGATTGTATTGAGCGCTGTGCTCTCCAGGGGGTCCAGTGGACCGAATGAAGTCAGCAAAGTCTTGCAGCGACTCTCGAGGAACTCGAGCTTCTCTAGCCTGCGGTGCGGCAGCCGATCGGCCTTTTGGCGGGATTGAGACGGACGAATTTGAGATAGATGACGCGTACTTTCCGGTGATGGGAAGGTCCGTGGGCGGATGGGAACCTAGACTGGTCTGCTTCGTTATTGATGCCGTCCTCTTAATAGAGGAAGATCGGGATCGTTCGGCGAGCCTCGTTTCCTCGGGCTTCTGGAATCTATTAGAAAGCTTGGGGCTTCCATTATGTTGCGATGAACTCGACTGTTTTCCTTGTTAGATTCTGTTTTAGTCATGCATGGTTTATAACTTACATCAATATCGCGCATGTTTTCGGGTGTGAGGGTGTATTGTAGAGTTTCACCACTGTGGATAAGCTGCTCGAAATCGCGAGCCTTATCCTCGGAGCGCCGAGAGTTGCCGTCTTCGGAGGTACGAACAGCCTTAAATTTGGTTGATGTAGAGGAGGGGGACTCGCTTGGCACAGGACGAGGGAATTTTGGCGACTCAGGCGAGTCTCGCCGGTCAGACCTCGGAGATGGCGCACCATTTGAGACTGATCGTCCGTAAACCGGTCGGCTCGTGCTTCGCTCCGGCAGAGTCGGTAGCGGTGGATTCCTCGCTGCTCTTAATGGTGTGACGGGCTTCTCTTCCACAGATCCTTCAGTTTCAGGGCCGCTTATGATTGACACTTTGGTAGGTACCGATAACTGAGATGACTGCGAATGGACGCTCCTCAAAGGACTCGGGTTTCGGGGAGGTTGTATTATTGGGAGATTTACGTCTTGAGAGTCTTCGGATGAGTGTTGAGGAACAACAGCATTTCTCTTAGTAGAGGAAGAGTCGTCTGCATCAGTCTCTTCGGCAATAGGAGGGGTGGTCGAGACTCTACGAATAGTCATAGCAGAGTCCGGTAAGTCCATGGCACTTCCTCGCCAACCGGCAGTCGGGCTGCGAGGACTTTGCACCTCAATCACACGCACCGATCGCGAGCTATTAGATCTCACATGCACTAGAGGGGCTGGTCTACCAGACTCCGATGTGGCGGGCGAGCTTCTTCCACCTATACTCTCTCCAATCGATATTCTTGACGATGTCATAATTTCGGGTTCTTCAAAGTCGTCAATTTCCTCCTCTTCAGCTTTGGTCACTGGGGTGCTACTGCTAGTCGTAGCCGACATCACAGGTAAGGCGCCAGAGAGCCCCTCGGGGATCATCAGATTGTTCAAGGCTGCTTGAAGCTCCGGTGTTTCCCTAACCGAATCTCTCATCCTCTTAGGATATCTATCCGCGCGAGCGTTTCCTTCTTTTTCTTTAGTAGAAGTAGCCTCGACCGTCGGTTCTGCTGATGGCTTCTCTGATTCCACATCATTGCTGCTTGTCTCGTTAGATACTTGAGGATCGATTTCGCGGGTTGTTGGCGGAGGAGAAGGGTATCGGGGGGTTTTCCGTAATGGAAGAGAGCGCACGCGTCGAATTGGAGTACGCGCTTTCGAGGATCCGATCGAGGCTAGTGCAGCCTTTGTTGACTGAGAAAAGATAGCAAAACTCTTCGGGCGCACAGCTTGGTCTCTTTCATCTTCGCTTTCTTCCTCGTCACTATAGGTGGCCTCGACATCGCTGTCCGGTAAAGGTATATCGGCCGGCTCGGTCACCTTCTGTTCCGATTTAGTGCTCGTTTCTTCGCCAGCGGCCTCTGCATCTTGTTCCTCCTGGACCGCAAGCGCAGGGTCAGAATCTCTAGGCGTGGGAAGCGGTTGCACGTGATCAGTCGCCGAGCTGCCACGCCGTTGCGTCGCACCAGTAGAACTTCGCGAGAAGGGCCGGGAGTAGTTGGGCTCGGACGGTGATCGAATTCTCTTTTTCCAAGAACGCCAGAGCCTTCCAAGAGTTCGATCCAAAGCAACGCGCTCCATGTCCAGTTCTTGGACAACAATACGATCGAAATACTCCCCGGGCACCCGAGTACCTTCCTTTAACTCCTTCTCATATTTCACACGCAACCGGTTGAACGCCGCCTGGCCGGCTATGACGAGAACTTGTTCGCCCATAAATTCGAGGATCGAGGTTAAGAAAATGGCGACCGCCGGGGACACAATATCCGACATAATATCGTCCGATTCGCCCCTGAGGTGCTCCTGTTCCATGTGGTAATCCTCATCTTCCTCTTCCATATCACCGAGGGAGGAATAGACCATGCATCGTAATCTCGTTCTCTTCCATACTAGTTCAAGATCCCAATCGCGAGGAGTTTCGGCACCGGTGGCCTGGGATAAATCTTCAACTTCACCACCGCCTAGATATTCTCGAAGCTCTTCATCTGCGTTGTTAATGGCATCTTTAGCAAGTTTCGGCTTCAATACATCGCTAACGGCAGGTCGTAGGGCAGCTAATGAGGTAGATTTTGCAACTCCGATGATGTTGAATAGAAGCTGGTCAACAAAGTTATTGGCAAGTTGAAGCGCACTCTGTGAAACCAAAGCAGTCTCCCCTGATGGCTCGATTCCCATTTCATCGTACCATGACTCAGAATGGCTATCGTGGTCATTTGTCACAATTTGCGAGGCAGCAGAAGCAGCTATAAATACCGCCTCAGGCGTTACGGAGAGAGGAGGCGACATGAGACTGGGGCCGACCGTAGATGGGCGGTCGCTCGAGATGCTTTGTGTTCTCGAACGAACATGCCGCGGGGTGCTCGCGACAGCGACTGAAGAAGAGCTCGACATGGCGGAATCGCGGGTATGGAATGTTTCAATCGGAATATCTGTGGTAACGGCAGACCCCGGAAGGTCGCCCTTGTTAGGGTTGGGCGACAGGATGAATCGAAGTGCTGCAGACAGCCAGTCTGCAGGAATTAAGACACTCTAGGGATTGTTATCGAAACGTGGGAGCTGCGATGAAACTATAAAATTAACTGCACGTTCTATAATATTCGGTGGAAGGTAATTTAATGATTGCACCGAAACGATTGCCGAAGAGAGAGCTAGAAGATCATTGGTGAATTGGACGAATGGAAGCTCGCAGATGAAACATTCCGCGGAAGGACTGGGAAACCTAACGAGCCAAGTGTTGATATGCAATGTAGGTGTAGGTATGCAGGTATGTACAAGTGGAAATTGTCCCTAGCTTGAGACTGGTCGGCGACTTCATAAATCATGCATCACGACAAGACATCTTTACAGATAACTCGTCAAGAGATGGAAAAAGAAAGGATAGACGTCCACCGTATGGGATATTGAGATATGGGATAGGAGATAGGGAATAACTGGTGATGTGACGTGTGGTATAACACAGTTCAGTGTGACCACATGTGATGTGATAGGGAATTTGTGTAGTAAAAGGAAAAAATGAGATGGGATAATTTGGATGACCACCAGGTCGCTGGAAGTGATAGAAGTGATATGTAGCTCATATTGCTGTTTTCCCCTATTATCTCGCTAATAAGATGGGAATTGAGGCTTCGTACTATGTAGAGGAAGCGAGGAAACAGCCCTTGTCGACTAGGGGGTCACATACGGTAGTAAACAGAGCAGATCAGTAGGTAAATTGTTTTTCCAAGATTGTTATATACCTTAGGCTGCTTAGGTAGATACTCGCCATCGATTCTGCGCAGTTCATAGATTTGGGACAGGATAGATGAAGATGATAGGCAAAAGCAAAACGATAAACGGCAAGAGAGGGAAAAATCGACCAACCACGTACCCTATCAAGACCTGCGAGATCTGGATTATTGATTCGGAAGAAGCAAATGCACCACGAACTGCCAGACGGAATAGCTACCGCTTTTTCGGGTTCTTTAAGGTGAGCTTTAAGCTTGTATCGAGTTCTTATTCTCGTCAAGAAGACATGTTGGTCGCAAAAAACCGGAAGGGCGGATATAATGTTTGTCGGCGACCTAGCGTTCCCAATTACCCAATCTGCCAATCACCTCAGCAACCAAACAAGATCGCTCTTCAATTACGAATTGGACGGTAGCCGGAGAGGGAGGTCATAGATGAATTGAAGCATGGAAACATTAAAAAAACATTGACAGTTTAAACGTTGAACTTTGAAAAAAAAAAGTTGTTCTGGTGACAGTTCTGACAGTTTCTGACAATTCTACTTTTAGTCTCAAGGTTTGCCGGTACGCACCTTCGCACCCGGGCAAGGTTTAATAAAGTCAAACTGTCTACCTAAAGTCGGCAACGTCCAACGTTTCGCGGCTGTGAAGCAGGGTATATCCATTGCATCCCACCCTACATCTTCTACATCTGTACATCTACATGGTACATCTTACCCAGTTCCAGTTCGTGCCTTCTAAAACTATATGTCAGTACCATACCAGCCCATACTAAAGCTGGGCGTCGCCCCATCCGAGCCGGAACCAAAATAACGCTAATTTAGAGCTATGCACCTAAGTCGTTAGCTTGATCCCTGCTCATGTTTGTATGTGTTAGGGGAGCAGCTGGGGGAGTACACATCAGAAAATTTGGACATGCACCCCTGAACCAGGGTTTAAATTCTTCGCAGCAGGTGGGATAATTTCGAATTGAAGTTAAACGTAAACTTAAGACCCCGCATAAAATGTAGGGAAGGTGTAGAGAGTCTAGGGAGTTAGTTGAATAGTCTCTTCTCTTTTAGGCTTTATGTGAAAATGCTTCTATCTTTCATCATCATCATATCTCAACATCATGGATATCTATATTTTCTATATCCATTCATTCCTTACTCATGTCTTTCTAAAGGCGTTGTCCAAACTCTCAATTTGGATGAATATGCTTAGATAGGCTAGAGGGTGGATATATCCGTGTTTCGAGCTCGAATTTCGGAGATTTATTGTGTAAATATGCAGCGGGCAGCACGTCGCACGTCCACTAAAGGACAATTTTCCCAAGGGCTTCTTCTCTGTCCGTGGTCACGGTAAGTTAATCGAATCCAGATTTTTAAAAAGTCTCAGGTTATGAGCTGTTAGTATTTTATTCACTACCACCTAGGTAAATATATGCATCCATACTATGCATAGTATTCCTAAGAAATATAATCCATCAAGTATCCGAAACTATAATCTTGAAGGGTCTTGGTCTTGGTCTTGAAGCTGTCCCGAAAAAAGACGGCGGCGCCGCTGCACCAAGCACCAAGGGGCTAGCCCCAGTGGAGGCCGAACTTCTAGGAACGCGCGGATTTTGATATTGCTCAAGGGATCGAGAAACCCACACAGAGTGGAGGTCATGGATCTCGTGGGAGTGGAGGATCCCATCTTTTGGTTCGTTCGAATAAATCGAATCGTCGAATCCGGTTGGTGATTCCGTGCTAGTCTTGCGATGACACGCGAAGAACGACAGGGTTGGTGATATGCTAAACCGCTTTGAATGATAAATGATAGGTTGCCCAGCTCAACCCAGGTCTATCCAAGTCATACCCAAGTCGTCCCCCGTGCAGCTTCATTGTTAGCTGCGCAGCTGGTGATCCGTGAACCGTCAATCAAATTCGAAATCAACAACTTTGATACTACCGATCCTACCTAAATACATCAAACATATATCAGAGCCGAATATCAATGTAATATCGTTAATAATGTCGCACTAGGGGTGAGATGATGACCGCATTAGGCGTCGAGCTTTTACCTACTATGGTACCATCTACATGAGCAAACCCGCTTCTTATTACGCCAGCCTTCTAAAGGAGGAACTACTTGCTATGTACCCGGTATGCTGTACATCGATGGCGTAGCCAGGCTCTGATAGAAGTTTGCGAAATTAGGTCCGGCAACTGGATAAGGGGGGATACGGGACCGCATGTCTCGGTCTGTCTTAGGCGTTATTTATCGAGCTTCTATTCAACGATTACTGTTCCTCCACCGAATTATATCATATATCATATTGCTTCTGCATGCTCACAGACTTGCAGGACTCAAACTCGTTGGCAATGCAGTATCTAAACCCTACAAACATGAAGTATGGATAAGCTCCAAGATCCGTAGGATGCAGGATTCTAATGCTAGTCCGGGTTTGGTAGAAGATGTCTTTAAATACAACCCTCCCGAGAAGCTTACTGATTGTAACGTACATACTAGTACGTACCTGACATACATACAGCCCAGGTATCTGACGTACAGCCGACGAGAAACAGGATGTGGGTTCTAAACTCCGGGGCCACACCATTACATCGCCAAAGACTTGCCGATCTAGGCTGCTCGGACGGGAACAGGATTTGCTGAAATCCTTCACCGCAATTATAACATGCATCTCCCTTCCAAGTCGTATTATAATACAATTCGCATACATTCGGTCCTCCTCAGAGGAAATATGGCATTTCCTTGTCTTCCAAACCTTCCAAACATATACGACTTAGTATGTACGTCAACACAAACCCGTGGGGTCGATTGCCCAGCCAAGATAAGTTTCAGGGGTTCTAGAAAGGGGGCAAATGTCAATTCTGCTCGTCACATGAGAGGCAAACAACGTCAATTGTCTGCTTTGTACGCCTTTTAAGTACCTAAAATATCACTCTTGGAGTAGCTCTGTAATACGTAATGCCCAGGGACTTTCTTGTGTGGGAATGATATTTTTAGTTCATAGAACACCATCGATGTCTAGGAATGTACCTACTACGCAGCCTTATGAATTATTACATTTATTGACAATGGTCATTGGATGGTCATCAGAACTATCTACTATCTATAGCCCGGTAGAACTTAGGAATTAGAGTCTGTCCCGGAATCATCTCCTCATTGAGCTTCAGTACTACCTCTTGTACGAGCTTCTGCTACCGAATAACTCAGCTGGACCCCATATGTCTGTCCAGTGCGACACAATCTGTCGGCTTTCTCATTTCTTGAGTCAATAGGGCTAGCTGCCTGCCTACCTACAAAAGTTACATTTCTAGGCGCATATGTGTGGTCTGTGCGGTGATATTCTACGCAAGACCATCGTGCGATCCGAGTTTCCAGCCTCCTCTAAATGCCACATATTTTCATCCTCCATCTGATGTTATCAACTGGTTAACCGAAAGACGTTGCGTTGGCCACCATCCCCATCTCTAGATGGAGGCGGTTTATTTCAGCGTATCATTAGTGATCCTTCGAAGCCTTCGGCATGCATCTTGCCACAATAGTTAGTGGAGTGCTTACTGCATCGGACCTATGTATCCTACTATGTTATCCATATCAGCCTCTTACAGTATATCTATGACGAGTCAGTCTGTCACTGTGGGTTGGGGAAAGTGGACATGAGCAAGAGCCATGTGAGATACATATACGATGGCTATGCCGACTGATCTACAAACTTCCCCTGCGTCGATCCCGAGTACGGGCGGGAACTTTCAACTATTAAACATTTACATGCTTGGAATAATAGTAGACCAGCCCTGTTCGAGGAAATAACACAACTCATTATACCAAATGCCGCAACCCGCTCACTTCATCTTAACCTTTCCATAGGCACGGCCGGACCGGTGATCTACGCAAGCTCCCTGCCGATCCGCTCCGGACACTTACTTGAGCCTATTGATCGCCTATGCACTAACCTTCGTCGAGCATCTTATGGCGACAAAAGCTTGTCATCATCTTAGCGCTTACCCTTTCGTCTCTTATGCGTAGAAGTCATCCAGAAACCCCCAGAAAACCTAGAAAATCCAGAAAATCCTCTTGAACGTTTTCTCGGTTCTCTCCACATTCTCAAGGTGAATCTATTAGAGCCACGAACATTATCGTCAGCGCCGCGTGACCGAAAGAACAAGGAATATCTCAAAGTACTTCCTTCGTACCATGCGTGGATACTGACGCCAGCCACATCATATCACATTCCACCTAAAAGTTCCCGTAAAGATACCTAGTAATAGGAATCGTTCCCTATCTATTATCTCGAATACTTCTTGTCTCACAGCTCCGGATCGTCGTGTTTTGAGATTCGTGGAGAAATATTTTGTTCTTCCGTGCACCTGACACTTATCCATGGCTTTTTGTGGTGAAACACGCAGCTCCATTTGGGAAATATCCTAGACAGTTCTTTTGTACAATACGCATTTTTATCATGGCGCCCCGATCGACCCGATCACCGAGAAATCCGGGGTCTGGCTGAGCCGCATGGGTGGCATTTCGAATCTGACTCGAAGCCCTAAGGCTCAGACAAGGAAACACATCCAAGGCTCCGCGGACTCGGGTCCTGGGGTCCTTCGGTAATGTAAAGCTTACACACAGCTCTGCCATGTCGTGTCGATGGTGACCACCTACCTAAGTAGGACAAGTAAGACGTCTTATCTCGGAGTCAATTTGCCTCGGTGGGATAAATACACATAGCACATAGCACACAACACACGACACTAAAGCAAGTATTCAGCTGGCGGGCGCTCTCGTGCAAATTTACACGGAACAGATCTCGACCGGAGTCCTGGTCCCTGTCCACCAACCAGAGCTGGCAGAGGAGGAAATGGGACTGACCGCTTCCCGGTCGACCGTGGCTCCAAGATGCAGCGAGCCGGCAGCCAACGGCCTCACTTGCGTGCCCGTGCGACGTCGAGCCCTAAGCAATCCCAATTATCTGGCTGTCAGACTCCGCCTCTTCCGAAACAATAAGATGATGATGTCTCCCCTCGAGGCGCCACCCAATTCGCTCAGCACTACGCCTCGCGGCATCCTTCCATGCATCTTCCACGCACGCGCGCTAGGCCTCAGGTATAAAGGTGCCTAGCCTGCTTTTTCATGTAGGTTGGTGGAAATGGGTATAGGTAGGTAGGTAGGTATGCGCGTACGATGATTCCCCGTGCCGGAATTGCGGTGCTGCGCCTAGCCATACCTTCTCCATCGTCGACGTGCCTGGGCCAGCCTACCTAACTCATTCGTCCTAGCCTACCTGCGTACTACCTACGTGGATATGTATACAGTACACCGAGGTTTTCACGAGGTAGCTGCCTATGGCAAGTTACCCAACGCAGTGTCACGATAGCATTTTCTTTAAAAAGAAACCGGCCGCCACACCGAATCTTGATTTCTTTCTGCAGGGTCGGTCTACATGTATTTTTTGCGTCTTATTTTTGGAATGGTTCCATGCTTTCCAAGACATTGTATGATTGGTTTCGAGGCATTATTGACGAAACTTTGGGGGCCGCCCGTCTGTGCCCTCTGTCAGTGCGACGGGTGCCGGGTCCGCTGGGTGACGGGTACAGGCATGTCTCGATGAGCTAGGTACGTCCTGTCCGCCGTTGAAGTCACGAAGTATCTTCGCCCGGCTGAGCACGCATGTATCTACCCTCTAGCCTTCTGGGAGGTACTTCGAGGCATAATGTCTGTGCCCTCCATGCGCATTACCGTGGTGGCGGCATCGGCTTTGGATGATTTGCATGTGGACTGGGTAGAAAAGCCACACGGACACAAAATTACAGATCTTATGAGGGGTCTGAATACCTTGGCGGTGTGTATATAGGTAAGCGGTGGGACAAATCGGACGAATTCATGACTCATCTAGTACTATTCAGCCATCTCGCCCTGAGGGCTATGTGATTGGCTACGCTTCAAGCCAGCTGAAATGTACTTTCAGATGGTAATTCGCCGATGCATCTGATTGTAAAGAAATTTTGCTCGGTCTAATATCATGGCCCCGAGATTGTTGCGATGAGACTTCGGGACAGTTCGGCCAATGTCGGATTCTGTTAGGAAGCGGTGAGGCGAGGACGGGTTACTCGCTCATTTGTTACCGATTCATTGCAGCTGCTTTGATCAAAGGTATCGTGACTATGATGGAGTCATTCTACAACCTCAAGACGAGTCGTTGATGCATCACTCAATCCCTGAATCACCAAGAAACGCCCAGAACTTGCGAGTTTACGGGTACATATAGACCTAAGCATATCCTTGAAAGTGCCGTCTCAATGACTTCTTGAGGATTCTTGACATTTCAGAGGAAATAAGACCACCGAATTCAACCAGAAGGTTAACAGGCAAACACAAATCCGCTGTTCAAGCTATATCGTTGCTTAGTTACTCAGACATACACTCATGGCTGACAAAACCGATCAAGTCACATGCATCTCTTCCCCTGGGAGCACCCTCCAGGCCCAGGGAAGCTCCAGCGGCACTGGCGCCGGATCTACGTTACCAAACTCTTACCGTGTGATGGGAATGAATATCCTCAGCCAATATGCGGACAGGAAGGAGGGCCCTCCAACCCCTAGCCCCTTTAAAGAGACCAGCGCTGGAGGAGGTGCATATATGGGGTTTGGATATCGCTTTGGCCTTGACAAAAAATGACGATTGACGTCAGCAGTGGTATGGACTTCTGTAGTGAAGTAAATTCTTGATACCAATATCGAGTAGGTATTGTATTTACTATGGGGGGTTTGATGAGATAGACAGAAGATCGCGTGAGATACTCTAAGCTACTTGATCCTACTTACCTAGTTACATGATACATGAGAATAGGAAGACCCCTTTGTCTACCTACCTATGCACCCTACGTACTCTTAGTTTAACCTCTCGGTCACTAACGCTGTTGTTTCTTGATGACTCCTGCTCATGGTGAGTAACCCATTGTTGTCTTTGCCGACCGGAAGCTTTCAGGATTGAACTTAGACTGATGTAGGACTGATGTAATTGATTAAAACTCTCTATTCTCTTCCAGTACTTGGCGAGCATCTAGCTCAGGCATGATATACTGAGTATTTGCTAACGAAATTCATAGTGTTTGTCGTGTTGGGGTCACCACAGGTAGGTGAGCAGAAATCAAGAGAACTATCGGAAGCTCATGACACATTCTTAGTCCACGAAGAATATATACGACAACTAGTAGATACAATTAACATATACACAGTTAACTTTGATGTAACTTCCCGTGCTATGTCCTAAATTTTGGAAAGACTTCCTCGGAGCGGGCGATGAGTATGCTGGAGTTATGGGAGTATGTGCTTATATCAGTGCGTGAAGTATCAAAATCTGTCGTTGAAATTCCCTTTATACTAACACGCTTTGCAATACTAGGTTGTTATGTCTAGTAGCAATAAGGAAAAGGGATCTCTTTATGTTACATCATATTTCCTATTATCACCGTTAAGTAGGTGGAAGGTTTGCTCGAGGATATTTCTTATTCACTTAGTGTATACAGTGGCAGTAGGTATCATTAATAACCTCAGTGAATCGATAGCACGTTCCCGGTGTTTGTTCGAAGACAGAATCACCGCACAGTTCGAGGAGAGCATTATCCAGGAAACATAAATCTACTTAACGAAATTTTTCTTCATGGATTCTATCGACCAAATTTGTTCATCCAGCCCAGTTTCTCTCGGTACTCAAGTCAACAAAACAAGTCGGAGCGAAGTTCCATACTTACCACATACAGAGCTGAACGAAGCATAACCACCGAACTATTACGTTGTTGTTCTTCGCCAACATAGATATTTGATACGATCACAATGTCCTCCAACAAGAGTTCCTCCCTTGACTATCACTGCATGGCGGAGGATGTCATCAATCGCGTGCCTTCATCGGAGCGGGTGAAGGTCATAAATGCCCTCAGCAACAACCCGTCCTTCTAAAAAAGTAAGAAAGAGTCTTCTCAAGAACTGAGCCCCTTTAAGTCATACGCAACTGGAAGTTCTACATGGGTGCTCGGGGTATGAAGTAGGAGTTGTGGATGAGCTGTTGAGGATTCGTTCCCTTTATAGGGACTGAAGAATTGGGATTCGGCAAGGCGATTCTAAATATTGCCTACTGGGAGTCTTAATAGACTGGAAACTAAAGAGAGGGAAACAAAACAAAAAAAAAACATACAACACTGGGGATTCGCTGGTCGTCACCGACCCAACTACTAGTCCAGCGGTAGCTAGCTTATCCACGGGGGAGAGCGGACGGGATCCCGAGTTCTCTAGCTCCTATGGTCGTATGTGATAGATCTGCGACTAAACTGGATTAATATAACTTCAGTTGAACCCCGAAATTGAGCCGCTTCTTCGATGTGCAATCCAACCGCATTTGATGTTCGCATTCGAATTTACCGAAAATTCTCAATTTCTCAATCGCGTAATGAGATTTTCAAGGTCCCAACTTTTTTCCATTTTCGAAAATGAAGATTGGAAGTGACTTCGTTCATACTGGACATTCTCGCTTCATTTTGTCCTATTCATACGGTTCGTGGTTGATGTCTGTGACGCTAGGCGAGAAGTACGTTTTCTCGGGAGACCTCAATCAAGTCTTGGAGACGTCTCAAAACCTCGTGGTGATTATCTATTAATGAGTAGGAATAGGTACCTATGCTGGTTTTTATCTTGCATCTCTTCTCCTTTTATCGAATTTTACTTTGCTTTGCTTTTTGCTGTCGTTTTAAAGTGAAACAGTTTGCATATATGAAAAGGAGAAGGGATAGCTCCGCGGAGATGTTACGGCCGGACCAGGTCCACAAATACGGTATTCGGGGGACGGAGTCAGGCTATGCCCTTGCCATTTGATCCAACGCTTTGGCTTGATCCCTTTTTGGAATTTTCGTTAGCCAATATGACGCTCAGGTGGGAGGCCAATTGGTCATCGCGTCAAAATATCCCTGGAGAAACCCTCAATGTTTTAGTCAATGGTTTGCAAATGTCTTCCCCGATCGACCTTTCCACGTCCTTGGTGTCCAAATGACACCATTCTCCTGTAAAATGAGGGCGAAGGGAGAAAGTATGAGTTGGCGCGAAAAAAAAACACATACATAAACTGACGCATGCCATTGCTGCAGATAATAAAGCTGGGCCAATACCATAAATATGATCTAGTTACTCCGGTGGCATGTGTACATATGCGTCGCGGGCGACGAGCGCTGGTTGCTCGCTTCCCCTCTTCCCGCGGCGACCTTCTAAATTCTCAACCACAATCTCAATCTCAATCTCGAAAGCGATCTCGAGTCCCTTGCGATTCGACAAGGGCACCTAAGACGCAGATGCCTTTCCGCCCGTCGCAATGGAATTTCGAAATCGACGACTATCTCAACCCTTGGCTGCCAGCCGCGCCGTGGAAGCGCGTACCCTATCCGGTTGCTTACTTCCTAGGCTATAGGCCAGTCCCGCAGAGACCACTTGGGAACATTGCCATGATCTTTTGGGCCTTTATCGGGGTCCTCTGCTCTCTGATTGTTATCGAGTTTGCGGGGCGTGCCATTCCCTCCTTTGAGGGGCATGGAGCGCCTGTCATTATCGGGAGTTTTGTGAGTCTCCGACCGATGTGTCTCAGCCAGGATTTTTGTGAGGGTGATCTGCTAAACAAGGTCAAGGGTGCCGCCGCAGTGCTCGAGTTCTACGCCATCGAATCTCCCCTCGCGCAACCACGTAGCGCTGTGCTCGGACAACTATTTTCATCTATCATCGGAGTTGGAATAAGCAAATTATTTGCGCTGGGCTCCGTGTCCAGAGAGTTGACGTGGCTCGCAGGCTCGCTTAGTTGCGCGTGCGCTGTCGTATTCATGGCCCTGACGGGAACCGTCCATCCGCCAGCGGGCGCCACAGCACTACTTGCAGTGGTTGACGAGGGGGTAGCGCACATGGGATGGTTCTTACTACCCGTGGTCCTCCTCGGCTGCGTACTGATGCAATGCGTGGCACTGTTATTGAATAATATCCAGAGACGATTCCCTGTTTACTGGTGGACTCCGGCGGAAGTCGGTTGCCGGAAGCAGGACCAAAGCAAAAGCGATTACGGAAGTGAGAATGGGGCTAAGTTTGAGATAACCACGATGCATCACCTTGAAGGAGGAGATATCGCAGGAGAGGCAAAGGTGGTTATAAAACGAGGACGCGTGCTCGTGCCAGATGATATGTATCTCTCACCCGAGGAGAAGATATTCTTGGAGGAGTTAAGTGAAAGATTATGATAAGATTATAATAATTGAGAATGTGTAATCGGCTTCCATCCTTTTTGCATCTATTGTCATACCTCCTCTCCTACCAACATCTCCCAAGGCCCAATGGAATCAGCCATCTGCGTCATCGCTTATGAGCGCAAGCGGTCCCCAGCATATACCCGGATGTTTGATAGAGGGGTAAAATGATAGGTCGGAATGAATCATTTAAATATTGCTCTCCTCCGGTGCGCCTGAAGTTGTTGGTTCTTGTTGACCCTGAATGTTACCGTGGACTCACCGTTGTAATTTGTAGGTGTAAGGATTGTGATCCATACCACCAACAAACCTCAATGTTGGAGTTCACCTCATGTATTCGCTCCGTGCCTACCTGCCTCAACTAGGTCCATACGTGTAGTTATTAGCGGCATTGAGCCCTAGGATAAAGTTATAATTACCTAAACTTTCACAGGGAACGTAGATGATGTCGCCGTAATAGAGTTTAGACTATCCCCTTATAGTTAGATAGTGAAGTATGAAGAATAGCGCCCCACTAGGTCTTTCCCTAGCGACTATCTCATTGGTTATATCGAGCTCAACTAGTGAGCATTTTATTACTTGAACCTGCAAATTCTCACTCTTTTCTCTTCTTGAAATTTTTCATATGCAAAGCATCTCTATCTTGCCCTAGGTTTTCCTTTAGAGAGTGTTGGCATCATAGGTGTTTGGGCTCGTCGAAGAAACTCAAGGGACGACGGGCGGAGTTAAGCGGCCTGAAAAGACTGGTAGCACGCGCTTCCATTGCTTCACAGTCGAAGTATGGCTTCCGATTCAGCTAAGGCGGGGGATAAGACTCCCGTCGAGGTCAATACAGACCATGAAGCGACAATTCAGGGCGAGCCGTCCCAACCTGCACGTGTAGAGTACGATGTTGAGAGAGTCGAGCAAGTCTACAAGAAACTAGATCGTCGTATCATCCCAGGTGAGTCTGTTAAGTTGTCCCAGTGGTTATACTGATGCTAAGAACCAATCACAGCGTTCTGGATCCTATATTTCATCTGCTCCGCTATTCGCTCTAATATCGGATTGGCGCAGACAATGAACGCAAACGTCGGTCATGATTTAGTGACAATGCTTAATCTATCTTCAAACGATGTTTCTACCGCACTGGCACTTTTCTATGTCTCTTATGTCATTTTCGATTGTCCTTCGAATCTCATAATGAGCAGGCTCAGCCCTCGAATCTGGATGGCTAGAATCGTCTTTGCCGTGGGTGTAATAGGGGCTTGTTTTACCGCCGTCAAGGCTGCTTGGAGTTTGAAGTGAGTCTTTTTTTTTTCTTTTTCTATAAATATGGCCCAATGTGCTAATAATCAAATAAGACTACTGCGCTTCTTGCTTGGTGTCGTCATTGCTGGCATGTGGCCCGGCATGTCGTACTACTTGACCCTGTTCTATCCCCCCTCTCGGACGGGTAAACGAATTGGACAGTATTTCACTGCTGCACAAGTTTCAGCCGCAGTTGTCGGTCTAGTCTCTGCGGGGTTCCAGCTCATGGATGGTAGCCGCGGACTTGTTGGGTTCCAGTGGATGTTCCTTATCTATGGACTTATTGCTATCGTTCTCGGATGGACCCTGCTTTGGTGGTTACCCGAACGCCCCCTACCACCTGGAGTAAAGAGAGAACGTTCTGGTTTCATGAAGTGGCTTCCCCCGACACCTGAAGCTTTGACCGGCGAAGACGCTCTAGTTCATTACGAAGACCTTAGGCGAGTTTACCACCCAAGACCTTGGACTCTTAAAGACTTGGGATATGTCCTCATCGATTGGAGGCTCTGGCCGTTGACTCTTATGTATTTCGGTGTTGTGGGAGTCGGAATTGGAACACAACTCTACGGTACGGTGATTATTCGCGGTATAAACCCATCATTCACTGGCGTGCAGCTCAGCCTTCTCTTTGCACCCATTTGGATTGTAAGTAGACATCGCCCGTATGCGTCTTTCCGTATTCTAATTTTCTTTTAGATGGATCTCATTGCAATCTTGCTCGTCACCCCGGTTTCGGATCGTTTCCATCGCCTTCGCCCAATATTCTTTTCATGCGCTGTGTGTATCCAGATTGCCGGCCTCCTCACCGTTACCTTTGCTCCTACCTCGAATCCTTGGGCAAGGTACGGCGGACTTTTGATGGTTGGTTTCGGCCTAGGTCCAACAGTGCCGATATGTATGACCTGGACCAATGAAATCTTCCAACAACGCCACGGGGAGGTGGGCGTCGCTGCTGCATCGGCCCTAGTATCGGGTCTGGGTAATCTTGGTAGCATTACCACAACTTACGCCTTGTATACAGGTTGGCCGGCCGATGCTGCTGCTGGACCTCACCAATACCGTCGAAGCAATTTGGTTATGATCGGCATTCTCTGCGTGAGCATTCTCAGCAGTGCCATCATGTTTGTTGCGTTGAAGGTGTTCGGCAACAAACCGAGCCAGAAGATTACTAGTGGTGGAAGCTCCATTGTGGATGGAGTAGATGAATTCCAAGATGGTGCAGCCCGTCGTGAGCTTCAGCAACGCGGCTTCGGTCGTATGTGGTGGAGCAAGAAGACGTAGGCTCCAGCCTACAAATCACCGTCATAGTGGCGCCCCGTGATTTTCAACAATTCAGCAATGCGCCACAAAGTGGGTGTTGCCCCTTTAGAGCAGTTCAACCTGTCATCTTTTTAACCGTTCCCTTCGACATCACACAACTTTATTACGACTTCTTACGAACCACGCCCATTGGAGATCTCGATACGCACGTCGCACGGAGATTTTTCAGCTCCGACAGCGACAGTGCCGTTGCGCCATCGCTGGGATTGGCATATCGGGATGAAAGATAGGCGGGGCGAAAATGCTGGAACGCTATCGCTATTTGCTTATCTTGTGGGACGGTGGCGCAAACGGAGGGTTGGCTTTTATTATTTTTCCGATTGCTTTTGATTTTTGGCTATGGCGTTTGCATATGATACCCCATCTGTGTTTTGGATACGCTGTCATTCGAGGTTTCTCCATCAAAGACTCGCCGGCGACAGTGCTATTACGCCATCGCTTGGGACGGCGTGTTGCAGCCGAGACGGGACCGGCGACAATGTTTTGCGCTATCGTTTGGGAACTCGTCTCGTGGGCGTTGCTTACACACGTTTCTTCGAGTTTCTTCTTGGAATCCTTTGTATAGGGTATAAATAAGGTAGCTTTGCCGTGTGCTGGCTACCTTGCTACGTACAATTAAGCAAATATCTTTTTGGTCTCATCTCTCATGTTTCCTTGACGCCCCTTCCCACCCAAGTGACCCACGATGCTCGCTATTTAGATGCGAGACTTTTATTATGGTATAACATTATTTGCAGGAATTACCGGCGCCGTCGACCAACATACGGCGACTAGCCTCGAAGCGATCAATGGTTCGCCTTAATCATCGTGAATCCAGGTCCCACAGGCTCGAAGACTTGAAACTCTCTAGGCTTGAGAAACATGGGCTCGGTTATTTCGAAGTATTCTTTATAATAAGGTTTCGTAATTTGATTCTTCCCACATGAGTTAGTTTCACTTCTCACTTCACTTGTTGCATGTCCAAGATGATGACAGGACCTGGACCTACCTCCATGAGCCATTGCATATCTTTTCCCCTATTTTCTAGTTAGCACTTATTTCCGGTATTTTGAAGAGCAGCCTCATACCAGTTCTCAACCCAACTAATCTTGCCTGGTTCTTCTGCGGATTTATAAACCTCAAAGAATAAACACTCCGGCTCGGCAGCCACGACGTCGAAAATCTTCTTAAATGCAGCCAGAAATTTCTCAACGTTTTCTGGCGCAACATGTACCGTCACATGGACACTGGTGCTCTTGAGGGAGGACGCAATCGCGTTTGCCGACTCAGTGCTATCGTCCATTGGCTTTTCGGGTGCCTTGACGGGCGGCGTTTTTACTTGAGATTCGGGTGACTTAGTAGTCGCAACGGTAGTAGTGGTGACGGGTTGTATAGATTTCCTCTTAGCGGCCTTGACTTCGTTTTTATCCCTTTTGCTCCCGCTGCGGCCGAGAGAGATACTGTTATTCCTCCAATGCTTGAGCACCGAGTTTCTTATACTGCTGCCGGTAGTGCTCATGTTGAATGTATGTTCGGAGGAATCTTGACCCACAACTCCGTGTATACGGTAACTTCGGGATGAAACATATTCTATGTAGCAACGTCGTAATCTTGTCGAGGTCGTACGTCGTTAGTATATAAAGATGCCAATGTCACGTCGAAGACCCAAGTCGGCTAGGTACCGGGGGGAAGGGAGCGTGGGGACTTTCGCAGAATTATTTACGGAACTGTGGCACGGCGGCGTCGACTAGAACAAAAGGGGCAGCAGTCAGCGGTAGGCGGACCCGCTATAGCTCCAGCTGCAAGGGACTATTTTTCGACCATTCGGATTTTAACAGGTAACTGGACGAACAAAGATTCAAAACAGCCCCCAAATCACGGCAAGAGATGAGGGGAGATGCTGCAGAGATGATGCAGAAAAGCGATGACATTGGACGACCAGGATGCAAGCGATGCGTGCAGGACACACGGACACAGACACACAGTAGCCATTGCAACGTACCCCAGCAGATCTGTGTTGCCGCATGTGTTGCCGCTATGGAGACTTAGGATTGAAACATCCTTAAAAAAAACCCAAGCATTACCCGGTTCAGTTCATCAAAATCCTCCCAGATCGGGTAAGCCGGTGAAGGAACTTATTTTCAAAGCTCTGGTTCTGGCTCTCTTTTTTCTCTTTCTGCCTGAGTCTGGGTCCTGGGATTCAACGAATCAACGAAAATGAGACCATCATCTCTCATTTGCAAACACAAACAACCAATTTAGATGAAAGAGAGCAGAAAAAAGTCCCGTTCTTCCTCATACGTCGATCCTGGCCTAACCCTTTCTAGGCAGTAGGGCCGCGTCGAAACCTAGTCGCTTTCATTATCGGAATGACGATAACTGGAAATTACCCGACTCGACTGCTTTACGATTATAACAAGTCCATACTTTCTTCAAATGGCACATATTAACATGCTTCCCCCGTCTCTCTTGGGATGACAAAAGGGATTTCGCGGTGCACGACGGCGCGGCACGGCGCAGGGCCGGTTTGATTCCTTCCAAGGGACCCGAATCCTTGGGTTAAGCGAGAAGTGGCGGCGGTAAATGTGTCGCAAACAATAGTCGACAGAATGGATGATGACAAATTTCAAAGGCGAAAAGACTGGAGGAGGTATACATTACGGTTTCAAGCATACTACTCTAACTCTTGGTTGTAACATCATAACTACGACATCTTTTCTCGGTCCAAGTTCCTGATAAGGACGTGATCATGAAGTTTCGACGCACTTACATACCGCTAGGGAATTGAGCTACCAATCAGTTTTATCTCATAATACCGTTATATCCGGACCTAGCAATGCATCTCTTTGTCTATGAGAATCATCCTCCGTCGCCGAAAGAGTAGAGCAGCTCCAAGACCATACTAAACATTCTGGTTGTTCTTAAATTCATTCTTATTGCCTTGACCAATCTCCGAATGATGGTCCGAGTTCCGAACTATCTTCTCAGCTGTCAGGGTCTTGGAGTTAGACTCATAATGGCATATAATTCTGCTAATTAACTACTAATTCACTGAAAAAAGGACAAGAATCATCTTGGGACAAGCTGTGCACAAGCTGCAATAGGTTTGCTCTTAATAATTGCTGCAGATCACTAAGATGAAATCCACATTAGTCGGCGCCTAATATCAAAGTACCTACCTGAAGAGGGATATCGTGACTCGATTTGTTGGGCTTCGGTATATTACAGATGGTAATCTTATTATGAGAACTACTATGTCTTTCAAAGAGCGTGTAATAAGATAATCTACCAACCTATCAATGCTGACAGCTTCACAACCTTACCTGATTAGCTCCATCTAGGGTTGAACCCGGGAATTCGATTTGACTGCTGACATGCACTGGTCCTTTGACGATGTGGGTAGGGTCCTGCCCTATGATATATCATATCATGATCAAATACCTACACAAACGCGCACTTGCATGCCGGACGCGGGTCAACTACATGTCCAAACCCGCCTTTTGAGCCTCTCGGGTCCGGTTGAATGTTTCCGAAGCGGTGTAGGTAGATCAGATGACCCTTTGTCACTTCCATTTTCGTTGCAGATGGACTTTTACATGCTCAGATTCCATAAATCGAGAAGTATCATGCGGCTTCAGACCAGAAATTTTGGTAACTATCAAACCATCTTTTAGTACGTCTTCATGATATTGTTTTCACTGTTCATATTATTTTCATCAATATCGGAAACGCTCCAAGAGCTCCGAGTTAACTGACATACTCACTTAGATAATTTCAAACTACAAATTAGGTAACAAACAAAATAAGAAATTTAATCGCCATGTCAAAAAGTGGTAGGTAATTTGAAATATATTGATTTTAAGTATCGGAGTCGACAGTACTGCCCTTCCGCTCCATATCTCCTTACGATGCCAGGAACTAACATCAGAAACTCGTTAAACCTCTGACAGAGTCATTTTCTGATATAGGTAGGTGTTACTTATAGGTGAATTCCTTTTTCCTTATCCCTACTTGATTATCCGTATACTCAACATCGCAACTTAAGCAGCCTCCCTTACTCGAAAGTACGTTTGGTTCCGGATTCTGTAACACGTGGAGTTCTAGATAAATTCTCTTCCGAGCTTCGGAAGCAATGACCTAAGGGGTTAGACAATCTGAATTTCTACTGTCGACACGTTCACGATACTTCGTAGCTCACATTCTCCAAAAAAATTTACCGTCTACTTGAAAGTCCATCGTAATGTAGCCTCATAAGATATCGATCTTCTGTGGCAATGCACAAGTAGCAAGTAAGAAAGAAAGCATATTATTGACGCATATTACAGGTTATACTAGCCCCCTCCACTAGCTACCAGCATCTATACAACTAGTATCCTTCAACAAGCTTCAATGCTGGCATCCTATCTTGGCAACACGTCGACTCCAAAACCAACATACCGAGAGAAATAATAGCCTCATCACGATGGATCCAATACTAGCCCCGAATTACGCCTACACATGTCACTCCCGAAAGGCTTGAAAACCGATCGATATATCCAAGATGCCATAAGAACCTTAAAGGCTTGAAAACAACGTATTGACAATAGTTCATAGATGATTGTTCCCATATACAGACACTCTTCTAAGTGCCTAGTAGGCAACTCTATCATACTATATCTTACCAACTAGGAATCTTCCACACATCCTCACCACCCTCCAACCCCCCTAATCAATAACAACAGGATCCTCCCTACTCCCCCACTCCCCCCTCCTCTGCAGC
>QLPL01000002.1:0-159490 GCA_003314315.1 Annulohypoxylon stygium | reverse complement strand
TGGGGCGAACTCGCGACGGGGTTTTCGAAATCCGACCTAACATGATGACAAGATCAGCAAAACAAAGAGTCATAGAGAAGTAATCAAATTGGGGAGGCACTTACCCTTTTATCTTTGGGACAAAGATCTTGGAGGAGGGGCATAATGTCACAACCACCACCCATTAAAATGAATACCCCAGGAACCCAGTCACGGGTAAACCTCGGACAAGGATATGCTGGATGTTGAGGATGTCTTAACGCATCCACCACATCCATTACATCCACCACATGTTTGGATATGGATGGATATGTTCAAGAATGTACACATCCAAGCATACCATGACAACCTCACCAAAAAGAATAGGCAGGGAGGACATCTATATAAACAAGGCAGGCTCTCATGTATCTAGTTATTTATTTAGCTCTTTAGCTATCAATCTAAGTCTATTACTTCAACCGCATCGAACTAATAGGGAGAGGACTCCAAGCCTCTCTTACGAACAGACTTAACTTTGATCCGATCTCTACGAGTACTGCTAACAAACAAGGAAACCCACGAAGCACCCCGTATACCTAAGTACCTAGGTATAGGTTCGTAACATTTCCACTACAGAGCCCACTGTGTAGGTATTTTTTATCGGCTCTGTACCAGCCTCAGCCGCTTGTCTCACTTGTTATCTAAGGGATCTTACAGCGCCAATTGCGAAATGTCATGGAATTATTTCATTTTGCTCAAATCCGCCACTAGAACTTTTTACCTCGGGATGGTGCGTAATATTGTGTGCCTACCAACCTACTTAGTTAGCTTCCTGCCTCGGTTTATACGCCGTTTGTGACTCATCCTTGTCCTAGATGTTGCGAACTGCTAGGCATCATCTTCACGACATTGTAGTGTCTAGACGCTGTATGCGACATCGCGACCACAATCATCATGTGTTTCGGAGAGCGAGATTCCGCCAATCCATGTGCTTATTCTAAGCGCACAAAAGGACAGATATAGACAATCGAAGACCCTGACATGAGCTTTGTGACAATACCGAAGGAATTAGCTGTTGATCTTCATGTCTTAATAGAGGGTGAATTCTTGTTATCGGAAGTTCTGTCCATGAGTAAGCTTTTGTTGTTGGAGGTTATACCGTCAACGAGCCACTACCTACCTCTATATACCAATATTTGGAAGCAACGGTGACACAGATGGCATTGCCTCGTATAAAATGTACGCGCAACGATGCTAATCATTCTTCTTGAAGTATTTGAGGTAGATATTTTATTAGAGTGTCATTATTTATTTTCTATATTCGTTTGTCTTCGCCTTTAGATGTACTGTTTTCGTTCTTCCTGCGATCGGGTCCCGCGGGGTCGCGACCTTCACTCAACCACACATAAGCTCAAGATGGATTCTCGAAGCGAAAGACATTTTAGGCAACCGCTATGATAATAGGCAAATACAAGTCAGCATGATACGACTTTTTCTATCTCGGAATGCCTGAAGCCGCAACAGCTGACAAATTAATCATTGTCCTCTCTATGCAGCATGGGACAAGAACCCCGGCACGCTGGAGCTTATCAGATGGAGCTAGCTGACCGCTAATGCAAGTCCAATGCCAAGGAACTTTATCAGATCTCTTGGAGAGACCCTATTGGGTGACGTCGATGGCTCAATGCAGGAATCGTCTACAAGAGCGTCGCTTCCCGTCGCAAAGACTTTCCAAACGTTTTCACTCTCCCACTATTTTTCTCCCAAGGCGACAAAGCGTCGGGGTTAGGTTCAGATTCTCATTTTAATCCACTATGCGCGCCGCTTGCGTGCAATTAAGACGTATAATGTCATTGAGGCACCCTAGAATTGGACCATACAACACACCCCGGCCTATTCTTTTCTCCGAACTCCCAGGTTAATACGTCAAGCAGGGTAAACAACCAGGGCTTAAGAGTCATCGGTGGAATTAAGCGACATGGAGTATGGAGGAAGCCCATCATCGCCTACAAAAAGGCGTGAGCTGCCTACTCGGTGGTTTTTGGATACTGCATACTGAGCATATCCGCCATAAAGCTCTATCTTTGAATTACGACCCAGCAGTCAACAAATTCGGACTATTTTGAAGCTAGTATTAAGATATGGCCCTCAACGAAAGAAAGGAAGGTGGTGGCGTGATGTCCGAGCCAATGTCACAAACGGACCCGCAGTTATCGGCCGAGAATCGTGAAGAGGTAGGAGGACAAGCCGATCACCTGGACGCTGAGGCTGAAAAACGGCTTGCCCGACTTCATGAACTGTACGGAGCAACATGGGACGGCCCCGATGATCCTAATGATCCGTATAACTGGCCCGAATGGCGGAAGGTCTCTATCGGGATCATCTTCTCCGTTGGTCAGCTAGTGACACTAATGTCCGCCAGTGTGATGGCCGCCGCTCTGGGCAATATCTCGCACGACCTAGATATCGGAGCGTCAACCGTACAAATTACACTCTCGATATACTTCATGGGCTTGGCGATTGGACCATTCGTTATCGCCGCGCTCGGCGAGATGGACGGTCGGAAGAATGTTTGGGTTGCAAGTAACGTTTGGTATATCCTCTGGAACTCCCTCTGCCCCATTGGAAAATCCAAGGTCTTGATGATCATTGGCAGGTTCTTAGCCGCGACGGGAGCGGCCGCAGGTGTGACAGTATGTATTATTACCCCTGACGAGAATTAGAGGGGCAATCGAAGCCTAACCCTTGTTCTAGCTTACAGGTCCGGCTATGGCGGACATGTATCACGCGAAAGATCGCGGCAAGTCTCTTGCCATCGCCTCCTTTCTACCATATCTTGGTCCAGCACTAGGACCCATTATTGGTGGGGTAGTTGTGCAATTGGTTCAGTGGCCGTGGCTTTTCTGGATATTAAGCATCTTCGACGCACTCATAGTCGTGCTCGGCGTCATTGTCATTAAGGAGTCGTACACTCCGGTCCTACTTCGCCGCAAGGCAGCTGCGCAATCGAATCAATCTGAAAATTCATCTCTATCGCCAGCGAAGTGGTCATTCTGGAAAGACGTTTTCTCTCGCTTGGCAACGTATCTTCGGTGGCCTGTTCGATTGCTTGTTCGCCGACCAATCATTCAAGTTATTTCTCTTACTCTCGGTCTCAATTTTGGAATCTATACCCTGATGCTCTCCACTTTTGCGACGCTTTGGATCGAGCGTTACCAGCAATCGTCTCTCATAAGCAGTCTGCATTATCTATCGATCGCAATCGGATTTTGCCTTGCGTCGCAAGTCGGAGGCCGGATCATGGACGTCATCTATAAACGCTTGCGGGACTTACCGAAATATAAAGGAGAAGGCCGACCCGAATTTCGCGCCCCGTATATGATCTCCGGTGTAATCCTTGTTCCCGCGGGTCTGTTTTGGTATGGATGGTCGGCCGAATACGGCATCACTTGGATCATGGTTGACATTGGCGCTGCGATTTTCTGTTGCGGAAGCTCAATACTTGCACAATCTCTGCTAGCTTATACACTCGACTTATTCGGCGACGTCGGCGCCTCGGCCAATGCCGCCACGCGACTCTTATCCAACCTTATGGGATTTGTGTTTCCAATCTTCGCCCCTCAGCTGTACGACCGCTTGGGGTACGGTTGGGGCAATAGCCTCCTAGCTTTCATATTCGTGGCACTTGGCATACCGGTTCCGATGATTCTGTGGTTCTGGGGTGAGAAATTGAGGGGAATGGGGAAAACACAACTCGATGATAATTGACCGTATTCTCAATGGTGACGTAGAAGCGTTTATGATTTCGGGTACTGTCTCTACGTAACAGGTTTCGTACATATATAATACGAGCAAATGAAGTATTTTGACGTAAATTGACCAAGATTCTCCTAAGATCTTCTCCATATATGTCATCTATGCGATAACATGCGTTAACTCTTAACTAACAAGAGACCGATGTTACGGACTAACTAAGCATAGCCAGGACCCGGGTCTCCGGGACGGTGAGCCGAGGACGATCAACGGGCTCTCGAAATGTAGGCTCGGGAGCGGATTCTGGTTTTGAAAATGCATCCGCGCAGGTCTATTGTCCAATATTGGACGATCGAGATCTTAGTATCTACAAATTTTCCGCAGGTAGAAATGATCGTTGCGGTTAGACGAGATCGCCGCTGCAGATATCCGTTGATTACGGACCCGGATCCGTTTAGGAGCGGGTATGGCAACGCTACCGGTTAAGACAACCATGTGAGGTGCTTTAAATATATGATAAGGTTCCGGGATCGGGCTAGTTAAAACAGCTTCTCAATATTGAGGCCTGTTTATTGTAAAAATGTATTCGTACAGGCTTTGCGATAGTATACCCATGTCAATATTTTATACTAATTGAGCGAGCTGCTGTTTACAGGGTCTCAAACGAAGTAATAGTGACGTCATCATATTTATAAGAATGTAAATATCGTAAGATGAAGATACATTTTGAAGTTTTCGGAGTAAGCGCTGTAATTGTCTAGTGGTAGATAATGGTGGATCAGTAATCAGTTCTCTGAAGCATTCCTACAGAGCAACCACCTATGTAGGTAGGTAACGAGGGAAAGGGGATGTGAGGTACCCGGCTAGTATAATTACCTAGAAGCTGCTCTGGAATGCTTCCCTCTTCTTTCCTTCCGACTGCGCATGCATACGCGTATAGCTATCGTCCTCCTTCCTTGAAACCGGGCAAAAGAAGAACGGGCATGGAAATGTGGGCTTTTTAATGGGGGGAGAGGATGAGTGATGAGCCGCCACTTTACCGCACCCACTCGAACTCCTAGCCGGATCTCCTAACCCATTAATTGTGTTGCCATGGAACCCACTTCTACGGGTGCGGACGCATCTATATCTGTATAAGGTCGTATGGGGTTGATGACCGCAGGCCCACGTGGTGGGTGGATATACTCTGACGACGGACTGACAAGCTCGCGTACGGCATATACGTCGATACCTAGTACTCAGTCGCGTCTGACCACCTATCCCTCCTCGCCCCGGACCAGATATATAAGTTGATGAATGCATCTGACGGCAGAGTGTGTCAATGGCTAGATCACTCACTACGTCTTGGCTTTCTCGCTTATCTCAGCGTCATCACTAGAAGATTATTACGAATCTAGTTGCCGCAATGTGGTGAGACTGATGCTACGTCTTCATTAAGGGTAGTTCTCACGAGACCATTGCGGCAGCATATATACTTGGGGTCGGACTGTTGATTAGTCTGGGAGTTTTAAAACCTAGACTAATGTAATAGTTTCAAAATCACCCAGATTCCTGGGCTTAACCCCGTGGGTGATAAAAGGGATATGAATTGATTCATAAAGTGGAAGATACCCCCTCGGGGGTCCGAAGGGGACAGAAATCATTTTAAAGTAAATTTATTTTACTTTTCCACCGTGTCCTCGCACAAGATGAAAATAGCGAGAAGATCAGCGAGTGGCAAAAGAAATCCTGTCAAAGTCATACAGATGCATGAGGCAGAGTGCCGTTGCTAAAGAAGAGAAAATTCTGAAAAGATCGATTTCAACACACGGCGGTATCACCTATTTATTATAATATTTCCAATTGTTGATCAGTTGACCCGTTAAACCCCTTGACCTGGTTGACCCCATTCATTAATATCATTCAAACATTATCACTCATAAAAGTTTGTTGAGTTCTTCCCTGTTCTCCGGGACTCTTTTCTTTATCATCGCTTTTCTCTTCCGCTCCCGTCCTGTTCTCTTTTCTTAATTACATGCAGACTTGCCCCTCCCCTTTTCCTTTCCCTTGATTCAATTCACATCCCTTGCCGCGCGCGCGATATAATTCTGTATAATGTCGCTGTTGCATTCGCTGTGTCTTAGTATCTCGTTCTTCAGATCCAGTATTTCGTCGCGCAAGCTACCAGCGTGTTCTTGCAGCATCCGATTCTGTTGGCTGAGCTCCCGCTCCCGCGCTTGCAGGTCTGTCATACTTTGTTTCGCCTTCTGCCGGCACTTGTGGGCCGCTACCCGATTCCGCTCCCGGTTGCGCCTTCCCTTGACCGGAGCCGCCCTCGTTGTACTTGCCCCGCTTGACTCCGCGTTTCCCGTTCTACCATTGTTGTTATGATTCATACTGGTATTAGGGCTGGTGGTAGCGCCGGTCAGTGTGTGAGCTTGTTCTCCGCCCCAGTCCCAGGACCCTGCTGGCGAGCAGAGTGCCGACGAGCTAGTCGAGTGATGCTTGCTGGCCACCGTCGATGGAGTTTGGCTGTTGTCGAATAAGTGTTCGTCTTCCGCCGCGTGGAAGTTCCGCGTAGCCTCGCCGCCATCACTGTAGTGTCTCCCGCGGGGTATGAAGGGATCGGTAAGCTGGGAAGGGTCCGACAGACCGGTCATATGCGCGACAGAGTGGCGGTGGTAGTCGTAGCCGAGTATATTTGGATCGGATCCTGGAGGTGGCCTTGTTCCAGACGAAGCGGCGTGGATCGTGTATCCGGTGTCGAACTGAGTCGATTGTCAGCACACAGGAAAAGGAATGTTGAATAATAAGGCTGGTCATCGGACAATTTACCTCCAAGAACGAGGGCTATCAAGAAAGGAGGATGGTTGAGAATCCGCACTGTGGAAGAAAAGGCTGCTTACATTGTCGGCAGTGTCGAAGCTGTGTCTTAGGTCGTCGCGAGTCGATTGCGAGCTGGTTCTACAGTACTCTTCCGAACTATTTCCAGAGCTCCCCCAGAGGTGCGAGTCAGGAATATGTTGTATATGTTCTCCAAAGGGCGAGGTGAACATTGTCGGCGCCCATGGCGAGACGTCCTCCTGCCAGTCATCGAGTTGTTTCTGTGTAAAGCCAACGGTTGCATTCATGCTTGCGATGCTATATCGGCTATAGAAGACGCGTCCGTTGGGGATCAGTATGTCGGGATCAGTATGTCGGGATCAGATTGATAAATCCTAAGTTGATTTATTCTTTTTAGGCAACCAAAGAATACTCCCCAAATTTGCGAAAATAGATGGGGTAAAATGGAGATAACTTGGTACGTCGTGTTTCTTAGTCGAGGAAAGTTGATCTTGCACCTTACTCTCCCAGCGGAGCGAACATTGATGAATCGCGTCTAAATTCCCTCTAAACTTTATTATACTGGGCCTGGTCCTTCGATCTCGGGTTTTAGTAGGCACATGGTATGAACAGGAATTCGTATATGCTTAGGAGAGGAGACGGCAATTCCATGTCGGTTTTGGTCGGCACCCAGATCGATGTTTGTTTTTCGCAATGGGGAATCATGATAGCGATTAAATGATCTGCTAAATATCTATAGATATATTACACGTTTAGAATTCAGAAGACGTGCTTTTTTGATAATACGGACAAGCCACATCGTACCGTGCTATCACAGACCACAACCCAAACGAAAGTACTGTTAGGTACCTACTGTTGCCCATGGCTGGCTGTATGCATGTTCGCACGGGACATGAACATGGAGTCAAACCGGACTGCACTCCGAGGGAGCTACTAGGTGTGGGGTCCATCCTATAACGGTTCCAGAATTTGGAATGGTTAAAATTAAAAAACGGATCTAAATTTAAGGGTGATGCTAAAAGCTTATGGACCGTGTTATGGTCTAAAACCGTTACAAAGCCTTAAAACCCACGACGAAACCGTCAGAAGACAGTTCTCAGCCTGGGTAATCGCATTTCCGGTATTCGATATGAGTGGATAAGGAGAGTAAGCAGGAATGAATCCGCGAGTTGTGTGAGACATGGCTTACATTAAACGGCTTGCAGGGTGGGATATCTCTATGTTATATGAATATGGCTTGCATCTATACTGTGGCAAATTTAGGTACTAAGTAGGTATATAGAAACGTACGGAAACATTTGACAAAGAGCATGGCATACAAGGGAAACTGAAGGGAGCTAGATCGCCCCTCCAAAATGCATATTTACTTACTAGGTAGTTAGGGGAAGGTGTATGTGTGTTCAAAATAGCCGCCCTTTGAAGACGAATATGCCCTTGATGAAATTCATTACCGCTATTTTTCATTCATACAATGATGAGTTGTCCTCGGTGAGAAGAGCCCTAGGCAAAATGCTACGATAGTATTCTAGGTTAGGCAATGCTCTTCCTCGGTAGTCATTCCACGTTTCTCATTTAACCCATCCCGCACGCTCTTTGGCTTACTCAAGTCTCACCGTCCACCCTGAACTCAGCTATCAATGGGTGCGGACCTAGCCTCCAGCTGACGTAGCGACAGTCTCAAACCTCCAATCATGTTACAAATTTGCCACTCCATGCTTTTAATCTGAAGATCCCCCGCAGATGGGCATATAACAGTCTAGTTTCTTACTAGAGTATACGCTACGCTGAGAGATATAATTCCTAAGCCGACTATAAACTTTGCGTAGGGATGTCCCATAATTATTGTTTAAACTAACTCAAGGCATGATCTGAAATACATATTCCTCCGCGATGTATACTCGTCTCTTCTCCTTCCTCCTCGGACTCAACGGTCCATTGAGGCTTTTATACTAGGTACCTACACATGCTTTATGTTTCACATATCCCAAGATGTGACCCACCTAACTGGTTGGTTCGGGTCAGGTTCCGGCGTGGTGCCTGGGATGTGGCTTTGCAGGACTATGGGTACATATACGAAGTAGAAGACAATTTGCACGAACTGTGTGGCAGAAAACTGCAGCCCAAGGGATTGGCATAACGCAAGTAACTCCGAAGAGACCTGTTGGGTCGGTAGTAGAGGCTGTCAAAGCATTGCTGATACGTAGCCGCATCCTACTGATATCGGTGAGAATATCACATCTCGCTAATTGGTTACTTCAATATTGAGGTAGCAAGAAAGGCACCCCAACAAGGACCTCGTTCGACCTGGTCTGATCTAACAAGGCTGGATCAGCTATCACCAGATTCAAATTTAAGTCCTATTATGAATTTCGGTCTCTCAACGAGAGTCCGTTTTTTTTTGTACAAATAACAGATAGTTCAAAGGAAAATGCTGAATTAGAGTTGGGAAGAGACCCTTGAACCCCGTTAGATCAGCACATTTCGGGGTTCCCATGACTCGCATCGTTGGAGTTGGCTAGCAAATGCGATCCACAATGAATACGCCTGTAACTAAAATGGACGACCGATGAAGCTACTATCGCTCCAATAGGGGTCAAACTCAGAATTGCTAGTATCTGGAGCAGGAGGTTTTCTTGAATAAAGTCTTATCAAACAGAATAATATACCGCCGGATTTGAAGATTAAAGGTATGGAGGTTGGTCATGGGACATGCCCTGATACACGATCCGCTTACTCTTCCGAGCTTAGCTTTCCATGATGTGAAGATTCTTGGGATCAGAATGGGATATCCGGGATGCTTGAATGTCCTGGAAATCTCTTTCATACAAGGATAGATGCCGTTGTTAACTGTTAAGATTAGTTCTAGATAGATCTAGACTTGCGTCAAAAATCTAACTGCAACACCGTCTTCATAGAATCAGGGTACCGGCGCCTATTTATTCATGAGGGGTTTTGTTACGCTTTGTACTAGTGCTTAGTCTAAATAGGTAGCCGAGTTCAGCAGTTTAACTGACATGATTTATATTTATCTCATCATCCTAAACAGGTACCCTCCGTATAAACTTCGATTCCGGTCGTCTATAGTGTAGCTTAGAACAGAATGGGGTTACACGACGACTGATCGTTCTAAGATTGATTCTAGCGGCGGGAAATCAAACTCTAGTCTGGATATATTAAGACTTTGACTAAGGCATCTTGATCTGAACCACTGCCTTAGCTAATGTACTGCAAGATCTAGAATGCTCAGCAAGGTTCTCTAGTGTGTGAGATAGAATCATACTCCACTTGCCGAGGAATAGCTTAAAAGTAGCTCCTTTGTACCTTTTCAGTGCCGAGTGACTCTTTAGCCTAGGGCAGCTTGCCACGTAAATTCATGAACCCCCTTCTAGCTGACGGCAAAGGTATCTAGTAAACATAATAGCCTTTGTTAGACCGGTACATCCAATATCACCAACCATCCGTTCTGTAAGGAAACACATACGTGATGCTTAACGGTAAATTGCCCCGAAAAGGAAAACAATGCCTCCTTAAGTAAGTGAGTACGTCCACGATAGCGCGCCACGCCTAGCCGTCCCTATTATCGAATCCAGACCGTCGGACCGGACTCTCTTTTTCGTCAGCAGGCTACCACCCACTAGAATCTACTACTGCATCGCGTTGCATTTCTGGTAAATTCCAAGCCTGCCAAACCGCAGACGCCCCCCGGTAAGACGCCCCCCCCGCTAAGAAACCATGAGTCTAGACTTGCCTCTGCCTCACGCACGTCTCCGAATGGAGAAGCCGGCAGCCTGATCCGGCTTCCGTAGAGAACGTGTGGGATGGGCTCGGGTGTCCGGCTGTGAAGGGATAGTAAAAGTTTGCTATCCTAAGCCCGGGGAATCTTGCCGTTTCTACTGCCGTTTCCCCTAAAAAGGACGAGTGTTACATACTCTTTGAGACCACGAACATTCTAATGATGATCTTGGCATAAAACTCCTACTCAGGTCGCCGAACCCTGACCTAGGAGCCGGGGGGGTTGCGCCGGCCCCGACGTGGCGACCCAATAAGAGAAGAACCGAGCTCTGACCAGCATCGACGGTATATCCCGTGACATATCTGGGTTACCAATTTACTCCAGATTATCGTGAGAGGAAGTCTTGCATCATTGGCCAAGATTGGGGCCTCTAACTAGCATCGCCTCCCAACGGCATTCTCGGATGGAGAAATGAAAAAAAACTGGGAAGCTACTGCATTCGGATCGGGGGGGAGTATAGAGATACGGGAGATACCGACTAGAGAAGAATACACCGCAATATCAGTGATCATTCGGGCAGGGTATCAAAATAGCTTTACGAGGCTGTACCTAGATATTTGGCGGTACTTGGCCTGTCTGGGCATCCACTTCCTAAACTAGTACTAGTCACAATCCTCTAACAGTATGGTATTATGGTAGATTATGGTAGGGGTTTAATTGAGGATTTGAAGATTGAAAGCTGGCTGACAAAGACTGCCATTCTCCGAGTACATGTTTCTCCAAGTTTTCGAGGGTAAAAATCGGTGAAAAGGGATTATCAAATTGTAAAGGGGTGGGCGACAGCCACCGGCCAAGGAAATATATCACGATCATGAGACCTAGGCGAGTAAGATTTTCTTGGCCGGTAAAGACCTACAGCAACCCCCACGCTTCGTACGAGGCATTCCAAGAGAAATTAAGTCTTGTTGTTCTATGTTTCAGGGCTGTCAATCTTTTCCTATGTAGTTTTGACGTTCGTTTGATTATTAAGAAGGAAGATGCCTCAGGGTGTCATTGGGCGACAGCGTATTATGCCCAATGCCAAGCCCAACGAATAGCGGAGCCCCATGATGACTACGTCCCAAGTCAAAACTTCTTATCGTGTAAATATCAAAATGAGTTTCCAAGAAAAAACGTGGATTTTTAATTATTTTCATTCGCCAAATGCTACGTAAATTTGTGATCATTTGCCACCATAGCCGCCAACGCCACAACATTTTGCCGTCGCGTCATTCAAGAAATCCCACCCGGTGAATAGGTACGTACAAATCGACAAAGGCCTCCTCTGACCACAACTGCAACGCCGATACTGTCGAAAACTCGGCACCGTGCTTCCGGGTAACTGAATGACAACTTTCTTTGCTCCTAAGTCTGTCCTGTCCTGTGCTGTAGTTGCGCGTCCCGGAATTTTCATCTGGGAAAACTAACATTAGACTATTAAGTTCGCTAGGGCCCCAGTCCGTAGCAGCAGTATTAATGATTGCTCGATCTAAGTTAATGAGGCGTGAAATAGTGTGGGTATTACACCTTCCCGATTCCGGCTGCCGAGTGTGCGGCTTGCACGGGATGATTCGTGGGTGTGAAGGAATCGAATGGAAATTTCAACGAGAAATGGTGGTATTCGCGCCGGCCCCGAAACAGTAGTACATCATAACTCAAATAAAGGCGTAGCCACTCAAAGTAATCTCATGGCTAAGATCGTGTTAAATTGCAACATAAGACGAGCGTGATCACATTTTAGTTTCTTCTCTCAATCGACTCTTAGATCCTTGCTGATTGAGCATCATGTTCCCCATAAACATGGAGCTCTCTCTTCTTTTGTTCTTGTTGTAAGATTGGTCGTATGCGGATAGAGAACCTTCACTAAAATCCTGCTCGTATGAGTTTCCATAAATCGGGCGATCGTAACCGGGCTGCCTCGCGCCTGATTCGTAGCCTGGTGGTACGACGAAGCCACCCTCGTAGGCTGGACGAAGGGATGACTGCGATCCCGCTTGAGCTAGGTAGTGCGGCTCGTACGAGGTCTGACGAGGCGGAGGTGTCGCAGTTGGGCGTAGACTGCTTGCGACGCCAGGTGGCGGGGTAGGTGTTGACCGCTGCTGTACCTGTTCCATGAGTCGTTGCCTTTGTGGTGAATCTGTTGCTGTAGATGGTCGACGCGGTTGAGCCTCCGGCGGTGAATGTGAATCCATGTCCATATCCGGAGATGGAAGCTCGTACTCTTCTGGGTCTATTCCAAAAATGCCTTCATAGTTCTGCAATAGCAACGCGAATACTGGCGCCGGAATGTTCAGCGTTGGCGAGAAGACAATGCCCACATTACGCACGGTCATCTTGTTCATATTGGCGTGGTTGATGATCTTAATGAGAAAGGCAATAAGATATTTCAGCAGCGTCTCGTTGGCCAATGGCAGCTTCTGTACGAGCTCTGCCATAGATGCGATCTTCTCTCGCTGATTATCCATTTCTGCCGCGGACACGAAGTTCATGTGTAAATCTCTGGTGAGAATAGTGGTGGGAAGCTCACGAAGATATAATTTCAGTAGGGAAGCGACGGCGTGAATATCGTAGTAAGTGTCATCAGTTACGAGATTGACATCACCTTCGGTATTGAAACGCTCCCGAAGCTGTTTAATCACCACATTGGAACCGCTGAGCCGGAATATTCCTTCTTCTAGAATTGCGTTCTTGACGTCGAGATACTGAATACAGCGGAACACAACTGCTGGAAGAGGAACATTGACATCAAACGGACCGTTGTATCTTACGGCCTCGGCAAGAGGCGCTCCGAACACCTGTCGAATCGGTCCTCGGGGCTCATTCAGACTCTGGGGAACGCTGCCAGCGTTCGAACCATATAACGCATCCTGATCATCGCTAGAGGATCGGGTTTTGGGGCCAAACCCAAAGAAACTGCGCTTTCTCTGCTTCTTCTCTTCTGTCGTAGGACCGGGCGGGGCTAGACCCATCTTATTACCCCATGATGCTGAATCGGGAATCAACTGCGGATCCTTAGGAGCTGATATGGTATAGGTTGGACCGTTCGACCTCTCTTGAAGATCAGGTGTACCGGTTTTCCGTCGAGTAGGAGCGCCATCTGGAATATCACCTTGCTTTGCAGAATTGTAACTCATCCCGATCAAGCCATCTTGACTACCGCCCTTCTGCCCTTGGTTTTTCACATGTCCATGTCCCTTCTTCTTTGAGTTTGCATTGGAGTGAGCGTTGCTTCCGGCATGACTTCGATCATGACCAGCAGATGAATGTGCTTCCTCTTCATCCTTGTCCTTATAGTCGATCCAACGGAGTAGAGTGTCCACCCATTGATCACGCTCCAGGTCGCTCTCTGCACACAGAACGTGCTTCACGTGACTACTAGAATCCTTCTTCTTGGGCTCAAGGACTAGGAATGCATGTCGATACTGATTATCTAACTCATCTCCGTTCGGACCGCTTGCAGGTGACCCATCATTAGTTTGCTGCGATTGTTTCCCAATTTGCGCGTTCTGGAGTTTGATAGTTCCTAGATGTGCGCCACCGGGTGCTTCGTAGTACTTTAGATGGGGACCATCAAGAACGAAAAATCGAGCTTTCCAACCACCAAAGTTCTTGCCCCTCTTTGTCAAATATCCATTCTTGAATGGCCTACCTCCAGGGCCTTTCTTTTGGACGGTACCTTCATTGCCTGATTCGTGAGTCGATGAAGAATCGTCGGCACTAGGTCGGAGCGTATTGGTCGACAAGTATTTGCAGAGTTCTAAGGCGGTCGGCGTGTCTAGGGGACTGTTGAGTAATTCATCAAGATATTGGTCTAGAACAGTACGACGAGCATCAAGTTTAGCAGGCGCATGTCCGCTGAACAAAGATCTGTCCGGCGTCTTAGCCGTAAAGGATGAACATTGCTTCATCTTCTGGTCAAGTTTGGCGAGAGAAGTGGTGTCCTTCTCTACACGCCATAGCTCGACACGCTCGGACCGCGAGAAAATTGCGAGCGTGAAAACAGGGTCTTCTTCCAACTGAGTCAGTGACATGAGACTTGCCCTTGACGGCTTCATCCGAGATGAAGCAACCCTAACTTCAATTGATGGCAATGCGTTCGGCGGGAGTAGAAGCTCGGGATATTCTTCGGTAACGAATCCTCTATATATCTTCGCTCTTTCGACAGGACTATCGCGATTCGCGGGGGGGCTCGGTTGTGCTTGGCTGAAGGGTTGGGCAGCAGGTGGGCTAGACATATTAGGAGGCATCGGAATGGGCTGTCTAGGAGCTCGCGGCGATAGCGGCAGACCTATTCCTAGAGAGCGGGGAGACATTGGTGGTGAGTTCATAGGGGACTTTTGAGGCATCGGTCTCGGGCTAGCAGGAAGCCCAGGGCTCTTCAAAGACGCGGGAATCATGGTCTGTCGGATTTCGTTGCCACTAAGGACACCGGCTAGCGATGCGTGCATATTGTCGGGTGCTAGCATGGGTTGTAGGCCAGTCATTCGAGGACTCGCGGGGACACCATACTGAGGCTCAGGTTCCTTAGCAGTAGGTATTTGGCTACCCTTTTTGCTCTTCTTGGATAAACTTCGAGCCTCAGCCTCCTTCTCAGCAAGTATTTCTCTTTCTCGATCGTCTTCTTCTCTCGTCTTCCTCCGACCACGTTTCTCAGGGATCGGCAATTCGTCCACTTCTAGCAACGAATCATAATCTGAGTCGGAATCCTCTTCGTCTTCTGGGGGAGTTGGAGCAGGGACCTTCGACTCCTTTTTTAACTGTAATGGGGCAGGAGGAGGCTTGCGCGGCGGCGGAGCAGATGGGGGTGGAAATTGAGAGATGCCTTGATCAACCATAGGCGTGGCTTCGATTACGGAAACTGCTGGTGGTGGGTCGGCGGGTCGTTTAGGAGGTGGCACCCGAGGGGGTTCACTCGGGAGACTTCGAGATGGTGGTAGCGAGAAATTGATCGGTAGTCCCGGATCTCTCGATGCGTCGGATGCTTTCTTGGCTTCCTCAGCAGCACGATCTTCTTCTTCGCGGTCGAAATGGTCTAAAGCATGTTCAGATGCCTTTGGCATCGCATGCGACGGGTCTAGGAGTTCGCCAACTGCCGACGGCAGCCCATTAGTCATTTGATCGGCTGGCGGAGTGATCGGATACGGTGCTAGAGACACATCAATAGGCGAGTGTTTAACACTGTCCGAATCAAGATTCGACGGCGACGCAGGCACCTCAACCTCCTGTTCCTTAGGCACATTCACATTAACCCGAGGGATATTTGATATATTTGGCTGTGCAAGATCGAGCTTGAGGCGCTCTTCTTGTGCAGCCATCACATCCTTCAGTTTCTTCCTATACTTCTCCTTATCCTTCAAGGCTCTTTCCAAGTCTTTATTGAGGCCTAATATCATGGCCCTCTGTTTATCAACAAGCCTCCACAATTGAGCATTCTGCTGAGATTGAGACTGTTTCTCTTTCAGTAGGTATTGTATGACAGCCTCTAGACTGCCTGCTGCCCTGACTAAATTGGAAATGTCTGCAGTTCCAGACTGAGCATCCTGCGAGCCTTGATGGGAATGAGTTCGCGAGGATATTGCGGATATAGCGGAATCAATAGACGACGTTCGAGGGGCGCCCGAAGGGGGGGTATCGGGCTTCGAGGATGCCGGGCTGCCAGCCATGTTGGGCAAACTCGCTCCGGCAGAGCCTACAGGCGACCTTGAAGTTGCGGCTGGGTCGGAAACACTTCTAGTGTCATTCGAAGGGGAGAATAAGAGTCTTGCTCTGAAATGCGCAAGCGCGTCTTGTCAGAATTATTTCTGCTCAAAAATTCGTTTGAAAAAGCAGCGAAGATTTGTTGCAGAAAAGAAGGAAAAGTTGTTAAAATGAGCAAAATAGTACTAACCCGTAGTTAGAAGACAGAGGTGAAACTGGAGAAATATCCCCCTTGTGATAAGTATTTCCAGGGAAATAGGGACTCTTTGTCCTGTCGTCTACAGGAGAACGTCGCGGTGGCTGTCGCGATAGAATCTGAGTGAGGGAAGCGGCTGAGAACGATTCATGTACAGGTTCGGGGAATTTCGTTTGGGATGGGCTGGCGCTGGAAGGCGGAGACACGGCCGTACTCGTTTGTAAAGGGCTGGGAATTGGCTTCCGTTGTCTAATGGCAAGAGTGGGGATTTAGGTCAGCACCAGTATCAAGACATGCAGCGTAGGTCGCAGGGAGCTTTTCAGACACTAGAAGGCCTAGAAGTTTCGTGATAGACTGACGGAAGGGAAAAAGAAGAAAAACCATCTCCACCTAACATTCCATCACATTACATACAATAACAGAAACTTGTTACCTGCTACGTAAGTAGATACCTTACTCAGGCTCAGGTGCTAACTAGGCCAATAGTAATTGGCTGCAGCAACGATAGGACGATGATAAATAGTGTTTTAGGTGAGGTAGACACATGAACACATGAGAACCAAGGAAAAAACTGGGAACCGTGTCTCACTCACTTTGTATTGCTAAATTGTATAGACGGAGAGGAAGAAGACAAGTTGGTGTCAGCAGAAGGATAATTCACGACGACCCTACCAATTGTCGGACTATCCTCTAGAACTTGAGTGTCTGATGGACTTTCGCTACACTGAAGCGATAGATGCGACATGGTCCACAATGCGGCGGAAGAGGGTCTGCTGTATGTAGTATGTCGTTGCTCAAGGGGCAGCGGAAAGCCAATCGGCGTCACGAACTCTTGTCGAGGACGGAGCTTCTCATTCGAGACGCCTGGATGACCCTGATTGACGCCGCATATAGCCTGACAGGGTTCGAGGGCGAAAGGATTGAGACAGCTAAGCGCGTGCGGATACTTGCTTGATGGCCTGCTTTACTACAAGGGTGTCAGGTTTGTGAGGTGTGTGCTTTTATGGGCTGTCGACTTTTTAAGAAACGAGAGAAATGCACGTTTGTATGTATGTAAGTGAGTGGGTGAGTGTATGAATATTTCCAAGACAGAATCAAACAACATATGTTAAAAACTCATAGCTAAACAAAGAAAACATCAGATGAACGCTCATCTTAGAATAAGGGGCTAAGAGTAGAATTTTGTCAATAGAAGAAGAAAATAAGAAAATAAGAAAAGGCAACAGATTGGCCAAGAGAGATGAGATGGTTGCATTTTCCCGATGAGCCTTGTTCGCTACATGTATGTACATTCACCAGATTCACCCACTAAAGAGCCCTGAGATGTCGAGTGTACCTGCATCTAGCGAGTAACTTCACGGTTCGCTGGAGTACCTTCCTGCGAGCAATTTGGTAGCACACACTAGCAGCCAACGGTTAGCGAACAAACCTTGTAAGATGTGGCCCCCACATACCCAAAACAGGCAGAACGGGTTGAAATCTCAAGGGAACGCCCTGCAGCTACTGCAAATTCAGTAAAGTGAGTGCAGTAGCGATGGATACAATAGGTACCCCTAGTGAGGCCAAGTACTTTTTCTTACATCCACGTGCGTCCAAGATAAGAATATATGACGAACCTGCCGTCAGAGTCGCAGCAATTAACATTGATCTCATATGGCATGAAATAGGTAAAAGCCTGTGCTAAATATCTATTAATATTCTAAATGTAAGCACATTGACTCTTATATTAATAACCTTAAACTATTGTGGTTAACTATCTTCTCCTTCTACTATATCTAGCTAGCTACCTTCAGCCACCATGGATGCTGATTGAACGTACCTAAGACCGCTAAGATCCTCTAGAGCCTACACCCCAGATTAGACTGTAATTAAACTTTTCCGCCAGGATCCTTGTCCTGAACATTGAACCCTTGAATTACCTAGTACATGTTTGGTGCATTCCAATCAGAATTGTTGGACAGTCCGTATCGCAAAACCCTCAGAGCGTTCGGGAATCAAAGCTTCCATCTTGATGTTCCCGTTCTGGTTACCCCAGGTTTCCTTCAAGGGTGATTGCAGATTCCAAATCGGGCTGATGTTTCTTCGTGTATGGATTCAATGGACGGATTTCCAAGGATCGATAAAACCGCATCCATACCTACAGGTACCAAGGCAGTGTCTGCGGTGCTCGGGCGCAGAGAGATACCAACTGTGGATGAGAACCACCAACTTGGACCACAACTTGATACCAAGACTATAGGTCCCAGGTAAACAGTAGATAGGTATTCGGCGATGGCTGGTTTCCTTTCCACGTCTCACTAAATCTGCAAAATAGGCGATCACAGGTAAAAGGCGTACACTACTAGGTAGGTATGTGTTTACACAGTTCGATACTAGTTCGATACCGTAGCACCCGCAGTGGATGTTGATAATGTATCATGCAGGAGGTTGGAAAACAACATTAAATGCGGAATATTTCTGCTGCAGGAACAGCTTTTTAGTCGTCAAGTTAACATGAGTTCCCCCTATTAAGTATCCACTAAGTTTAGCCGCTCCATGCTATGAAAAAAATGGGATTTCACTAGATGCCTAGTAACGACTATAATAGGACGACGAGAAAGATGAGGACCTACTAATATGTAAAATGTATAATGATAAGCATTAGGTATGTACGGGATATGTATGATACGAATGATAGAAAACGCACGTCAGTTTTTCAGTCCCAGATTTGCCTCAACACCATCTTAGTTACACACCAACCAATCGTAGCCGAGTTTCGCTAAAACACACATTCGGGCATGAGTTGGCGGTGTGATACGACAAGCATTGAGGACCGATAGAAGTAGTAATACGTCCTGATATTATACGTGATAGAATGATGTGGCGATCTAGAATTGGATCTTTTCCCATCAGGCCCTTGAAGTACATACATTGGTGACCATGACCCGGGCGATGAAAATCGATCGATAAGTCTCCCGTTCGCGAAATCGAATCTCGATTAGGCGTACATGCTCCTTATGTGCAGGAGGAAGAAATCAAGTTTGGTAACCTATCGGTACGGCATGTCGGCAGCCACATTTCCTCTTTCGGCTTTTGCGCTATTAGCCCTCACTTCGGGTGGCTGCTTGACAGTTCCTTATAGCCAGGTATCTACGCTCTATAGCTACCTACAAACCTCGTCGGTGCCACAGCTTGGAATGCTATGTAAACATCTATATCTCACAGGTACCTACCGATCTACCTACATTTCATTGGGCGTGATTGCCGTGTCTACCGATGCCACGTCAACATGCGGTTTGAGGTGCCGGGCGCCCTATCGTTCCCCGGCGTGACGTGGGCTGAAGTGCTAATGTCGTTCAACCATAACAATGCAGTAATGGCATGACTTTGAAAAGCTAGAAAGCCACACATTTTCATGAGTCCTCGCTCGTGAATTCGGGAGATCTACTTCCTCTCATACGGAGTCATCGTAGCGCAGATCCAGAAACCCGGGAGCGAACGTGCTTACCGAAAGATAGGATTACACATACCTAGGAAAAGCAGTGAAAACACGCGATTGGTCCTCATTGAGACATGTCTTATGTACCCCGCCGGTCGAAGCTTGGTCGACGATTCCGTGCGAGTGGGAAAAAATCTGTATTTTCATCGTTTCCCGCCTCGTCGTTCTCGTAGCCTGCAAGAAGCAGATGCCAAGAGTTGATGGCAGATCCCCCGCCCAATTGTGACCGTTCGTAGATGTTTCTCATGACTGTCAGGTTCTTGTCAGATTTTTACATAGGTCCCTGTTCCTAGTGGCTCCTCGCACAACTTGGACTGCTCCGGTGCTGATAGGTCGGTACCTAGGTTTCTAGTAAACCTTGCAAGCCGTGAAGAGTGCGAGTCGCATAGAAGAGAAGGGCACGAGACCGCTAAGCTCTGACGTCTTCGGGACGCACAATAGTAACACTACTACTCTATGAGTCGAATGGGTCGATTATGACGCCTCAATCTCCCGGAACACTCTCTTCGCAACGCCTCCGAATACTCCGCAATTCATAAATAGAAATTCGAAATCGTTCAGCAGGAATTCAGGACCCTGTCGTCCTTTTTGGCAGAATTCCCGTGGTTTCGCATTGGTTTCATCGATAGAGATCGAAGGTGAGCTACAAAGTTGAAAATGTTACCTTGGTCCGTGCTGCATCCATGGTTTTTTGTACTCTGGCAGCAGTTTGGCAGTCTGGCAGTCTGGCACTGGCAAGTCCGGGGTCATGGATCCCTCGTCCTGGAAGTCCTGGTCAGTCTGGGCGCTGCAAGGGCTAGGGGTATTGCAGGGAATCATTTCCGCGCTTAACCGCGATTCCCAAATGAGCGATTAATAAGCTTCGATAAAGAAACCTTGAAGACCCTGATCAACATTGCACGTGTGCACTCCTGCTAGTCAAAAGCTTCATTGTTCATCAAACATTGAAAAATGTAGCAACAGGAGCGATTGAGAAAACGCGACTACCTAAACTAACAGTTCTAGAAATGATCACCGCAATGCCAGCAAACCGCGAATTTCGTGAGACATTATCAAAGTTCATTCAATATCACGAGTCGTCATCAGAATAAAGAGAGAAAGAGCAAGGTGTTTGGTGGTTCTAACAGTGTAATGACTGGATTGTCTAAACGCTAACTTATAGAGGCACTTGGCAATAGCTGACCAAGCACCTAAAAGGAAAGACGCTATATAGATGATAATACATCGTATAGAAGCAAAATCCCGAGCTAGGTGAAGCAACTTCTAATTTCTCTTTCTGTTCTGTCATCTTCTTGCTTTTTATTTCTTTAGCGTACCAACACCGTTTTAATGCCTCCACCAACTCCCAAATCGAGACAGCGTGCGCGACGGAATGGCTTCGCGACACGCGACATGTCGAATATCAGGTACCTTAGGTACAGTACCTAGTCTGCTATTTATATTTTCCCATTGGTGCCGTTCGTGTACCCATTTGTGTGCCCGTTCGTGGGTTTGATGGGATAACTACTTGTGTGGCCATTAGTGTGGCCGTTGGTGTGACTGGTCTCGTTTACCAATCCTTCGGAAGCCAATTTGATTAGTGGCCCGTACAAAGAACCTCCTTTGATCGCATCATGAATAATAGAGATCCAACCACCAATGGTCTTCTTTGGTCGACCGTTGAAGCTGTCAACCTTATGTGTGGGATGCTCAACAAAGCCCTGGTGGAACGGCACACCAAGCTCTTCGCGGACATAGTGGTACAAAGCCCTTGAAGCCTTACCCAGGAGCTTGGGAGTGAAGGGCTCGGCGCGGAATTCGTCAAAAGTCTTTTTCCACAAGTCCTTGACTGCCTCAACAGTTTTTTCTTTCCATTGAGTGACGTCTTCGACACTACCCTTTGTGTGGTTGACAACAATGGGCACCGCTGCGCTCACGAGAGATTCGCAACGATCGGCTAGATCCTTCTTGCCTGATGATCGCCAAGATGGGTATACGTGAGATGCGAGAGCCTTCTGGAAAGCTTTCAGCTCGTCAGATCCTAGGCTTCCAGCAAAACACTGTGCCGTGACCGATGAGATAGTCTCTTTAGCCTTCTCTACGAAGTGCATATGTAACGCTCTGAGATCTACACCCTGGCAACTGGCGTATAGGTGGGCTGCGGTCATCATGGTCAGAATCTCTGTCGCTTGCGCGCTCATCCGAGCCGATGCCAACGCCATCGAGTTGACAGATTGGTTATGCATCTCGGCGGGCTGGATGAATGGGCTCATAGGGCTAGCATAGTAGGACAACTCTGCCATGTAAGAAGCCATAGTGATCTCGACTCCCTTGAATGTGAATGAGAGACTGGGATCATCGGCAGCAAGGTTCGCTGGTAGACCTCCGCTGAGACCTGGGTCGACCATTTCGGTAAGCTGCGAGAAGAGCATCTTGCCGAACATCTGCAGCGATAATCGTACCTTCTCCATGGACGATGTGATACTCGCCGCCTGAAAATTAGCACCATAGTGAATGTCTTCCTTCTCTACCTCCACAAGAGGGTTGTCGCAGGTAGAGTTGAGCTCGATACTGATCTGCTGGTCTGCAAGAAGCAGGTCCTCAAGCTGTGGACCGATCCATTGCGGAGCACTTCGTATGGAGTAACGATCCTGAACCAAGTCTTCGGAGCGGGGGTTCTTTGCTTCAAGCACGTCTCGTGCCATGGCCGAATCACTCAGGAAATACCACAGGTTTCGAGCGACTTCAATCTGGCCTGGGTGAGGTCGTATCTTGGCAATGAACGGGTTAAAGCTTTCTCTGCTTCCGTGGAGGGCCTCTACGGCCATGCCGGTGAGTGCCTGTGTGAGAAGAGCTAGACGATGGGACTCGGTGATCACGATTGAAGCCAGTGCTACCGACGACGATGTCCCGTTGATCAAACCAAGGCCCTCCTTCGGACCAAGCTTTATCGGCTGTAGCCCTGCTTCTGCCAATGCTTGGGGTGCTGGAAGGACCTTGCCATTCTTTTCAATTAGAATGTCCGGGTTTCCTTCTATGCTTCCAGCCACATATGACAGTGGCATCAAATCGCCAGAGCTCGAAACAGAACCGCGCAATGGTACGACGGGAGTTAAGTCATGCTCAAGCAAGTTCGTGATGGACTTGAGAGTTGGGAGAGAAACGGCAGAGTGACCTCGTAGGTTACTGTTGCACCTCACAACTATGGCCGCCTTGACCCATTCTGCGGGCATAGAGAGGTTTGGTTTCGATCCATCAGCATGACGAGAGAGGATACCGGACTGCGTTAGTTGCATCAAAGATGATTGTAAAGCTACAACTTGATCAGTGCGCGTGTCTGCGCTTCCTCCAAATCCCGTGTTGACGCCTGATAATCAATTAGTTATTATCTAGGCTGACGACAAAGATCAAGCCCACATACCGTAGACATACCACCCGTTCGTGAGGTAGTGGTATAGAACATCCACACTGTCCTGGATACTCTTGAGGACCTCGGGGTCATCGGTGATGTGTGGAATGCATCCATGGCTAATGTCTTATCAGCATATTAACATATCTAGATGGTCTTGCAAGTTGCGACATACAGAGCCGTAGCTATCACGTCCGAGATATGGAGGTCTTGGCCGTTTAAGACATAGCTGCCCGCATCGATGCGCTTCTGCAAATAGTCCCATGCCTCGCACACCTTGGCAAGATGAATACTTTGGTTACCCATTGCGAACGTAGTAAGAGATTCCAGAGAAGAGGTCGGAAGATGGCTATGTTGGTTGCTGATGCCAAGGGAATGAATGAACCGTCGAGATCAGGTGGATTTGTTAGATATATATAGATCGTCGACAAAAAGAACGTGGTTGTCAACAAAGGTGAATCATAGCTATCTCGCACTATTTTTCTCAAGCAAGGGTACCAGCCTTTGAGGTCATTGCTTCCTTCCTATCCTAAAACTTTTGGTACTTTAGTCAACAAAATCGCTTGAAAGGAGTCATTGACCCTTGATCGACCCTAGCTGGACGGGTAGTTACAACGCCGTCCTTCTCATGTGCCCATTTCCTTATGCACATCGGAGAAGGCGAGTGTCAGACACAAACCTTCCTTACTCCCCTATCATCGCGAGATAAGAGCCTAGAACCCGATCTTTGACAGGAGAAGCCTTAGGCCGCCACATTTACTCCACTTATCTACAATCTTTGCAGATCCCTACGGCAACATGATTGTAGATATTGTTGTGAGATTGCGTGTAATCAGTCGATGTTCGCTTCAGTAGGTAGGTACACTCGCGTCTCGTTGAAACTGGAGTCAGAATACCGCCGACTCATTGAAAAGGGGAACAAGCTAAGTGATCCCTCGATCACACTTCCAAGGTTCTCGTCTGGGTCTAGGCCGGTGCGATGCTTGTATTTGATGCAGACATGCTCCGCATGCGACGTCGTACATCCGCTGCATGGCCTGGTTCAAGATCTCACACTAAATCTGAGTAGTAGGTTTAAGTTGGCAGGAAGAGGGTTAGATCGACCAGGTTATAATTACCTAGGAAGGGAAGGTAGTGACCTATCGTCTAAATTGTCTAGATACATCTATAGGTCGTAATCATTAAAAATGATTGCATATGAGTCTATCTGAGTATCGACATGAGGCTCTCCTGTGGTCGCACCAAGGTACGTATGCTTACTGCTCTCTGCAGACCGCAGCATAGACGTAGCAACGTCGTAGTCTATACAGGCCAATGAGGTTTTACACCTCAGACATTACTAGCTCGAGCTTGGTGGTCTTTGATGACCCGACTACGTGGTCCTGTCCTGTCTCAAAAGAAACATTAGCGGCGCGTGTAGAAGAAAGAAACCATGTGAGGATTTTCGCCGAAGGCCTTCAATCTTTCTAGCAAAGGCCCCAAACTGAATGTCGTTAGCTAAAAAGTAATGTCTTTCCTACATTGTGGCGTTCGATAACAAACGTCGAGATGAAACAAGGGTTTATCTTCGGACTCCCAACAAACTAGTAAAACTGGTAGGATAGGTAGGACCCAGTTATCTAGGACATGCCGACTTTCTATGTCCTTCTTTGTCCTGTGATAATTAGTACCTAGCCTTGAAAGGTTACGATTTGCTTCACATGATTCTAGAAGATAATATGAAACTACCTAGAGGAAAACAAAAAGCCTACCTAGAGATGAACCAATTAAATGCTTATAGAAACCGCGGAGGTCAAACTGCAGCTCGACGTTAGAATAAGGCCACATTGTGCCCTATTCGGGGACCTATTCAGGGGTCAGAGATGCATGCCGAATTGCGCTATGTGTCTTACCGTAACTCCGAGGAGTATGGATCCGGCTAAGATTCTTTAGGATCGATCGGAAGCATCCGAGACTAGGTCTCCCCGTTCACGAAGATCATATGTACGGAGAATCTGCTTTACTAAGGACCAATGAGGGTTCTGTACACAAGCATGCTCACCCATTGGAGAGACTATGCAGTCTGAGAGAATTCATGTGGATGAAGAGATTTAGGTATTAGGTATATCCTTTCATCGACCTCGGTGTCCGAGCAAAGTCCTACGATCCAACTTGGGTTATAAATGTTTTGTAAGTTACTTAGGTAACCAATGATACCCTTGTGTTGGATTTACCGATGATCAAATCATATTCAATCCAACTACCAATCCTCGTCTCGACAATGTACCAGCTCCAAGAAGGAATCCGAGCGGAACCTTAGTCCGTCGTAACCGCCCCCCCTTATCTAGCAAGAAGCATGATCTCCGGAAAACTTTCCTGCTTGTGCTAGGTCGATGTCAACACACGCATGTCAGCTGATTCATCAAAGCTGTGGTTGGGTTTGCATTATGAAGTTATATGCTAATAAAACTCACCAGCTCTGTCACTGTGCTAGAATAATTGGTGGCATTATGGAAGCAGTCATGCTTAAACTGCAATAAGTAATCTACTACTGGTGCTGTTGATATTGTCACCAATCTCGGAAGGATTTAGTCGGGGATGTGTATAGTAAGCATGCAATGGAACTACATAGATATAAGGGTGATGCAAGTGATTCAAGAAACGAGCAATGATATAAACGGGTCCAGCATATAATCGAATGCCTAGGTATGTAATTTGCTTGGTTGAGAAAGTATACAGATAAGCTGGATGACTACTAGGTATGCAAGACGGCGGCACAGATCCTCCTCGGATGTGCCACGGTGATAATATAAGCTTAATTCTGAGAAGATTGACTTTGACGGCTCTACTTTGAGGCAGGTAATGTAGTATTACATCTACCATGCCGCAAGGGTAGGGGCCAAGACGAATAGGGGTAAGCGGAATGTCCCTAGTTAGTATGCATGGTATATGAATTAGGCATGTGATGCGAAAAACTACGTTAAGTACAGTCGCTGAGTATCCACCCCTTTAAGCATATTTATAGTATAAAAATCACTTGTATAGGTTCACCTTGGAAAGATTGACCTTAATTATTCTTCCATAAAGTTATGACATACCCCTATCTGTATACCAATCCAGGCGTCTAGTAGCTAAAAATGATAGAATTTCCATCTTGATGGACACGTTAATAACTTCAACAATATGATATCGTACATTATATGGCAGAATATAAGAGCAACTTTACAATGAGTCTAGAATTTGACCTGAGGTAATCATATACATTGTGCAGTTGTTATAGTAGGTAAGCGATCGTTAAGTTGTTGAAACTTTGAAGTTTCAACGAATCCCTAACATTACCTATTCACGTAATTCGTTGCCCCATCACAACCGAAAAAAATTAAATATCTCTGTTACTATAATGGATGATATAAGTTATGATAGTGTCAATAATTCTTTTCTACTCAAGGCTTAGTGTCTAAACATAGCAAGGCCTGTATCTCCAAACAGCTCTGCTGAATGATGTCATGCCATGGCTACTTACGATATCCTCGCTTCTTCGTATGGGGTAAAGATCGAATCCCTGAAAGCTCTCCTATATCGCCAGCGAAAGTGGCGGACTCTTGCTTACATAGAGTGGGCATGATGGTTATCCCGATATCAACTCGGTCAAAGGCATGACAATGCGCTCAAAAATCCCGCGATCGAGAGGGTCCCGACCCAGGCAATTATCAACACGGCTCAGACTAGATATGTACCGTTAATGGGTCAATATCCCCTCATCACGAAGTTCCAAGAAGGGCCAACGATAAACCGGAATTTGAAATCTATCTACGCGGACCATTCTTTCGACTGCAGCTGAGATCTGACAGACTTGAAGGTTTACGAGATCGTCGAAGAAGTCCCGATCATTCCGGGTTTCGTGACAAAGAGTATTCGATTCCTAGCTCTCTACCAAAGCATGAAGAGAGACGTCTGTTTTCGCGTCCATGCATCCGGTGGCGTGGTATTGTGGGGCAACACGGTAGTTACTATGGGTATTAATGATAAGCAGCATGAAGAAATCTCAATGGACATGGAAGGACCTCGAGGTGAAGTCGACTGGTATTTAGTCATGGAATGTCCTCTGGAGTTTCTTTTCCCTGTTACTCTGTATAAAGCGATCGATAGAGAGCGTGCATGGCTAGACTTATCGGGGGTTGATCGATCGAGCAACAGCGACCTAGCGGGAACATGGTGTGCAGTTTCTGTTGTTTACTTTCGAAAGTGCTGAGGACACAGGTAAATAAACACTTTCTTCAGTATTTTCGGATCGATGTTCTTATCGGTTTGCTATACGACGGCGTCTATTGTCGGGACCGCCGGCGATACTGAGAAAACGAAGTTATGTACCTTTGCGTGCCGCTGTGGCACAGGTCAGCATCTTGATATTACATAAGAATTACCCGGCGAAGCGGGGGAGTCCAGTCTGTATATTATCCGACACATCCGACAAGAGAAAAAAAATAAGTTGTAGGACTGTAAGTATTTGTATATTATCTTGTTGTTATCTTGTCGTTGGATAGTGCGATTGCGTTGTTCGTCTTGGTGAAGCACCTATTGAAGCCTGGATCAGGTCTGATAGTTGTTACTTATCTACCTACGTAGACGGTCCTCGATAGTAGGCACGATCTAGAAATTGGAGTACTACTGCATCAAATATGGTATGTTGTCCTTGTTTTGTAATAAAGTGATTATTTGAGTTCGCTAATGTGAAATAGGGGGAGAACTTTCAGCCAGCGATACGCCTGAACATACTTGTTGTAGGGGCTGGGATAAGCGGATTGGCAGTTGCCATAGAATCAGTTCTGTCTGGCCATAATGTTGTTGTCTTCGAAGCAGCTGAGGGACTACATGAGGTAACCTGACTTATACCATTTACATGAAAGTAATGAGTGCGATGTAATACTTACATGGAACAACTATAGATAGGAGCTGGGATAAATATCACTCCAAACGCCTCACGAATATTACGGCGATGGGGCCTTTCTGATGACTTATGGACTTCAGCTACTGAACCAACTTCAGTTTCGGTTTGGCGTTATTCGGGCGAGCTATTAGTTCGGGAGAAAGACTTTGACACAAAAATGCGGACGCGATATGGTGTCCCTTTCATTGAGTTGCATCGTGTCGACTTCCAAACTGCCCTCTACACACGTGCCAAGGAACTTGGCGTGGAGTTCAAGTTTGGGATGAGAGTAAGTAAGGTAAACTTCGAAACAGGAGAAATTACGAGCCACACTGGCTTGAGTGCGAAAGGGGACCTCGTTATCGCAGCTGATGGCCTGTGGTCTCTTTGCCGCGCCCAGTTTCTCCCAAAAGACTTTGAAGGGGTTCCTAGACCTACCGGCGATTTGGCATATCGCCTAGTATTAACGCTAGATCAAATTCAAGATCCCGAATTGAGGGATTGGTTAAGCAAGCCGACACTTGATATATGGCTGGGGCCTCACTCGCATGCTGTTGGGTATTCACTCCGGGGGGCAACTGAATTCAATATCGTATTATTAGTACCTGATGATCTCCCTGCAGGCGTGAGTAAACAGGCAGGCTCAGTTGAGGAAATGAGAGCTCTATTTACGGGCTGGGATCCGATTTTGACCAAGTTCATCGCTCTCGCCGATTCTGCCAAGAAGTGGAAACTTATGCATCGTAAGTCTCTTCATTTCATGTAGTTGTTAGGAAATATTAGGCTCTAATACGAAATCTCTTTTCTAGGTAGGGAAATGCGAAAATGGGTCTATCCTTCTTCAGAGGGAAACTTTGCGTTCATGTGAGTTGCGAGGTCGCTTTTGTGTATTTGAATGTTCATTGGTCTCACTAATATCATATCTCAGCGGCGACTCCTGCCACCCCATGCTACCATATCTCGGCCAGGGAGCTAACTCTGCTATCGAAGACGGCGTCGTGCTTGGTCGCTTGCTGAAATATGTCCAGAGGAAAGAGCAAATTGGGAAGGCTTTGGAAATGTACGAGAAGCTTCGGAAGTCCCGTGGAGATGCCATCGTGAAGGAAACTTTCATACAGGTAAGCAGCTGAATGTCGCCGTGCTCGTAAGATAATTATTTGCGGTTACTGATAAAACTTAGCGCGACATTTTTCAGATTGTTGATGGCCCGAAGCAACAGGAACGAGACGAAACATTTTTGTCGCAACTCGAGGAAGAAAGCAAGCGGAGCCCATTTCCAATTCGCATACTTTGTCCCGAATTTCAACCTTGGCTGTTCGGTTATGACGCTTGTGGCGAGGTTGAAAAGGCCGTAATTGAGGATCCGTTCGTGATTGGAGAGGATATACGTGCAGAGTCAAGTTCTGATGAGAGCAGCAAAGCTACTGGGATTTAAGGTAGTCTTGTTTTGCGTGCAATAGAATTGCACCCACCTAGATACTACACAGGTACCTCAGTTATCTAATAATGTTCTTACTAGGTAGGTAGGTACCTAGAACGTTACAGGTGCTAAATCTTGATCTAATGAAGACGGCATACCTCATAACTTACCCTGCCTCTCCTCAGGCTTCCAATTACGTCGTATTACGCCGTCTTGATATTCCGTGGCTACGTGAATACCCTTCGGACTCCAAATCTTGCTCATAACGATAGCCCTACCGGCCTCAATCCTGGGGAAGCAAACTTCTTGAACCCACCACTCGTTTTCACCGTAATCCATGACCGCATGTTCGGGATTAACGTGCACAACGAAGGAATAGCTTAGGCTGGCCGCTCGGGCGAAATCATAGCCAAAACCCACATGGTTTCCTACCATCAATAGCCCATTCCTGTCTGCCTCGTAGGCGTGAGTGAGGATATGTGAGTCCGGGTGATCCATGGGTAGTGGCGCAAGAAGCCGGTATAACAGCAGCTCTCGGCGGTCGCACAGGGATTTGCCTTTATTAAATGAAGTAAGATCGACCTTTTTCATGTCAACGGCTGGGAAGGAGCCTGGATTTTTCATTGGAAATTCAGCTAGCTTTTTGGCGATATCAACATGTGGCGCAGGATCCCAGTCAGAGGGTGGTCGAGAATTCAGGATATCCATAAATCTCATTTGAACAGGCGGTTCCTGGGCAATATGTTGCGAGATCCCGGGCGGTCTAAATGACACAATGGCGCTGAAGCAGACGGGACCGAGAGGCAGGGTGGCGTCTGCGAGTGGATAATGGTCCCCAGTAGCATTTGTGCTTGGTGATAGGGGCTGCCGCACTGTAACAAGAAGATTTGGAAAAGATACATTTGTTGCGATAGGAGTCGCGCTGAAAATGAAGGGCCTATCAATCAACCCAGCCTCGGAAAAATATCCATGGATAGTCTATATCTGTCAGCAAAACTTGTAAACAACTACCTAGGTAGGGCTAGGCAGGTAGACTAGTAGAGACTGTTGGTCGTTGGATAATCTATGGATATGTAGAGATATAGTATGGCAGAATGAGGATTCTACGAACCGTACGTTACTCTAGGTCTTCCTTCATTCGTCTTGTTACATCGATTGATTCGTTAAAATGACACAATGGTAGGTGAATTGCAGACTAGGTGAATAGAAATGACTTACGTGAATGCCGAGTTCTTTCGGAGAGCTTGATTGAGAGGCTTGTATCTCTGCCAGGGCTCTAGTTGCAGCCATTCCTGCTTGGCTATAAACATGTCCACCATATGCCGCTCTCAGCGGTTGTGAATTACGAACAGGATCCTGTTCGGGATCGGCCTTTTCGCTCGCAATCGGCACATCTTCTATTGGACACCACGCTTTCCGTTGGCTCATATATCGCTTTGTGATCTTGCCATCTGCTATCTCATCTTGCAGAGGAGCTAGGCTCATAATCTCTTGAAATGTGAGTCGCCGATATCCGGTTAGACTTGGTGAGTTCATGTTGGTAGCGCATAGAAATAAATATTGATTGATGCTAGGTTCATCTTAGGAGAGATGTAATAAATTGACAGCGTTATCTACTATCACCTTAGGAGGGTGAAATCTTACTCTGGGGGATAGGACGGGTTAATTAGGCCTTTGAGAAGCCTCGGAACTCGGTGGGGAAATGACAGGGGAAATGATGAGAGATCTACATTGGGTACCAGAGAAAGTGGTCCGTGCGCTGAGTACTGCTTATATAATGAGAATTGCTTACTCATTTGCACTGAGGTAATCACCTAAACGGTGCCCAGGTGGTTTCTCTTATTCTTTTTAAATTGAGGTCTAGTAATATCTCACAGGAACTTGAACTTATTTCTTACCTATTTAGGCTCTAGGTAATGAATTGAGGCATTTGATTCAAGGTCAATTTGATTCTTTTATCTACGTGTAACGTAGGTCTAGGTAAATACTAGGTAGGTACCTAGGACCTAGGTCCTAGGGTGTTAGCAGCTAGGGATTAGGAGCCCGGCAGCACACTAGAGCACAGGCCATAGCCTTCTAATTCTCAATCAGTAACATTCCCTTCATGTCTGATAGCTCAACTTCTATAAGGCAAGACGAAATATGCTTAGGTAACTGTGTTTCAATGCAATGGGCAATCAAATATCATCATTGTCTTTCGTTCCTTCAAGACTGAGCCAATATCTTACTAGAGTACGCGACACTCAAAATACTTCCCTGAATGCCGCTAGCTGTTTCCAAACCCCATATTTCCCTCTTCAACATATCCATGGCCTCATTATGAAGCAAGACACGCTTAAGCCCCCCACTGCGCAAGACTCTCCTGGCCGTCATCTGTGAACAAGAGTTTGCCGTTACCATAACCAACGAAGTAAATTAAGAGGTAACGCCAATGCCACCACCAGAAGTGATTAGCAGCTCCGAACCAGCCGAAAACAAGGTCCAGATTGTAACAAAGAATATTGCAACTCCCGAGCACTAGAACGCTAAGAATGGCGCAGAATTGGACTGCTCTGGCGCCATACAGCCTGTCGACGAGGAATGCATTGATAAGGCCGCCCATTGATCCTCCCATTCCCAGAGGGCAAAAAAGGATTGTCCACATGAATCTTGGGAACATATCCCTAAATCCCGAGAACGCAAATATGCTGATAATCAAGATGGTGACCTCAAAGATGAACGAACCTAGCCAAAAGAGTAAGAAAGGCCTCAGATAAAGAGTGCGGCGTTTCTTCGCATTGATTTTGTCATCCTCAGAGGTGATGAGGACCTGATAAGTTATCGCATGAGTGTTTGAAGTTGACATGGTAAGTACTGCTGTTGGATAGTTTGAACAGAAATTTCAGTAACCAAGTGTAGAATAAGTGGTGGAGTGATGAATTTATCATGGATAAGGGTCTTTTATGAGTCGGGAGTCTGGGTATCAAGTATGCATCATGACATCTTATATCTGCTCATTATAAATCATACTGTGAATAGGTAGGCACTGATCAGTAACATTCTTAACCTACCTAGGTAGGTATTCGAATATGATAGGTACGTATTAGAACATTTGTAAATTCCCGAATGTTATATCCAGGTATGCTTTCCCCCTTTTCAATGAACCTCGGCTGCCCCACCCTCGATCCATAGCCTGTTGTGGGGATTGGTTGAGCCTCATCAACGTTATAATAACTCCTATTAATTTATGATTACTTATCCTTTATGGACAGTAGCCGAGGTGTCCCCACTTGTTTGGAGAGGTTGATATGTTGTCTTCATGCTGTCTGGTATTTAGGTAGGTAGGTAGGTACCCATGATTTAGTAACTTCGTCCGTCCTAGCAGCTTTGAGGTCAAATTTAATTAAGCTTTCTGCCTACCCGCAAACTTATTTACTTGTATTTAAGCGCTCAAAACTCCTATTTTACAAGGTACTATGGGATCAGTAATTCTGGGTTCGGAATAGGGATAGGGGTAAGGATGGGGTTAGGGTTAGGGTTAGGGTTAGGGTCCACTATCAAGGGTTGGGTTTAATGTGACTCCCTTCATGAAGTGCACATATTGGTCTAAATCCCAACCACGATACTCTACGGCGCTCTTCACGAATTAGTCATTGATAGCTTTAGACCAAACGAAGTCACTTGTAGTTTACTGCGGTTTGTTACTAGGTACCTAGGTATATTGTCTCCAACTACCTAATTCGTGACATCCACGCAGCTCCAACTAGTCCGTCTTATATCATTTGTCATCGCAGTACTTGTCTTAGGGTAATACTACTTGTGGATCTTTCTTTTGCATATGTATGCCTTCAGCCGATCAGAACTTTGGTAATTGCCAGCGGGATTCGTCCTGTTTCTTGATTAGCTGTGTCCCCCTCAACTCGATCTTAGGCCGTTTACATACAAAATAACCCTGTTGGCGTAGAATTTGGTCCTCGTCTTCTTCGGTGAAATCATTGGCTTCCACCCACTTTTTAAGCATATTGGTGTTGAAGTCTGGGGGAATCATCCCTTGTAACCTCCACCAGTCACGCGGGGTCTCATAGACATTGGATTCCCACTTGATTCCCTTAGGTTTGAGGACTGGTCGTACGACATCGTCTAGCGCCTTGAGAAACGCCTCCCCTTCCGACTTATCTCTGATGTTTGCCGCGGCGTGGTAGATGGAGATCGTGGTGAACGACTTGGAAGGTTCGCCTCCGGACCAGATGTCTTCTGGAGCCAACTCGAAGAAATGTGCATGGGCAAAAAAGGCGGGCAATCCAAATGTTGTATATATGTTGGACATCCCTTTTGCAAGCCTCTCTTTATCCTCACGGGTAAATGCTCCCTTAGTATGATGGAAAACCCACTTAGGCATGGTTATGAATTGAAATATCTTGAAATGAAGCGATAATGAATCTGGGAAGTGTCTGGAGAGTTAGGCTTGATGGATATTGGGGTATGACTTACAATCCTATGAACTAGTTATTTGCCTTCGCCTTTATATCATATTGCATTATAAGCAAATCTCATAAAACCCTCACAAGAGTTTAATAATCGAAGCCGAGGCTTTTTGTACCTGGCAGGACGTATGAGCCTCGGTATAGCTTGCTGTATGTAATAATATTTCACCCGTGTGGTGTCTTGCGTAATGAGATCTACAAGTCGATAGAAAGCATGCATGTATTTGCCCACAACAAGGCAAGATCGTATGTTGTCATGTTTACAACCCGTTTTACGAGAAAGATAAAGCAACTTCTGAGGTGTCTAGATGACCAACGGTCTGACACCTTATCGCCTATCCCCGAAAAGATTTGTCGAGACCCTTTAGTCGGATATCTTCCCGTCCTTTTCAGAAATGACGCCCCGCATTTAATACTTGATATGCCCCTGTTGATGCGTTGTAGTTGTATGACGAAGATTAGTGATTACTAGAGGCAAATGGCGCTCCGAGGTTTAAACAACCCAGAAACAATGCAATGACATACTTTTGGTAATCACGATTCTTTTGCTGCATCTTTATTTAGGTTGAGATTCCAGAATCACAACCTATTGGTATTGTAACTTACATTACATCATTGAACGAAACAATGGCTGAACTACGCTCCGCTGTTTATGTTGCCCCCCCTATTCCTGCCATTAGACCGCCGCCGGTAAATGGGACAGGAGCGTGGTCCCCGATTTCGTGTACTTTGATCTACTCCGCACAAGAAGCTGTACTTGTAGACACTCCAATTACAGTCAAGCAAACTGAAGACCTCATCACATGGATCGAGAGCATTGCTCCTAATCGCAAGCTGTCCTATATTTACATTACCCACGGCCATGGCGACCATTTCTTTGGAATACCTGTCCTTTTGAAACATTTTCCGGAGGCTGTTCCTATAGCAACCAAGGCAACGCTGGAGCACATGGAACAACAAGTTGAAGATCCCTATTTCAGCGAAACATGGGAGTATCGATTCCCAGGTCAAATCTATAAGCCTTTTCAATTAGCACAGCCTCTGTCTAAGGAATCCAGTTTACAATTCAAACTTCAGGAGCGTTGGGTTTTTCAAGCAGTTGAGTGTGGTCAATCAGATACACATGACTCCACTATTCTATGGGTGCCGGATCTCAAATTAGCCGTCTGTGGTGACGTTGTCTATGGACAAGTTCACCAGATGTTATTTGAGGCAAATACAAAGAAGAAGCGTGACGAATGGGTTCGAGCAATTGAGAAAGTTGAATCATTGAATCCAACTTACGTCGTCCCCGGCCATCGTCAAGCGGAGGAGATTGACGGAGTCTGGCACCTTGCATCAACTAAGAAGTACATTAAGGATTTTGGGGACATATTAGAGAGGGAGACGAAGGATGCGAGGGAAGTGATTTCAGAGATGGTCAAGCTGTATCCGGATCGATATAATACGAACGCCCTCGCCCTAAGTGCCGCCGGGGTTTTCTTGGTGCCCAAATAATCGCGCATCTAGAAATTTGCGATTGAAATATTTCCGAAGATATCCTTTTTAATGCTTGGTAGATGATAATATTGGATGGATGGTATGATAGTGGGGAGTGCTCAGGGGTAATTACATAATCATGATGACGTAAAAGCCATATGCTTATGTAAGTTTTGCTTTGTCACCTTTTGATTATGTAAGTCTCATTACCCAATGACTTTTTAGTCTTTGACAAACCCCTTCACGTTGGAACCTTTAGGGTACCTAATTTTCGTTAGAATATAGTAATTTCATTGCACAAAACACTCTGCATCTTTGATACGTGAATTTGTAACAGAATCTTGGTATAAACAACAAACATTACATGTGTTAGATAGGTAAGTGATATTACATAATACTAGCGTACCTACTCTAATTCAGGGACATGAAATGAAAGGATATGGTGTCTCACCCCAATAAACCTACCCAAGAGAAGATTACTACTATTTGCCTAGCAAATGTCCATAGTAATATAATATCTAAATGGAGTAGTTATCTGGAGAATCGTTGACTGTACAGTGTTCACTGTGAATGACACCGTACACATGCTCTCTTTAGGACGAGCCGAGGTTGACCCCATAAAATATCATCTACCTTGCTATAGGTCTTGACTTACATAAAAACCTATCCATTTCGTCTCAGCTACAATCGGCATTTTCCCTGCACAACCTAAAGAATGGCGCCCACACTAGCGGAATAGGTTGGCGTAGTTCAGACGCAGCCACGCGAATACCTCTCAAAAGCATATCCCATTAAAATGGGTAATTCTATGCCTATCGCGTATGGAGGATGTACTATAGCAGTAGCTGTCAGCGCAGCTTACTCAACCGTACCACCATCCTTCTCGCCATATTCCATCCTCGGCCACTTTCACGGACCTGCATCGACTGAGGAGAAACTGCATTGCAGCGTGGAAGAGACAAGGAATACGAGGACTTTCGCAACGCGGCGTGTACAGGTCAAGCAAAAACAACCAGATGGGAATTTTCGAATCTGCCTCGAGTTGATCGCCGATTTCCATATACAAGAGCCCTCTATCCTTGAGTACTCAGCGCCACCTACCGCCACCTGGCCTATGCCAGAAGATTGCCCCACCGTTGAAGAACACGTGGAGACTCTGAGAGTCAGTGGCGGCGTCACGCTTGCACAGGCGACAGATTTTACACGCTCATTAGGCCCGCACCTTAACTTCTTCGAAACGAGGTCGTGTCCGAATGGAGTAGCAGCTGAAAACCTCTCAGGTGCAGCCAAGGAAGTAATCACAACGCAGGAAACGCTCCCGATCACTTCTAAAACCTCCGCAGAGTGGCAACGAACTAAGGAGATACTCCAGTCACCTACAGAAAATTTCGCAGCATTAGCTTTTCTAATGGACGGGGCGTTGTCCTTCGTCCCATTGACGCATAATCACCTTTGGTTCGATGACGTATTGGCTTGTTCGACCCTTGATTTTGCGTTGCGGTTATTCGAGCCTAGTGTAAAGATGGATTTTTGGCATTTGAAGGAAAGGATAACACTGAAGGGTGGAAGTGGGCGTACCTACTCAGAAGGTAGACTATGGAATGATGACGGAAAATTGGTCGCTTCGATGACTCAGCAGAGCATATTGCGGCTGAAAGATGCTATTCCGCATTCAAATCTTTGAATTAGTTGACATAAGTGCACTTCTAGGAGATATAATCATATTTTATTGTAAAGCACCCCATATATGAGTTCTTAGATGATTTGGACTAGAATAGGTACTGAAAATGAATCTGGCAGGCCGTCTTGGGGGCAAAGTTTGGAATTTCAAGGGTAAGGGATAGGGTTCTACCATCCATGGATGCCTCGATGAACAGGTCGACCACTGGGGCTTACAGGACCTCTAACGGTTATCACTTTGATCGAATCATATGAAGGAGAGTATCTGAAAAGCGTCGACGTATTGTTATCATAAAAAAAGACAAACTTCGACCATAATAAGATTCATTAACCCTAACCCCATCCAACCCTAACCCTAACCTTTTGAATGCCTACCTACCCTAACCCTGGTGTTGCACGAAAAAAACCTAACCCTAACCCTACGGGCTAATATCAACCCCAACCCCAACCCTTACCTTATCCCTATCCCTATCCCTATCATTCATAGCTTTCATTCGCATCCAAATGCAATATGACAATTTATCGCTTTGATCGCCGTATAGTCGTATTTAGTAGAACCCTTTATTTGCACTGCCAACTAGAAGCATCATCCTGAGATCCTTTTCCGTCCCACACAGCCGTTTGAGGGTATGGGCAAATTGGTCTCTGCCGGTACATTACAATATTCTGCAATGTAGAATCTGTGAAGTTGAACTCTGACGCGATTATGTGAGATACTGCACTTCCTTTCTCAACCCAGTCCATTAATGCTAAGAGTGCGTCATGATGCGTGTCGTTGTTTTCAAGAGGAACAGAATATCCTGCATTGTAGGGTGGCCTCTGGGCAGCTTGACCAGCACCACCTATCATCCAAGGAGCTTTAACATTGCTAGGAGTTCCCCAGCAGTGGTCCATGCCGGGGATTTGGAAGTAGCGGAAGAAATCGTCGACATTTCCCATTGCTTGAACGGTCCTGTTATAGTATAAAGTCGTGTGTTGAACAGGCACTACGGAGTCTGCAAGCCCACCGTACATGACTAGGAAAGTATAAGTTAGTCCTTCTGACTTCGCTACATAGAGTTACAGAGGAACATCATTGTGAGTTATACGTACCGATTTTCCCCTTTGTTCTAAACTTGCCAAGGTCATATTGATCGGCACTGCACTGGATGTTTTTATCACGCGCTCTGGCGTCTGTTACAACAGTATCATTGTACGAGGTGATTTGCCATCCAGACCCATAACCCATAAATGTCCGCTCATATTCTGCATCGAAATTTCTTCTAACGTTGTTAGGGTCGTTCACATCCGCCGGCAAGAGGTAGGTTCCCCAGCCATCCTCAGAGCTGTAATCCATCCCATTATAAACCAAATCACCATTCTGCGTGGTATAGTCGCCATACATCTTCTGTGCCGTATTAATTTGAGCTTGGGTCCAACATGATGTCTTGTTTGTCGTCACATCACAGCGAATCTTTGAGATGTCAAAGTGCTGTCTGCATGCCGATAAAGAGCTAACAATGTTATCTTTCACGCCGTCAAGTGAATCACATTGCTTCAAAACTTCCTCTTGAAGTCTTGAGAAAAGATTGGCGTCATTGATGCTTCCCGCTGCATTCTCCGGGAGGTTCCAGGTCGCGAGTTTAGAGATCCAAGGCATCAGGTTTTTCGTATCCCAAGCCGGTGCTCCAATCAGAGCACCGTCAAACATATCTGGGTCTCTCTGCCATGAAAGGTTAGAATAAGCTCTAGTATAAATTCTCTTGTGATATACCTGGATTTGTTTAAGACCTTGCCTTCCTCCAGTTGAACAACCGCTGAAATATGAATATGCGATAGATTCATTGTAATAAGATCCTATGAGTTTCTTCCCCAAGACGATAGATCCTTCTAACGCTTGATATGCCCAATTGACTTTGAGTTCTTGGGTGACCGGCCATGTGAGGTCTCCTTGACCGCTACTGTGTCCAGTATCGGTCGACAGGCTTGCCATGCCATACTGTGCTCCGGGCCCCATATCGAGCCAGTTTATCCCACCAAGAAAGGAATAGCTTCCTATAGCAAGAAATCTTGAGTTCCATTTATCTGGTAGGAACATCCCGAAGCGGTAATTTGCTGTTTCATTGTGAACTATCACTGCGCACAAGGACGGAAGACCAGCAGCATAAGCCGGGTATCCTATGTTTCCGCTTTCTGAAAAGGTCCCGGAAGTGACTTTTTCCACTCGCTCAATTGATATGCCAGAAGGAACGATTCCGCTGAAGTAATCCTTGGAACATGCTCCAGATTGACGAGCTTGCTTGGCAGATGGGGCACTATAGGCAAAGCACGCCAAAAAGCTTAGCAAGGCCCAAAGAATTGGTACTGTAAAGATCTCCATTTGGATAATTCGGGTAAAGTTCAAGTAGGTGAGGATGACGATGCAGCTAGATATATATTCAATATATGACTATATTAAGCAGCGGCCTTCCATAGTTGTATGTTACCCAGCAAATCACATCGGTTTCGAACGATCGGGGCTTAGGGGGGGTTTCGTGCGAGCTTGTACACACCTGAGTACAGGTCTTGGTCAGCTGATAACTTACACCTTCGTATAAGGCGGCTTATAGTCATGTTTCTATACACAAGTTTCAAGGTAATTGGAGGCGTTGGGAGTACAAGGTAATCCACCTACCCGGTCCGGGGCCGAGGGTAAGCTGTTGAGTTCCAGCTCGGCCCCAATGATACACAGCGTGGCTTTTGACGTTTGGGCTGACATTCTTGCTTACGAAGTCATCTGGTATTCTTTTGTTCTGCAAACTTGATGCGGCTTGTACGGAGCGGTTTTCTTTGACGTCCCCTTGCATTACCCCAGATTTCTTTGATCACACCTCCCCTGTTTTTTAACCCGAATAAGATTCTATGACGTTGAAACATTCTAACGGACCCGAAACCCAATCGAATTTCTCGAATACAGTTATGCACACGGGTCAGTTAATAGAACTATAAGGGTAACATCTTACATTTTTTCTCACGAACTGCCCCATTTACTTCCATTAGCTCGGCCGTACTTCCGCATTCACTCATCCATAAGCATCAGCATCTCACTTATGGCTTCGGGTACTCGGTCATCCACTACAATCTGGATCCATACCTATCCGATACGTCCAGTAATAATATTGCCGGTTCCCACAAGAACATTCTATGGGGCGTAAAATAAATCCTTTAACTAGTGAAATATCTATATCACGGATTTTATTTGTGATCATACTGGCAACAAGCAAGACAATGTGAACAATGACCCTTTTCAATGCAACCCCACTTAGTACCGAGATCCAATCCAGGGATCTGGAAATTGTGTCATGCAGCTCTCCGCAACCCCCCCGCAATCCATGTCCTCGTGGGAACAGGTTCTCCATCTCGGAACTTTACTAAGATTATTAAGTGACTCAGGAGCCCTATCAAAAAGGTGATATAGTATTCCAGACTTTTTTTATAGATACTTAATTTAATGGTTGACTTCCTGGAAGATTGCAAACAACAACAACTACTAGATAGGTATCTAGCACCTGTAAATTACGCGCGACTATCGTTCGTAAATGTACACCCATTCCGTAAACTACAATTGAGACTAGATTTACATTCCCCACCAAAGAGAGGACAAAGGTCATTGCAACTGTAAAATAAAATGAGACAGGGTGATTGTATGAGGTGGACACCACTTTTTTTTTGTACAAAGCATTCTAAATAGTCTTGTAATGTATCTCCTGATTCTAGGTTACCTTGCTTAGGGGTTTGTCCTCTCATGTAACGAACATACTACTAGATATGACGGGACATTGCTTGGGAAGAATTTCTGCCATTTTCAATTCTCAACCTAGTTTCACTTGCTGTCCTAAATTTACCGTGGCAGAACCGAGGTTGCCGGCTAGTTTAAATCGTAGAACGAAATCGGCATATGTACACATAGGTCTAGAATGTTATGAGAGACCTAGTTACGTCAGTGGCTTACGATCCAGCTTACCACTTTCAAAAGCAACAAGTACCAATGTACACATTGCCTATTAGGTACTAGGTACCTGATTGTGATTTAACTGGCATTTTTCAAATTGGGATTTGACCCTAACCCGAACCCTAACCCTTGGGAAATCTTGCTTTAACTGGATATTATTACAAGCAATTGATTATGATTAATGAGTGAAGCTACACATGTATTCGAACTTTTCAAGGATATATATAACATATAAAACTGTATAGAAATTATATAGTTTTATATGTTGTTTTCATACGATGCAATCGCCTTTTGATGATGTGTCTATTTTCTTTTCCGGGGTTTCCTCCGAGTTAGGATTAGGGTTAGGGTTGCGATTTATGGTATCTATACTCGTTCGAGTGTAACCATTCTCCTATTCAGAAAATAAGAATCAAATACATACTGTCAAGAATGCCCTATGGTACCAATATCATTGGGGAAGCCAAATTATTTCTTTGTCACAAAAACATTCAAACGTACGATCCAAACACAAGAAGCGTCGGTCCCGGTTATGAAAATGTTCTAGGCGTCTACAAGATTCAGGTTCGTGATATCCGTCCCTTTCGGTCCCGTTGAAAAGTCGGATCCTAAAAGGGGAAAGCGACCTGAATCTCAACATTTTTGGTAATTGATGTGCAGTTAAGCATCAATCATCGCGATCTTATCGCTGGCGAAGAAGGTCACAGTTGATAATCAATTTTCCCGGTACGTGCTGGTGCCAATCAGCCGGTTCTAGAAGGTTGGAGGACTTAATAACTGCAAGTTCAGGGGATAATTGTCACCAGGATGCAACGCAAGATCCTCCTAAGGGACGAGGGTGTCCCTAGGCTACAATATAATTCAAAACATTCAATTCTTATTTTTACTTCATGGCTAACCTTTCAAACCGTTTCAACTTCTACTAACGGCTCTCTTCTTGAGCAGCGGACTCGAAACAATTACTAATCCTAATTCCGACCTAAAACGCACCAACATCATGAAGATTACCAGTTTGATCGCTGGGATTTCCCTCGTAATAGCCGCTGCCGCGGAAGGTGATCCGCCGCCACCACAAACGCCAATTATTTTGGGAATAGTGTCGGACACCCCCGTTCAGTGTTCGCCAGGGCAAAACATGAATATTACTTTTCTATCAAATACACTCAGGCTTGAGCTTCCGAACATGTACTTTGGCGCAGAGGGACATGGCAGAACAGATGAGGTTTCCCTCTGTCAATTCACAATAGAGTATACCTCTTGGTGGTACAAATACCGTTTCGCGATCCAGGATGTTACCTACAGAGGACACCTCAATGCAACAGACGGTGTCCAACTCTACCAGTTGACTGCCAATTCAATCTTCAGGTACGAGAATCGAAAGGTCAACCCAGGGCGGGCGCCACCTGATATTTGGAACGTGTCCATGTCTACTATGGTAAAACCGCTCCTATAATCCCTTCTCATTCAATTCCCTCTGCCTTGCCAAGGGTAGATGCACCAAACCCATAATTACTAACAATACTATAGATAGATAACACAGCTCAAACATCAATCGGTGGAGAGGGAAACTTCGATGCCGATTTTGAAGCCAGTGGCAACAATTCTCATCTGGAATGGTCGACATGCATGGATGGTGGCGAAGGAACCGGAGACGTCAAAACAAAACTCCAATTCACACTCAGCGCGACAACAAGCGACAAGACTGGAAAAGGCACTGGAGTGCTTGCCAGTGGCTTATCGTTCGACTTTGGCATTGTCTGGGAGGAATGCACTCCAAACCGAGCGGTCAAAAATGGCTGGGGAGAAACGCGAATTGACGACTGGTCGGTCTGTACATACAACAATACCAACCAAACGTCGCAAGCAATCTTGAGAACTTTGCGCCGCGGGCCTATCTTACTAACTTAAGGTTGCAACTCGAGCGTATAAGATTGAGGCATCTATTATTATAATCATCCGTATATATTTCGACATACATAGTACATAGGTAGCTAAGGACGTATTGGTCCTAAGTCTAAGAGCTTTACTCAGCTGCAAATTAAATAGGTATATTTCTTTGACATAATCGCCAGGCACTATACGCATATCTGACACACCTCCTCTATGAGGTGATTGGAATTGACAAGGCAAGACAGTGCTACCTCAAACTAACCTGCAGAGCAATATGTTCTCAAACGATAGCCAACCCGACGAACTATTGATAACATTTCTAATAATTCCGAATAACCTTCCTCACTTGCAATTTTATTGGGTAAACTTCTTCTTACGAACACCTTCCCAACACCAACATTTATACTGAAATCTTCCGAATCGTTATTTATTAGGTGGGACTATCCAATAAGTCGACATCACCATTGGTAAAGCCATCATGAATCCACAATTCTACACCAAAACAGTTAGAATGGCACACGATGAATGACGTAGACTGTGGAGGACAAAAACTATCGTACTATGTATGGCCACACAGCCACAAAGTAACTATAACTCAACAATTATTGCCTGAGTGGCCAGAGCCGTGCATCTATGTACCATATAAATTAAAAAAGCATGAATGAATAGGACCAAATGCTTAGTGATAGTGATAGTATGAGTCTGACTGCAGAACTATCATATACTCTCGTGTCACACACTAGAGGAGCAGAGGTAATTGGTGACTCAGGACAAATAGATACTCACATCTATGAGATACAAATTCAAAGTTCATTTCTCAGATAAAATGATATATTATCCTAGAATTGAATCAGCTAGATGTTATCTCGAATTCCTAACACCTACCTTACTATATTCTTTCTAGGTGTAACACATTCTGTCACTATTTACCTACCCTTCGTCCCCGGTTCATATGAAAACGGAACAAAATTACCTCATTATGTTTATCCAGCATGTTATTCCAGGGCTTTCCATCTATCTCGATGTTACTCTATTGAAAATCGTCATGATGGTGCTGCTACTTGTAGGTATTGTGTTGAAATTAAACCCCTTGCTCCTTCTCTTGGACAAAATAGGCTCATCATACAGAAGGCAGTAGGATTCATGGTATCCAATTGGATCTATAATGGATTTTTTCACCCTTTGGCATCTCTTCCGGGACCTTTTCTTTATGGAGCGTCTGGATTGCCTCTACGGTGGCATCAAGTGATCGGGCAAGAACCATTCATACTTGCCAAACTTCACCATAAATATGGATATATTGTTAGGATCGCGCCAAATGATATATCTTACACCAACTCGGAATCATGGAGCGCTATATACGGACGGCATCCTTCACACGAAGGGGCCCACTGTAAGTTTACCCCTATTACCCCTTTTCACTTTAAAGTGGAGACAGTTGCCTCTATCCACCCCAGGAACTAAAGTGGAATATAACAGTAGAGCGTAACCTCCCTAAAGAACCAGATCTCAATTTCTACGGCGCGCTCGGATTATTCAGTGCAGACGGTGAAGACCATGTTCGTCAACGGCGACAACTCGCTCCCGCATTTTCCGAGAGAGCGTTGCGCGAACAAGAACCCCTAATAACAGGTTATATCGACTGCGCAATCTCACGTTTTAGCGAGAGTGCAGCAGTTGGGAGACCGATTGACTTATCTGCTTGGTTTAACTACATCACATTTGATATAATAGGTGACTTAGTGTTTGGAAACGACGTATTTGAGTGCGTCAAAAACTCGCGCTATCATCCCTTAGTATCCGAACTGCTCGCACGCTTCGAGATACTCACGTATGCCATAGCTATTCAGAAATTGGCACCCTTACTATTCTCTGTGCTTACCCGTCTAATGCCAAGACGAGTGGCAGAAAGGCAGCGGGACCAAGCTAACTCCATCAAGAACATGGTAAACAGGAGACTACAAACGGTATCAGATCGCCCCGATTTGACAACTCTCATTCTTCGGAAAGGAAAAAGGAGTGAGCCCTCCCTCCTTGAAAATGGTGAAATATATCCTACATCCGCCCAAATCTTGCTAGCAGGCAGTGAGACCGTGGCTTCGGCACTATCGGGCTGTGTTTTTCTCTTGCTTCAACATCCCAACGTTATGGCTAAGCTGAAGCATGAGATCCGCACCAGTTTTAGGTCCGAGGAGGAAATCAATTCCTGCATGCTATCTAGTAGCAAATATCTTCTTGCTGTAATTAATGAGGCAATGCGGATCTACCCGCCAACCCCCAATTTCCTTCCACGCCGTGCGCCAGCCGGGGGTTGCACGATCCTCGAACGTTTCATCCCGGGCGGGACTTCTGTTGGTTTTACGGCATTTGCCGCGTACCACGACGAGTCTCACTTCAAGGACGCGACGAAGTTTACACCAGAGCGATGGCTAGGAACAGATCCGCGATACGCAAATGATAATCTGGGTGTTGTACAGCATTTTGGTGTTGGACCTATGAACTGCATTGGGATGAATCTAGCAAACTTGGAGTTACGTATGATCCTAGCTCGACTTCTATGGAGGTTCAATCTTGAATTGATGCCAGGGAACGAGAACTGGTTTGATCAGAAGGCGTTCGTAATTTGGTTCCGACGACCATTGCTTGTTAAGCTGGTGTCAAGGGATATTTCATGATTGTTGTTGTTGTAGGTTAAGTAGCATGATGCGAATAGAATAGTGTCCTACCACTTTCTTTAACTAGTAGTTTTGATCGAACGAAACAACGGTTCAATCATGAATGATCCGCTTATAACTCGCTCATAGACTCTTCCGCGGGGGTAATGGTTTGCTCGGTCATGTTCATAACGTCGCTTGCACCCCCTACCTTCTCAATTTGGCCATCTTTCATCCAAACCACGGCATCAACCCCCGGCCTCAAATGTGATATGGCCGCACCCACCCTATGAGCGACCATAATTACTGTATGCCCTTTTTTCGTGAACTCCCGATTGATAATATCAATTATTACCTTCTCAGTCGATGAGTCAAGAGACGAGGTTGCTTCGTCTAGCAGCACGATAGGTTTCGCACCCGAGGTGCTTATTGCGTACACCTGTAGCAATGCTCGTGCGAGGGCTAAAAGTTGTCTTTGTCCAACTGAGAGAGGGGGAAGCGATGTGAGCTCCCGATCCAAGATCGGATGAGTGCTCGTATTGGCGTCACCTAGGTTCTCCTGGTTTATGGCAGAGCCAAAGTGTTGCCATAGGTATACTTTTGACAGTTCTTCGATGATAGTATTATTTGACAGCGTCCCAGTTGGGTCAACGTTGAATCGAAGAGACTCGTGGTTGAACAAGAGGGGCTCCTGAGGCACGGTAACAAAACAACGTTCGCGGATCACTGAACGAGGTACAAGGCTAATGTTTACACCATCAACCGTAATCGAGCCTGACGTCGTATCCAGCAACCGGTGAAGGGTTAGTAGCATAGAACTTTTGCCGCTGTAAAAGAAGTTAATATCTGACCCCCCGAATTGTTCATTAGCGGTAACTTGCCTCCCAGTCCGGCCACAGATGATTACCTTCTGGCCCGGATCAACTCGTAATGAGACATCTTCAAGAACCGTATCTTCCGCATTGTAAACTGCTGTAACACTTCGAAATTCAATTGCGCCAGAAGATGGCCAGGTTTCGGGGAGTACGCTTGTTTCAGATGGCAGGTCCTCAGGGGACACCTCGTCTTCCAGGCCCTTTATTCTAGCAATGGCACCGAGAGATATCTCCAGATTTGTCCACGTTTGGATAAGTCGAAGTAACGTTGTGTTAGCAATGAGCACGATATTGAGTGCCATACCTACTGAGCCACCCGACGTGGTATTCCTAAGAACTACTGCGAGAGCGATAACTCCAATAGCGATTGCCGCTACGAGTAGATCGAGGATGATTTTAAGCCAGCTTTGGAGACATAAAAGCAGATAGAATGGTTTCTGCGATTCGTCGAGGCTGCTTAGATGCTCTGATATCGCTTTCGATTCACCTTCGAATGCACGTATGGTAACTAATCCGTCAACCGTCTCCAACAAGTCAATGAAAACTATGGATCTAGACTCAAGTTCCAAAAGGCGCAGTTGGCGTGAAGTTCTAAGGTATACCTTTTGAACCGCATAGACGAATATGACACATATAGGCAGGGTGAGCGTCAACAGTTTTTGCGAAACAAACAGCAGAATGACCTGGACTAGAAGTTTACAGGCTTCTATAACAGGGTTTTAGCGATTTTTTCTTATCGCTTTTCGGGGGAAAGTCAGGTAAACTCACGAATGAGCGTTGAAGACAAATCGGCTACTAGCTGTTTATCTACAAGTTGGAGATCTTGAGAGAATCTAGATCTTATGAGTCCTGCTATCAGCAAGCTAGCTAAGTAGAATAAGTACTTACCGATTCAGGATTGACCCGTTGTCCGTCAAGGAGAAGTAAAGGAGAGGCGCGCTTCAATTCAATCAGCATCTTAACCTTTAGATCAGAGTGAAGGATATTACCAGGCGATAGTATGTAGAAGTTTCTGATGTAATATGAGGCCTGACTGAGGAGCCATCCGAAGATGAATCGTCCTATTCACAATATTAGTCTTTTTATTTCCTAGGTACATCTATGTTGCTTATCTCATGGACTTGCGTATGAAATGGGATAAACAAACCAAGCAATACCATTTGTTGCGACGTAGGCGATGAGATTTATCGCGATATATCCTCCAATGAAGAACCATTCGTCTCTCGATCTTGAGCTGGTCCACATTTTGACCCAATATTGAGGGAATGTGATGAAGAAAGAGTATATCACAGTACAAGCCACCATGAGTGCGAAATTACCTAACCCGGCAGCCTTGATATAATAGCCTGCATATACCTAGTTAGATTCTATTACTCACACGGGCCACTTTGCAGTCTTACTATACAGCGTCGTGTCGCCTGTTTTCCGCTTCGAATCGGCTGCGACGTCGTCAGATGATCTTTGCTGTTGCGATAATAAGTTTGATTCTCCAGAGACTGATTCCCTATTCCCGCTATCTTTGCTTGTGATGGCTTTTAATATTCCGGGGTCCCGTGATGAAAGGTCACTCCATTGGCCTCGTTCTTTGATGCGTCCCCTTTCTAGGATGATTATGTCGTCGGCGAGGTAGAAGTATTGACCTATGATGAGATATTAGCTTAGATAAATGATCCCCTATATGTTATTGTTATCCTAGAATTCTTACTAGAGTTGGTTATCAAGAGCACCGTTGTTCCGAGATTCTTAAAAAGTCCGTCACTTCCAAATAGATTGTTGACGACTTCATTCTCAGTTGTCCCATCTAAAGCACTGAAAGGATCGTCGAGAATGATGATGTCTGTTCGAGCAAATATCGCGCGCGCAAGAGCCTAAGGTGCGTTAGGAACAATTTTTCAAAGTGAAAGATATGCGTACTAGTCGCTGGCGCTGACCGCCAGATAGATTAGCTCCTCTACTTCCAACGAGCGTTTCGTCTCCGTCACGGAATGTGTGGATATCTTTCATCAGGCAACATGTCTCAATGACCTTACTATACCAGGCGAAGTCGGCAGGTGCTTCATCAGGAAAGCCTGTTATAATCTGCCTAATACTTCCGTTCGGAAGCCATGGTATCTGGGAACAGTAGCCAACGCGTTTAGAGGTCAGAGCAACTGTTCCGTGGGATTCAATCTCGCCTAGGATGGAACGAACTAAGATGGACTTTCCGGCAGCCGTAGCACCTGAGATGACAACAGTAGATCCCTGCAGCACATTGAACCTAATATCTTCTAGAGAAGTGCGAGACTCTCCAACCGAGAGGTCTTCCACGTTGATTGCTGGAGATAGATCAGCCTCGGGGTCGCTTCCTATATTACCAGATTCGACGACGGTTTTCGAGTCGGATATCTCTATTCTACAATCTCGCCGAGATGGCTCGAGAAGGAATGTTTGGATTCTTTCAAAACTGGCGTAGGAAGAGACGATTCTAGGGACGAATGTCATAACCATATTCGCGGGGTGCGTTACCATAGTTAAAATAGCAATCGTCGTGAAGGCAGTTCCAACGTCCAGCTCATTACCATTCGTTTTAGCTGATATGGCGTAGAATATGAGTGTGAATACTGGCGCAAACATTCCATTGGCATTTGCCGATGCGTTATAAGCGAATAAAATCCATCGGACCGCATTTGCTTTAGAGAGCTCATTAAACCGAAGCCCTTCGATATGCGCGGCCATTACAGCCTGTAAGCCAAGCAACTTGACATTCTTTATGGCACTAATTACGGAGCTTGTCATGGAGATGCGATTCTGTGTTGCTTTATTCCAGATACCCTGCGTCAGCCGCATGTTCTTCGCGACATATCGGCTCACACGAGAACATACTAGAAGAATGTCAGAGAGACCTTCAGCGATGCAAGTAAATTAGAACATAAACTCACGAACGATGATAAAGATGGGAACTAGCGAGAACCAGCCAACCTCCCAAGTCAACATTATGATACCAATAATGACCTCGAGTACTTGACCCCAAGTTTCATGTAGCATCTCCCCAATGGTATCAATGCTGTCGACATCAGTATTAGCGAGCGTCAAGACTTTACCTTCGCTTATATTTTCAACGTAAGAATTCATAGTTTTATCATGGATCAATGCTACTAAAGCAACTCGAACCATGATCCTTAGTTTGTTGAGTTTGTGTTGATATGCTGTAGTAGAAATCTAGGTAGGTAAACATAAGTTAAATAGCAGACTCTTTTAGGATGGAGGCGCATCAGCGGGGGAAATGAAATAGAAGACTTACAGCTAGGCCGACATAAACAATGAACGCAGCCATGACAAGACTAAATCCTGTCCACCTTTGGTTCGTCAACTTATCGGCAGTGACGAATACTATGGCTTGCCGAATAATAATCGGTTGTGAATATCGGAAGAATGTTAGAAAAAGTCGCGGGGGAATCGCAAACAAGAATGGCTTCAGAAGACACTTTAGTAACGCTCCTGGAAGTGTCATCCCACTCTCGGGTCTTGCTATATAGGTAGGTGAATATTGTAAATCGATACTTATTCATGCTAAATTTCATGTACTTGAACACTTACGTCTTTGCTCCCAAGCATGTAACATTGCGATACGAGTAGGCTTTGATGATAAATGCGTGTCAATCGGTGGTAGATTATAGCCCAAAAGGACGTTATGATATCCTTCAACTAGAATGGGATTTATCCACCAGAAGAACGTCCGGCCAAGGATGCTGGATTTCTCTTCCGAAGATACATCTTCACTCAAGGTCTTCCAAATATGATCCTTTTGAAGATTCTCAGTTGCGAGTAAAGAAGCTTCGAGGACTATCTGTGCCAGTATTGGGTCTTGCATCAGCCAATCACTCTGCCCCTGGATACTAGATGGCAGCTTGAAGCAATCGCGAATAAGACATGCGACGAGGTACAAAATGACAGTATCCGAGGGGCGAATGCTCCGACGGTGTTTCAGCCATGATAAGATGCAGAGTACTGAAGCCGCGGCAACTTCGAGGACTCTAGAAATAATCTGTAATTTGTACCCAACGGGCGCCCTATCGTCCAATGCTACAAGACGTCCTAAACTCGAAAAGGCAAGCAGGATTGATAGAAGCTATCGAAATAATCAGTTGATGATTGTTGCAGTTAGGTGTCGCGACGAGTTAGGGTGGTTTCTACCGTTTTACTGTGTCCGTGAAACCCCGAAAAGACCACATGGGGTGCTCGACGTAAGCGCCATAAGCGGAAGAACGCCACACAGAGAAATGACGTTGAAAGCGAAATCGAGAAGATAGCAACCGCATCTGCGGAGCTTAAAATTGGGATCATATTCTTGTCATACACTTTTCGCGTAGCTTCATGTCATGATCGGATTGAGGTGGAAAAAGTAATTGTCAGCTTGACGGAATCGTATTCTGGTATTATGCAATTTATCTACTACCTAAGTAAGCAAGCATGTGGCACCAATTAGATAGGTTAAGGCGAACCGGGGTCTACACTTGAAAAAGATAATGGATCGCCAACAATCCCCGAGCAACTTAGAATAGGTATTTCCCGAACGGGACGTGGAAATGATTTAAATACCACGCCGATTGGTTTAACTCAACGAGAACTAGTCCTACAAGACACATCGACAAGTGGACCTCCCTAAATGCCAGAGAAACACAAACGAAACAAGCAGTAGCGTGTTTAAGAACATCCACTGCATGCTCAACTATATGATGCTAGGAGGTGAAGGCAAACTCGACCTGATATACCGAGAAACAACTTGGACCATACAAATACAACTAACTATACGAGATCCTATAGATCAGATATCTTGGACAATCCCTCCAGCTGCGCTTTTATCTGAATAGCGACCATTCGAGAAAAGTATCGACACATAGCTAAATTGCCTCCGTGAAGCCAAAGGCCGGGATGCCCACTTTGCCGCCACATGACCTTAGTCTCACCCTCCTCGTTGTAGCCCCATACGTTGGACTTCACTTGACTCGCGATCTCCTCTCCGAAAATGACCTCCGTAGCTGTCCTCATGTTTTGGTAGCCCGTCGCGCAAACAATCTCGTCCGCTTCCAGTTCTGTCCCATCTTCCAGCTTCACACCATGTGGTAGGATCTCGCTTATGCCGAGGCCATGTTTGACCTTTACCTTACCATCGATGATCAATTGCGAGGTACCGACATCGATATAATATCCACCACCACGTTGAAGATACTTCATCCACAGGCCAGAGTTCATCGGGCCTCTGTCAGTCTTGAATCCTGCTGCGTTAAGGCCTTCTAGGATGGCCTTATCTTGAATTTGCTGGCGCTCGTTAAGATCTGCCTGGTATGCTTTATAAACCTCACCTGGCCTACCCCAAGTCAATAGGTCCGCCTCTTCGGTTGGAGGACCACCTTCGCGGTATCCTGGCGAGAGCAATAGGTCTAAAACAGCCTTACTGGTCATGACTGTCGTTGACGATCTTTGAACCATAGTTACATCATACCCTTGTTCGTAGAAGTCTTGGGAGATGTCCATTGCTGAATTGCAAGCACCGATCACGACCGCTTTCCTACCTTTGCCATCCTTCTTGGCACCCCGAAACTCGGAAGAATGGCAAAGAACGTCACCCTTGAAGTTTTCTTGTCCTTTAAAATTCGGATAATTCTTCTTTCCGGAGTGACCAGTACACTGAACGATATGTTTGGGGTGCATTACGCGGACTTCGACACTCCCGTCTTTCTTACCCCGCTTGAGAACTGTGGTCCATTGCTTTTTCTTGTCATCCCACGAGCTATACTCGAGACTCGTATTGTTCCATACGTTAAGTTCGAGCATCTCTGCATAGGATTTCAAGAAATCAGCTAGCTTATCCTTGGGAGTAAATATGGGCCAAAAGTCCGGGAATTTCAGGTAAGGGAGGTGATCGTACCACACGGCGTCGTGTAATACGAGTTGGTGGTAACGCCCCCTCCAGTTGTCACCGATATTATCACATACGTCAATAGCGAGGGTGGGAACTCCAAGCATTTTCAATCGAGCCTGAACTGAAAGTCCGGCTTGTCCGCAACCTGAGAGAAAAAGTAAGCCCAGCGCCATGATATGCTAGTCAGATCATAACTCACCAATAACAAGGACTTCAGGGTCGCCATTCACAAAGTCGACCTCTTCTTGCCGCCTATCGAGCCAATTTTTCCTGTCGGCTTGTGCGCCATGCCGGACACCAACTGGTCTCAAATGACCAACTGGCTCTGGATGAACGTTCAATTCCTGCATTGAGGTGAAAAGGGTCCATATTTTCCATTCGTCATTGACCTTAATGAGACGAGCAAGGCCAGGGCCAATTCCGTGCTCGGAGGTGGTTCGCACGTAAAACTGGATTCCACACACTGTCCCGTCGCCTCGAAACGCGATTTGCTCAGGACCAGAATTTTTGACCGGATATTCCCGGTCGGTTCCAATGCTTTTCAAGTAGTGACCTTCTTCCAAGAGAGAAATAATCTTACTTCTCCCTTTTGCTGAACGTAAATCCCATGTCATACCAAGATGATCCCGCCAGTAACTATTCTCCTCGACGAAAAGGTTTGCTAGAGCTTTGTAGTCTCGAGCCGCGAGTGAGTTGTTGAAGGAGTCTATGACCTGAGAAGATACCGCAAGGACGTCTACGGTCTCATCTTTGGTGGTTACTGGCCATGACGCAATGGGAATGTCCACAGACCCGGGAACAACCCGTTGACTTGATGGAAGAGCGTCTAAGGTTGTCATATCGTTAGGTAGTAGGTAATTGAGAAATAAACTGAGTAGGGGATTGGTATATGCTCGAGGATGAGACGACCTGAAAGTCAAGACCTCGAGCGTCTAGATAAACCCTTCCTGTCGGAATAAATGGTTACAGGTGGCTAGGAGACCCCGCATCCCGCGGAGACAACACGGATGCTCTCCATGAGGCACGTCCGCCATAACGTACCATACGGACATAAGGGACAAAGTGAATCAGGTATAAATCGCCGCAGTCGCGCTTCGTCACCCCGCAATTCACGTCGAACGTAATAGATAACAGTCAGGAGACAACTTTCATTCGCACCAACCTACGCCGATAGCCTCGTATAATCCCCCGAGGCTAGCTAGGTGGCTTTGTTAAGGGAGTGCCGAAGAAGATTCCGAGACTGTTGTCACAGTCCAACCGTGGGTAAGTTGCGAAGCTAGATCAGATCAGCTCACAAATATAACACATATAGTTTAGACTCTCGACGATAGTCTCAAAATATGTACCCCAGTGTCCCCCGTGCTGTACTCCAGTGTGGGGGACTGTGGAATATGGGGTATACTCGGGGTTGCCTTATATCGGATTACCACTTTCGGGTGTCACCGCTACCCTAAGCAGCCCAAGAGGTAGCTAACATCAAATAAGTGCTCCGTATATGGATTGTGCCCGCTTCTATAGTCCGTGTCCACACACTGTATGTAGCTCCTGGATCGCTAGATGAAATTTTAGGATACCTAGAATGAATCACTATAGTACCTAGGTAGGTACCTACTAGGTAGATGTTGTATGGGCGATGTCTCTCCTTACTGCCACTCACCCTTGACAATTTCGAAAAATTCATAGCAAACCAAAGATAGGTAGGTATCTAGGTAGCCACCCTCTAGCGTGCTAGCATTTCATGACTTTATTTATTAAGGCGGCACTCGATTGAAACAACGATAAAAAGATTAGGTACACGTGCCTCATCTCAGAAGTGACTTTCGCATGAACTACGAATAACTTCCGTTTTCCCGATAACTTCTAGAACAATGAGCACAACACACTAGTAACCAGCTGACTGTTGACGCGTAGGGGTTATGTAGACGGGGACGGTGTTGGAAGTTCTTACAAGACATAGAAGAGGGATGGGAAAGAAAAAATTCAAGGGTGGCAATTGGGTGAGAATCATGGATCTGCATTCACAAGATCAAGCTAGATCCTGGACCCACCAAGAAGACCCAATTGTATTCGATTCATGAGCATTATGTAAAGAAGCCGAGCAGGGGTCTGATGGTAGGTATTCCTTCTTTGCAGCCCTTGATTTCGTAAACCATCGTTGCCGTCCTCTCCAATAAGGCTCCGTTACCGCTTGTTTTTTTCGACCTGTCCAGTGAGGTTAGACGTGCGGATTCAATTGCTTCGTAATTATTTCGTTGTCATAAAGCTTTGGAGAAACTTATTTCGACTGGGTCGTAGGAATAAAGCGCTAACCATGACCAAAAAATCTTCTTCCATGCACCGAGTTCCCTCGTCTGGAGCCGTCGAGCATGGTTATCCGAGTGGACACTTAGGTCATCTTACAGAGCACGAAGAGCATGCTCTAGTAGAATTTAAAACTCTTCTAGAGGAGAAAGGACTGTATAAGCCGGGCAATCCGCCGTCCCACGATGATCCAACGCTGCTGTATGTAAACAAAACTCTTCCGACGTCATCCCTAGATTCGCATTGAGTTTTGACTCTAATATTTATTGCCAATCCCTAGCCGATATCTTCGAGCGCGGAGATGGATTCCCGAAGATGCGTACGCGCAATTTGATGAGACAGAGAAATTCCGTAACGCGAATGAGATTGATGTGCTCTACGACACCATCGATATCGACTCGTTCGAAGCGTCCAGGAAACTTGTATGTTACATTGAGGAACCCCGCCAACATCCTTGGCACAGAGCACTGATCCGTTGTTGTTCCTATCAATATAGTACCCTCGATTCACTGGGCGACGTGATAAGCGGTGCGTATTACATACCTAGTATTCATACGGGTAATCTCGACATGATCGACAGCACAAGATGAATTGACATCCTGCCAGAGGTATCCCAATCTACGTATTCCAGATCCGACATCTAGACTCCCACGCCGTAGCCAAATATGAGAAGTCCACAGAGACGACATATAGCAAGGCGAAGACGGATGGCAAGACACCTCCCAAGCTGCTCCGGCTCATCGCGTTGTACGAGCACTTGACGAGATTTGTTCAACCATTGTCATCAGAGTGTACTGATCGCCCACATCCCGACACTCCCATCACCCTCAGCACCAACATCGTCGATATTTCCCACGTCAGTCTGCGCATGTTCTGGAATTTAAAGGCCCATATGCAGGCGGCAAGTCAGCTTGCGACAGCCCATTACCCCGAGACTCTTGACCGTATGTTATCGAACCTGGTTATAACAATGCACTGAAGGCATGCTAAGTGATTCATAGGAATATTCATCATCGGTGCGCCGATGTTCTTCTCGACCGTGTGGGGCTGGATCAAGCGCTGGTTCGACCCAGTAACGGTCTCCAAGATTTTTATCCTCTCCGACCACGACGTCCTGCCCGTCCTAACGTCTTTCATGGACATCAAGAATATTCCTAAACATTATGGCGGAGAGCTAGAGTGGGACTTCTTCGACGAACCTGCTTGGGACGATGAGATCAAGCGAATATGCCAGTGGGAAAATGGCTACACAAGTCTCCCCGCCGGCCCGGTTTACTGGAGAACTATTGACGACGGCAAGCGAGTTGAATGTCTCGCAGTAGGAAGCAAGGGAGGTGCAGAGAGAAGAGAACGCGTCTGCACCATCACGAAAGCGTACCCTCCCAAATCGGCTGAGGACACCCTTGCTTCCGATGAGGTACCACAAACCGATGGCACGACGGAAGGCGAGGAGAGCTTCGTGTCTCCGACTTCTGAGAAGACCGCGCTAAATGGCGAAGTTCCGACAGCGAGCATCGCGGCTTTGTCGGTGGCCGAGTGAAATGAATGCGGGACGTAATAATGACTTTTGGGGGATCGATGTTGGAATACCCATCGAGAAGTTTGGTTTAGAACTAAAGATATAGACACCAACGTACCTACATGACACCTATACATCACGCCAGCTATACGAGCGTTTCGGGGGTAATTTTATAATTCTATAGCTCTCACTATTAGGGTATATGGGCGTATTTCATGGAAATATGATTTATGTTGTATTTTGGGGGATATGGTATGAATAGGATAGACATACTTCTAACATACGGAGTAAATATAACGACCTGAACTCCTAACGCCCTCTAAGCTAAGCCTTGGTCTAAGCTTCATCGCAACCGTAGTATGTTCCTAGTATATGCTCTACCCTCTTATTCCGATTGTCTATCGGTTGTCAAAACGCCACGCCTCTCTAAAACCTAGAGTCACTTTTCAAAGATAGCATAATGCTCAAACTCCCTTTCGTCTTCTCCACTCTTTAATTCCTTCAACGACCTCGTTCCACGTAACACCATCCCTGACTAACCACATTGTCAGACCCAGTGATTCCGTATCCCTATTCCTACTCTCGTCATCAAAGAATAGCATCTCGGAGTGCGGGATCCCCGTCCTCTTTCCCAGTGCCTTAAAATGTTGTATCTTGCTACTAGGGTAGATCTCGAGCCCCGCATCGAAGAAGTCGATCGCCTTACGAACCTTATCCTTCTTACTAGCGCTGCTCCCGCTGCTTCCCCCCGCAGCCGCAGCCTTGATCACGGCATCAATGCTTGGCTCTTCCAGCAATGAGCTAGCCGGCGGGACTTGCAATAGCTTTAACATCTCGCGGCCTAAGTCAGGAGCATGTGTGCGACTCGCGATGCCTAGTTTGATGCCCGCGAGCGCGAGCCCATGTAGGATAGCAGGTACCTGCGGGTAGAAGGCGAAGGTCTCGCCGACCTTGTCGACGGCGGCGCTACGCTCGGGGTTCGCGGCTCGCAGCGGCGGGTACACATGCGTGTCGACCCAGAATGGCCATAACGTGTAATCGAGGTCAAACACAACGGCGCGAGGGAGAGGTAGGCCGTCGCTAAGGATGGGAGGAAGGGCTGCCGGGTCGTTGAGAGGGAAGGTTGGCTGTTTAGAAAGTTTTCGCATCATGTTTGGGTCGAAGACGAGCCGTAGACGGGATCGGGGAGAGCGGAGACGGGAGGAAAGGTAGGTGGGTGCCGTTGGTGGATGCGACTTCGGCACCGATTCGCGATCTAGGGAAGGCGGTAAACACTCAGGTAGGTAGTTTGCGAAGGCAGTTGCGCCTAGGTATTACGAATTATGTGCAAGTCTCAAAATTATAATCGAAAACGTGACGTATGAAACAACGCTAGTTCTAATGGCTGACGGGCATATTGTTAAGCCCGATACCGATTGTAGCTTCTGCTTGAGATCGTGGGTTGTAGAGAGACAGGAACAGCTTCCCCGCCTCCTTCCCGCTTCACAAATTCGGAGTCCCTTCGGAGAGGTCCTCTTGCCGGTCCGGCAATACGTCATCTTATTCTCTACCGGCTGGCATAGCTGACTCTTCTTCCCCCAATTCTCCAAATCTGTAATATCCTCGTGGTCTTATTTTCGTCCGCACATCTCCAAAGTCCCCAACTTTTTGTATATTAAAAGCATTAAATGCATGCAAGGAGTGTCACCTAATATCAATTGGTTGACGTCGGTGTTAACGAGCCGATACGCGAGCTAGTGATATTAGCTGAGCATTAATATGCGTCGCTTTGGATCAATTTCTAATTTCTAATGCTACAATAAGCAACTCGGGTTACGAACGTGTGACAGAAGCAAACTCCATCTACCTCCCTATCGTACCTAGCTATGCAGCTATGCATACGCTGAGACCTTGGCATCAAAACCACGCAATGGTTTCCAGGCATTCACGCGTCTCAGAAGCTCTCTTAACAGGGGTTTAGCTCAAGTGGTTCACCCCTAAACGTCCGTAGCTCGGGATCTTAGGGGTGAGCATCCACAGATTATTAGCCAAATGATAACTGCCGAATACGTTCCATGGCAGAAACACCAACGCCCATGCGGGGCCGCGGCTGAGGGGAATGGTCTAGTGGGTAACCTCAATGTTGTCACACAGACTGGTCATCTAGGGAGGCAGAATATGCCTAGCAGAAGTAATCGAATGCTATTAGTTACACTTTGAATGAGTACTTTTCAAGCACCTACTTCTATAGGGACATTGATTCGCCCACTTTACTCACGAACGGACTCCTCCACACGTCACCCCGGCTTTATCCGTTTCACACAACCAAATCATGAATTGTGCATATATAATGCAAGCGCCTCGCCGTTACGGATTCTTGGAGACTAGCCCTACCTCGTAAATCATAGGTACATATCTGTGTCTAACAGCGATCTATCAAGAAGCCACAGCTTAGCCTCGACAGCTTCGACTAATCAAAGAAAGAAAATTCATCATTGAACATGGCGGAACGGAAGATCCAACTTGTGAAAATAACCCACGTGTACTACAAGTACCCGGACCTCGATAAGGCGGTGACATTCCTGAAAGACTTTGGCTTCACCGAGGAAAAAAGAGTGTCGGATGAAAAGATCTACTTCCGGGGTTACGGGACGGACCCCTGGGTGCTGTGCGCCATCAAGTCCGACAAGCCCGAATTTGGGGGTGCGGCGTTCGTCGTCGAATCAGAAGAGGACCTAAAGCTCGCATCAGAGATAATTCCAAAGGCAACCAAGGTTTATGAGCTCACAGATGCGCCAGGTGGTGGCAAGGGAGTGACATTCTACGATCCCGTCGATGGATATCCATTTCATCTCGTGTGGGGTCAGGAATCTGCGCCGATGTTGGATATTCCCCTACCCCACGAGCCTGTGAACTATGTGAGGAGTCTCTCGATTTGACCCGCTAGATCCCTTATTAACGAAGATGTAGCCTACTGAGAAGAACCGACCGGTGAACAAGTTCCAGCGATTCCAGAAGCGACCCGCTCCAGTGCACAAGCTAGGTCACTTCGGTGTACGGACGACGAACTTCGCAAAAGCCTACGAGTTTTACTGCAAGTACTTCAACTTCTTAGCTAGCGATGTATGCACGCCATCGTTCCTTCGCACATATAAAGGTTACTTACGCTATGCTAGCTCATCCACGATGACAAAAAGATCGACCGAACGGTGTTCTACCGTCTAAATAGGGGCGATGAGGAAGTAGACCACCACGTCTTCTTTTTTGCCGAGGGAGCTACGTACAGGGTTCACCACTCCTCGTTCGAAACGCACGACTTCGACACCCAGGTCCTCGGCCACGACTGGCTTCGAGAGAAGGGCTACAAGAACTGCTGGGGCGTTGGGAGACACGTTCTCGGCAGCCAGATTTTTGACTACTGGTTCGTATTCCCACCTTTTCTCTTCAATGGTGCCATGCGAACTGACCATGTTTCAGGTACGACCCATTCGGACTTATCATGGAACACTACGTCGATGGCGACCTGGTAAATGCTTCGGAGCCCACGCACATCTCGCAGGCTGGCCCAGGTAGTCTACATGTGTGGGGTAAGTACCTATCTGGTCCTGTGTATACTTTTAGAGGTCAGCGCTAATTTACCATGCATTAGGTCCTGCTGTTCCTGGAGAATTCTTGCCGAAAGACTAATTCCCAGTTACACCTGAGGAAGAACTGGTGAAATGCAGATTGTATGGTATCTCGAACGCAATGTACTTGTATCTATCTAGGTATAATTGGTAAACGTTTAATAAAAAGTAATTACAACACTCATACCGCCACAATCTTTTGTCGAGCTTGTGCAGCCACTGAATCTTATAGTGTTCTTAAAATACAGGGGCTAAGCCCTGTATCCAGCGCTGCTCCGAGTACCCCCGGATCGTAATAGGACCTGTTTTCAATCCCGATTACCCTGTACTCACTGTCCAATGCAGCTAAAACCTCTGAGCCCTATGAAAAGTTTCACCGTTAATGGCTCAAAGGAAAACCAGATAAGCATGGTCTTTTCAAACTTGGGATGCAAGTAGCCCATCGTCCTTCGCCAAAGGCATCGCCGTATTTCCTTAACCAGAACAATGGCCTAGCTATGACGCACAATATAGGTTTTCCAAATGGTGAGAAGGGTATATGGTCAGAAAGGTACGGCGAACACATACCTAGGTTTCGGGAAATTACTTGGTTAGTATCGAGAAACTCTTACAATCTCAAGAGTTTATGACCTGTATCTATTGAATCCGTTTGAACATGACTGATCAGTAATAATCATGCAATACCTGTGACGGTAATTCTTCGATAGCTCTAAGGCTATCCTGACGCCATATACGCCACCATGGCTTCTCTATACAGTAACCTTGGGAACTCAAGCCAGGTTACCCCTCCAGTCTTCATTTAATATTTGGCCGCATAGATAACCATCCTCAAGCTGACTCGACTAAAAGTAATATACACATACGGCCCACAGATGCCGAAAAGGATTCAACATGATACTTGCAGATATAGAGGTAGTACTTCTTGCTTGTAATGACATAGAATGGTTACGTGATGGCCCGGTGGCCACTTATCTTCAGCCGTGTCTAGTTCAGTAATCCATGTGTTTAATTTAAAGAAAGCGTCAATCATGAGCAAGGTAAATTGTCGCCTTCTTTCCGTTCTCCTCATTCTCATGTTCTCAGACTTTTGTTGAAATTACTCTGTAATTCTAGTACAAAGTACATCTCTCAAAATGCCCCCATCTACACCCCAAATTATTAATCTTGCCAATAGTATCTTAAAAGATACTGAGAAACTCTTACACTATTTTCAGTCGAATGGCTATCCACTGCCTACCTTCACAGTAGGCTCGGCTAGTCGCGCCCCTGAGACTGAAGAGTACGCAGCAGTTCAAGAGAGCCTTCTGGCTAGCCTGAAAGACTTGCAGTACTTGATAGAAGGGCCCAAACAGACCATATCCACCTTCCTCCGACTACACCATGACTTGGGGGCATTTCAGGTCGCCTTTGAGTTTGACTTCTTCCGTCTAATACCCTCAGAAGGTGATATCGACGTGGCTCAGCTGGCCCAGAAGGCCGGCCTCGATGAAGATATCGTCTGTCGTATGCTACGCATGCTAACGACGAATCGTATTTTCGCCGAGAACAAGCCAGGCCATTTCTCACATACGCCTTTATCAATCCTATTTCATCAGGATGAAGAAATCAGGTGTATTGGCGAATATGTGTTAGTCTACCCCCCAAGACTCTTGAATTTCCCCTATCGAAACTACAAGGTATATTCATCTTATCGCCGAGTCTCGCTCACTCTTTTAGCATGGACGAGTTTTTCCCGGCCAGTGCGAAGTTTTCTTCGTGCCTAAGAAGGTTTCCAGAGGCGTACGATAATTTGAAATGCCCCTTTTCAATTTGCCATGGAACGTCACTCTGGAACTTCTACGAACAGCATCCAGACCGTGGGGCAAGATTTACCAAGGCATTGGCTGGTTGGACCAAGCGTAAGCTTCTACCTTACCCGATGATTTCGTACAACATAGCTAACTGTAGTTCACCCTGTGCTAGTTGACCGGCAGGTCGATATGATAGGGGGCTTTCCCTGGGACGAGCTTCATGGCAAAGTTCTTAATGTCGGAGGAGGAAGCGGCCATGTGTCTATAGCCCTGGCCCATGTGAATACCACCAAGTCCTAAGAGGATATGTAATGATACTAACAACGGTGTTCTTATGTAGGAGTTCCCGGATTTAGAGTTTGTCGTCCAAGATAGGTCGCAAAACATGCTTGCGGAAGGACGAAAGATGATGGCCCAAGAAGAGCAGACGAAAATTGAAGGCCGTGTCACTTTTATGCAGCACGACTTCTTTCAGCCCCAGACAGTACACGATGTCTCAGCTGTGCTACTGCGCCAAGTGACGCATAACTGGAATGATAAGCAGATTGTAACGATATTCAAGGGAATTGTCCCCTCACTGGAGAATTCAAAGTCAGGAACGCCGCTTCTGATTAACGATACAGTATTGTCAGAGCCTGGGGAACTATCCATATACGCGGAGCGGCCCTTGAGGAACTTAGATCTGGTCATGTTTACCGGTCTCGGCTCAAAGCAACGGACTCGTGCCCAGTTCGAGACCTTGCTAAAAGAAGCGGATGAACGGTATAATGTATGTAACGTCTACAAGAATGGAACCATGGGAATTATAGAAGTTTATCTTAGCGTTTAAAGAGAGAAGAGAAAGACAGGACGGACCAATGTTGTCACTTCAAGATGTGAAATTGCCAGGGTACGTGAATGGATGGGGTAAAAGGAGAACACGGGTTTAAGTAAAGGGATGGAGAGATGCTGAAGAATTCAACTTCGTGGGTAAAAGATGAAAAAGATTACTACGAAAATATAGTGAAATTGTTTAGCACCATTTCAATCCAAAAGAACGGACTCAGACTTCATTCAGGCTTCCTATTGGTCATTGTATCCGTGCTTGATTGAAGGTTTCTTGGCCTACCTATTACTAGATAGAACGTGCGGAACTCTTCTAATCCAACGGTGAATCTTCCTTGTCCCAGTGCCTATTACACATGGGCTTCAGTACTTCTTTTAGAGGTTAAGGGCTCAATAGCTGCCAGATTAGTATAGGCAATCATATCGTCAACGATCTAGGTATAGTACTGTTGTCTTTGACTATCTCTTCCCGGAATCAACCTGCGGTGACAGCAATCCGCAATCTTGTTGCTCGAGAGCAAAATGATTCGAGACCTAGAGGTGTATAAGTATGTTTACCAATTATACTCTTCGAGGTGAGACTTACATTACGTTTCATACTTGATAACCAAGATATAACGTGGAATATGCTCAAGTTCAGCGACCAGAGACTTGTCAGTGCTGGGTGAGGGGGTCTGGGAATCGTCTCGTAGGTCCTTTATAGACCATAGAACTAAGACCATCCTCATATGAACCTCCCTCGCATGACCAATCGGCGCCATACGGCCTCCTCATCTTCATCTTGGTCGGCTGAAGTGGCTGGTGTATGATCAATGGGATCCGGATTCTCGCATAACTCGAGGAAATCTTCCGCCATCCGCTCACCAGGTGCGAACCCAAGGTTCCGTAAGGTGTCAAATGGGGTCGAGTCAAGCCTAAATTAAATTAGATATAGATGATAGGCATAAGGTCCGGGAGTACTCACCATCGTGAAGTTTCATCGAGGTGAAATTGTGTATGTTCGAAAGACGCAGTAGATAGGTTATTTGTTTCAGAAGGCCGCGAGTGCTCAGAGATGTGCATAGAAGTATCGATGCTCATTTGTCTGTCTAACGCTGAGCCATCATTCGCCTGCTGCGTACTGGCTCCGTAGCCATCGACGGTGCCATTAGAATAGGGCGTAGTGCCTTGAGCGGCAGTTAGGTTAGATGGTGTGTGATTCGGGCTAATATCGTGGGACAAATCTTCTGGGAGACCCAAAAAGTAACTATTCATCTGGGATTGGTTGTGGAATACACGTCTTCGGATATCCTCGCTTTGGATGTATATGTCACCAGGATCTTGTGGTGCGCCGTGTGGATTCGCCGGAGAAGACTGTGAGATTGATGCCGAGCGATTTGATTGACCGGACATACTCTTAGCGACGCCTTGTTGGCGGTGAGAATTCGCAGGTTGTCCAAAGCCCATCTCACTACGTACTTGGGCAATCATTGGCGAAACATGTTGATTGATAGGGGGCAGGAGCAGATCAGGAGACTCCCCATTCTGCAAGAATCTACCAAGTCGACTCTCGTTGAAATAGTTGACGAGTTCGGCCTGGTTGTCATTGTTCCTAAAGTAGTCGAGATTTGGAACGCCGGTATTGGCATAAGTACCGCCGCGTAGGATCTGCAATACTATATCCTCAAGTTCGGGCCGAGCCTGCAGGATGATTGCCCATAGACGTTCGCCATTCTGACCAGTATAGCCACTACGAGGACCTCTCTTGCGTACAGGTCTGTTGTATGTACACTCTGTGCCTGCGCGTACGCATACGCTGCATTTAGGAGTAGCATTGTCGCAAGGTTGGTGCTGCGAATTGCAGCGATCGCAAGCACGGCTGGCCTTGCGCTTCTTCAACGCTCGCTTAGCGTCATCACTCTCAGCATCACTCATCGCCTCCACAATAACCTTCTAGACAGAGATTATTAGTTCCACGCCAATCCCTAGCCGAGGTGTACCTACCGTACGCGTCTCCTTTTGAAAAAGGAAAAAAGTGTGATGGAGAATTCCCAACTCCTTTTTTCCCGACCTTGTTCAAGGTGACGTCATGAGAGCTTCAATTAGTGTGAAGTTGCAAGCGAGGGTGCATCGAGAACTTAGAACTTCGAGTCTAGTGTAATGGGTGTAATGTTGAGGGTTGAGAGATAACGAAAGCTTTGCGTAGCCGTGTCACAATTGGAGATAATTGCGGGATGAACATTGAATTGGCTTTTGAGAAGGTTGGAATTACGAAAGCCAATCACTCCCCTGTCGACGCGGGGTTAAAGCCGGTCGTGCATACCCTGCAAAACGGACGGTATTAAAAATGTACATAGCAATACCTCGACGCTAGATACAAACTCGGGTATATGTGGGTACAAGACGAATGATTGGTAATAAATTGTGGCTTCATGCAGAAGATTCGTGGCTTGTACGGGTCAAGATGGGTGCAGGAGCGACAGGAGTAACTTTTTTTGCACTATTGCCGATCCGCTTGCCGTGTCGTCGCAATTTCATAGGCCAGTAATCTACCATCTAACACCTAACACCATTATGAATCAAGATTGAACTGAATCATCAGATGGGCTCAACCTCATATGGTCTTAAGCAACAAAACAATTCTCGTATGATTCATTCTATGAATAGTAGAGAGGATCATGCTAGCGTTCTTTATGACCTTGCTGAGTTCCTAAGTATTTCAGCGCAGATGTCCCCCAGACAATCTCATCACAACTGTTTTCAGTAAATAGAGCTGAAATCAGTCAACAGCGATACGATTGCCTCACCTCGTCCACTCTATCTATTAAATAGGGTAGATATGCCTGGCCAAGAACATTGAAGAATCTCAAAGTCGAAGTATAAAATTGAGATTTACTCAAATTCGATCCCCGCAGCACACTTCATAGTCAACGTCAGGATGGAAGGAATAGAATTCAGTTCGGCCCCTGATGGCCCTCTCATGCCTATATCAAAGACCAAGCGAAGGATATTTCCCACCGACTCATCAATCATCTTAGTAGGATGTCGCGGCGCTGGAAAACGAACATTAGGTTTCATCGCTGCTAAACATCTCGGTCGCCGACTTATCACGGAGGATCACTCTTTTGAGCAATCCACTGGATGTACAAGAGCAACGTTCTTACAAAAGTATGGCCGAGACACCTTCAACCAACAAATGGCGATTGTGCTTTCTCGTGTGCTCAGGTCGAATCAGACCAACTGTGTCATAGAGTGCGGGACGGGCACGTTGTCTCCGGATATTGGAGAGATACTCAAAAGTTATGTTGAGACGAATCCTATCATTTACGTTCACCGGGACAAGGAGGATCTTTACAAGCTACTAAAGCTGCCAGTCGCAGATGCAGAACGGCTGCTCGTGACAGACCAAAGCCATCGGGATTTCTCCAACTTCGAGTATTTCAACCTTTACGACTCTAGCGGCGAAGGCCGGATCACCGAGAATAGCCCACTCCGTTTTGCTTCTACAAGTACCGCTAAGCTTGTAGAAGCGAAGCAAGGCTTCAAGGATTTCCTTGATCACATCTTTGGCCATGCCCTGACTCGATCCTGGGTTGCGAATCCATTCTCGAGGAAAGCAATCCCACCTGAGTACCGGAGCCTCTCATTCGTCTTCAACCTACGACTCTCTACTCTGATAAACCTGGACATTGATCTAGCTACGATAGAAGCTCCCGGCGATGTGTTGGAATTGATAATTGATACTTGGCCCAACAACGTGCTCGATATTATTGCGACTCAGGTGGCCTTAATCCGCCGCAAATTAGACATTCCGATCATATATAATGTAGAGGAAAACCCGCGAGAGGAACGCAAGAGATCGTTGGAAGAGCGAGATGCCATGGATCTTGAATTAATGCTGCACGGACTTCGACTTGGCGTCGATTATCTAAGTCTTGACCTCGAAAGAAGCGAAGATCTCATATCTAGTATTCTTTCTATGCGTGGCAGGACGAAAATCATTGGGAATTACGTGATTAAGGGACTGGCAGCACCAAAATGGACTGACGACGTCTATCTCGAGCGATTTTTATTTGCGCAACGACTAGGTTGTCACATCGTCCGAATTGCTCGGTTTGCCTCTCAGAGAGATGATAATTCTCGGAAAGCCTTCATGGAGAAGATCTACGCCTTACCCGAACCAAAGCCCCGTATCATCGCTTACGATTTCTCAGTTTTTGGCGTTGTGACACCTTTCCAAGACAAAATCATGAATCCCGTCGGACATGACTCTATTGAGAAATCATCTCGGGAACAGCTAGTTGGCGTCAGCACAGCACGAGGCACTCTACGTGATATTTTCCGAAAGGGACGGTGGCTGCAGCCTCTAAACTTTTACGTCACGGGGTCAAATGTCTATTACTCAGCTTCGCCATCGATGCACCGAGCTGCCTATGAGCACCATATGATGGCACATACTTTCGATGCTAGACGCTGCACTACGCTAGAAGAGCTCAACCGCCTTCAATGCGAGCCCGGTTTCGGGGGAGCTTCATTAACGCCGCCTCTCAAACTTATTATAATGCCGCATATGGCTCATCTTAGTAGCCACGCCATTGCAATCGGTGCGGTGAATACGGTTCTACCACTTCGCGGGCAGACGGACTCGATCTTGGATCACGCCAATGCCCGTAATAGATCCGGCGTCACCGACAAGTTCTATGGAGACAATACAGATTGGACTGCCATTATCACCTGCTTACGACGTGCTATCAGCCCTAGGAATTCGGTTCAGCCTTCCAGGACGACAGCTCTAGTAATTGGGGCCGGAGGAATGGGTCGAGCAGCTATTTATGCTTTGATTAAATTAGGATGTCGAATGATCTTCATCCATAACAGAACGAAATCAACGGCGGAGGAGGTAGCCAGACATTTCAATGCCTATGCCGTGGAACAGAAGCTTGTCCGCCAGGACGCAGGAGAACTAATTTGCCATGTTATAGACTCACCTAAAGACTCGTGGCCCGAGAGCTACCAGCAGCCAACAATAGTTCTTTCCTGCATTCCTGCATCCGGAACGGACGACAACCCACCTGTAGACTTCAGAATGCCGTCGCACTGGCTCAAAAGTCCTACTGGTGGTGTCGTAATCGAGGTAAGAATATTTCCGATCTCACATGCTTCTTCACTTTTCATTCACTAATCTCGATTTATTATATAGCTAGCGTATGAGCCATTGATCACTCCTCTCATCGTCCAGATGCGAAAGATTCGCGAAGATGGCAATACCTCGTGGGTTATCGTCGACGGCTTAGAGGTCGTCGGCGAAATGGCCATGGAAGCCTTTGAATTGATGACAGGCCGTCAAGCACCAAGGAGGCTCATGCGACGAGTTTGCAATGAGACGTGGGAGAGGACAAGCGCCCCGTTCCAGCCACAGCGATAATCAATTGAACTTACTTACCTACTATGTAGGCGCTGGGTACGCTAGGTACTCACGATAACGCCCACTCTTATAGGATCTACAGACCCCGCAATACAGCCATTCAAGATTAAGAGGCAATAACTGCTTGCTTTCAAGAATCACTAGCAACATGGTTATTTATTCTTAATCCGGCACAAAGAACTAAGTATCAACATTTTGGTTCCTAGGATTATAAAATGCGATATTCTACGAAGTATATCGCTAATGAACTCGCTATCGGTTACGTGGACGCCACCGACCGCCGTATCAGGCAGTCGTCCACACGATTATTTGGTCAGAACTTGAATTAGGTCGTTAGAAGGAAAGTTAGGTACATCACCCTGTCAGGTCAAGTTGAACAAACCCTATTCTAGATACCTGGTATCTAACTGAGGTTGAAAGGAAATGGTGTCACTGGCGACGTTCATAAAAGGCCAATCCCAAATTCAAGCAATAAATAAAGTGCTACGGATAATCAAGAATATCTCAGCTATATACCCCTCATCTCAGACTTGAGTTTCTAGCACAACATATATACCTATATATATCTTGAAGCGAATTTTTCTAGCTACGAGTTGTTGAGCAACCGCTCTTCCCATTACTTAGAAGAATGTGCATTTGAGGACAATCGTTGTGAGTTCATCTTGAATCAAATGAGAGTAACAGCCAAAACTTCAATCTATCCGTAGTGCTAGAAAATATTTCTAGGTAGACGCGTAAAACACTTCAATACCATATGTGAGTATGACCATTATATTCTACTCTGGCGCACATAATCCGGGGTCTGATAAGGGGTCAGGTCTTAGGTAACCTACCTACTTAAAAAGTATAATGATAGGCGACCCCCTTTCCCCGCCAAAGTCTTTGGCGGGGAAAGGGGGAAGTTTCTAGACTTCTCGGCTTCATTACACCTAGCTACTAGCTACCTAGGTCCTATGTATTACGTCGACACACTACATGGGCAGTATCCCATGTCAAATTAATAACTAATCCCTAATGCCACTAGAGATCTATAACGTCAGCTTCAGCCTATGAGATGGACAGTCAGACGACGAAGTCAATACTCAATACGCTTATTCACAAGACGCGATCCAATCCAGCGAATCATTACAAAGGTATTGGATATTCCACGTCTTCACGTGCGTACTAGAGAATTAGAAAGAGGCCTCGGGATTCCTGTCTCTACCATTCCTCCCTCATTACGAGCTACCAACTACCTAAGTATTTAGAGCTTATCGCTAAGCGCTATCAGTATGTCGCAGCACTGCCCCGCTACATCCCCCCACCTTTCAGTGTCTTGCCTGCTTTCCGAGAAGCAGCGGTTCCCCCCCAACAACATCCACGCTTTCCACGGTTACCATTTCCCCGGAAGACTTTGGCGTCTCCAGTTTGGTTCTAATCTGAATTTCTAATTTCACGTTCGCCAATTTCCAATCTAAATTACGACCATTAATGAACACTAGTATCATCTGAATCAGACCGACACATTTGTGAAGCGGGGTATATCCCAGAAAGAGACCCAGGCACACAGATGGTTATCAGCTCGTTAGTGAACCAGCCGCCTAAGTGCACAGCCTACATTTGCCTCGCTGCTTGGTAACGCCGCAAAGATGTTGTGATAGTAATCTACAGCCGAGACAAACTGCAGTACCATCTCGAAACGGGCATACCGAGCTACATATGTAGATACTTACTACGTGTGTATAACAGCATAACAGCGGAAAGTTAGAAACGCATTCCCCTATCTAACCTCTCCCTATCATCCACGGTATACAGGCACATGGGCTTCCTAATTTGTCCGCGGTCTTCTTATCGCGAGTTCCATGCAGGTTCGGCCGTGTGGAGGAGGGGCCAGCTAGTTCGGACATGCCCTGTAGAGCCCAGGGTAGCGCGCCTCGATTTGCCGATCTACTAAGGCACAAGGTAAGACATCCTGCATTCTGCATGATAGCTAGCACCCTTGAGTCTAGAAGACGGCATACCAATAAGAGCATGGCAATTGTGATATACCTAGGTCCTAGGTAGCGCCTGTTGTGCCCTTCGGAGACTATTAGTAATAGAAGCTAGGGAGACTTCTGCGACCAGAAACGTGATATCTCTCGGGTTCGTTGACTGGCGAGATCCTTAGATCAAGCAAGTTGTACGAAGGGTAAATCAGCCTTAGAGGTAACCGGCTGCCAGCAAATGACATCGTCTATCCAGTAGCACGAGCTGAATGCGAAGCAAGGCCGAGCATCCAACACCCGCGAGTACAAAGGTACGGTGCAGTAAAGGTTAGTGATTGAAAGAAATCCCTAGAACGATATCGACTTAGAATAGCCGCCTAGTTTCGTCATCCATCAAAGGGAATGATGAATGGCTTTCATCGAATAGAGCTATCCTTGGAAACGCCGAGAGGTCAGCAGCTCCGGGAATTTCCTCTAATAATAAACTGCTGATACGTAATAGGAGGAATAGTGATCGTGGTTGTCTAGCTTAGCCCAGATGCCGGTCATCGTCACACGCACCACCACTAAGACCTTGAAAAGGACTAAGCCAGGTAGGCAATGATTAAACACTCAGCTTTATCTGGGAACATCCAGCAGACGGACGGGATCTCGGAAATGGCTCATGTGGCAGCAGAACAGTCCTAGAAGATAACCGGGTGGTAGTAATAACTTGAGTGTAATTGCGCACTACGCGCTAACAACTCGGAAAACATAGGGGATACGATAAGGATATAGTGTGTACATACGCAAAGTATAGCGTACCTATACTGCACATGTGTGTACATCAATCTATTGTATTATACGAAATGGGAGCGTCAAGTCTCCTTATTAAACTAAACAAGTTTCCCTTCTCGCGCCATGGAACTGATTCATCTGCTCTCAACAAACAAGCAATTAAATATCTCAACAACTACTACAGTCTCAACTTAATATAAGATAAATCGCATTTCTGGTTCTGGGGGTTCGTGTGGATTCTTCTCTTCACATTCGTCTCCACTAAAATAAGATAAGTAGGTACTTAGGTACCTCCCTGGTCGAAGAGGTTCGGCGGTGCGTCATCGTCTCCATCAAGCTGAGGCATTCTGGGCATTGAAAGTTGGAATCCGCGTCGAGGCCGGTACAGGCATTGTTATCGATAACGGGTAACGGCCAACCCGCAATCGCAGCTTCCCGAAGCCTTAGTACACCTATAGGGTCCATCGCATCATTTAGTACCTGGTATCATTTTATCAGGGGAATTTAGGGAACCTTTAGGGCGGTTCGGGGCTTCTCTGTGTACCGTGTACTCTCTAGAACGTGGTGCCCCCCTGCCCCTTATTCCTCATCGAACCTGAGTCACCGGGTTCTTTGTTCTTGCTCACGCCTTTCCGCCTCTGACACAACCGGGAAACGGACAAAGCCACGCTTTCCCATCACTTGACGACCACCCACTTTGCCTACCTTCAGTCCCATTACTCCTTTCATCGCAGCTACCATCAGTTATCATCAACCCGATCGACTAGCAACAAAGCAATTTCCCTCTCGCAAACAGCACAAGCCAAGCCAAGAGAATAACAATAACGCAAGATAACACAAGACCTACCATTATCTTACCTAATCGTCATCTATCCATACCCACTCTGTCACCGTGTGACTCGACCATTGGATCTCCCAAATCGCTTGCTTTCTAGAAAGCGCCAAACCCATTGACCTCCTTGACGTACTTTTGTCTTCCGCCTCCTAGAAACCACCCACTCTTCCACCCTCCGTCTTCCGACTTCCATTCTTAGGCTTCATCAATTCTCCAGATAGAACTCGTCCTTGCATCACCAATATCTCTTTTTAATACATTATCCATTCGCTTGGATAATCATAATCCTGTCATTTCCATTATCGCGCCCGTCCACCAACAAACTTTCTCCCAAGTATAAGACCATCTAGACCGACAACATCCGGTCTTCCTAAATTGGCCCAGTATTCTTCATCTAACACCTTCATTTATCCCAACACCGACCGTATTATCATCCACTATGGCGTTCGAGCAAACCCGAGACCTCCGAGGTTCCGCCCAGGACTCGAAGCGATTCAAGGAGCATGCTGAGAAGTGGTCGCGAGGATACCGACACTTGCCTGGCAGTAAGCCAGTCGTAGACAACGAACTCACAGGGGAGTACCACTATGCGGGGAGCGCAAGCCAACGCGAGAGATTCCGACCTTGGATGCCCACGAGGTAAGTGCCGTGCTTGGTAGTCGGGAGCCAACATGTATGTCCGTAAATACTAATTATCGACAAACCAGTCATTCGCGCCGCTGGCATGAACAGAACGTCGTGAAGCCGAGGGAAGGACGGTTCGAGTCTCGAACTAGTGCTTGGCGTGCCAAGATAGATGCGCAAGCAGAGCTGAACGACCCAAACAACATCTCGCGATCCCTTCACGAACTCATTCCGTCATCTTCGCGGCGAAATTCCAGTATATCGGATAACATCATGTACAGCTTTGATCGAAGCGAGAGTCCGTATAAGCCCTTGACGCTAGATGTATTCGTGAAGACGAACCCGAAGGAGACGGAGAAGTTCGTAGAGAAGGAATACGAGATCCTAGACAATAATGGCGATGCTCTGAAGGGCCGAAAGGCTCGTCAGAATCTCCGTCGCAAGAATCGTGCGGCTTCGGCAGAGGAACCTGACGTCATCGAGGATGACGGCTTCGAGCTTGTCTAATGGCTGTATCGACTTATCGAGGGTCGCACACTCGGTTTCGCTGCGATCGACCTGCAACGATGACTTTGTTATGTGAATAGTTGGTCGAGTCTCTTCAACTTCTTCCATTTGTGGGTTGGGACAAGCAATGTAACGGAAGCGAAGCAGCACCTTTGTCCCACAATAGGGGGTCCATTACCTTATTAATACCTGAGACGACTGCGATGATTTCCTGTTCTTTTTTCCGGAGGTTGCTGTGGTTTGGCATTTCGGAGGGGTTGTGACATTAGACTTCTAACATCATATCGTTTTTTCTTTGTCTAAGCATGCACATTTCAGACGGCAACTCTTGTTGCATCATGCATACCCTACCTGGGCCTTGGGTAGACGGTGTTGAGCTTAACTTGGATCATCGAGACAGGATGATTCAGAGGAGGATGGCTCGGCGCATCTTTGTCTTATAGATTGGATGAATGGACGGGCACATGTATTATCGAGCATAGGGACGTTCGACGTTCGACGTTCGATGTTCCACATTCGACATTCGACGCTCGAGCATCGACTTTTGAGAGGGCGCGTTAGGTTGTTTCTTTCGGTGCGTGCAGCACGATGCGTCGATTAAGACATCATTCAGCTCAGCTCTAGTATAGTCGTCAATCACACCTTTCATCCTAATGTATGATATGTGCGAGAATATGATTTGATATTCGTAACGCGAGTTTTGAGAGAGTGAGAAAAGAGGGATGATGGTAAGATGGTGGCAGTATTGGGATAAAATTTTGAGAATTCCCCATTATTCAATTCTTGGATTGTGTGTTTTCTATGTGGCCCGTGCTTGCACGTGCTCGCATTACGTAAGAAAATCGATGCACGGTATTAACATTATGAACAGCTAATTTTCTATGTACATAGACTGACAGATTGCATTGACAATATTATGCCCCTTTTCATTACGACACAGCTGGATCAGTCTAATAGCAGTATCCAGGTAGTATTATCACAGCGACTACACACGGTATACACGGAAATGCCTTACATGCTGCGATATACGGTCTACTCCAGTCAGTCACCCTAGATGCCGGCAAGGAAAGGCACTCGACAACCTTCTCAGATAGAATGACGAGCTAGTATGTGAGGCCCCTGATGAGAACGGCAAGGCCGCTATCACTATCTCCGGCGATGTTGCCGTTGGCTGTGGCCGTGCTTCCGCCGGTGAAGACGTTGACTACTAGCCGGGACAGGCCGATGTCTCCCAGGTGGCCAGCTCTCGACATAGCATTGTTGATGTCCTACTTGTCAGTAGACTCAACTCAATTATATGAAGCTACTAGCACAGACTCAAGCTCCGTCTATGTTAAGTATAACAGATTTGAGACTTGAGTCGACATCGCATAACGTTGACTGTCCCTCGGTCAGGCGTCTCGGGGCTAAAATCTTGGATTCGCATTAGTCGAGATGCTGCACACTCACAAGAATGTTTCCATGGCCTACTCATATGCAAGGTAGATTTACTGATGTGGACTGGAGCGGAACTTATCGCATTGCAGTTCATAGCTTCGGAGTAGAGAGTTTGGAGAGCGGTGACAGCTTGGAGTTAAAGAAAACCATGGCAAGCGTATAGTGTGTTGTCTAATATGAATGTCGATCACCCATTTTCAGCTTGTTGCAACTTGAAAATCCCATAGGTCATTTAGTACGGCAAGATGCGTAATGTATCACAACATTAGTGTGTTACAGTACCCGGCGTGCTCCCACGATCAATCCACTGCAGATACCTGATCATGAATACCTACACGTGTGTTGCATTAACCCCTGGGTAATTCAGCTGGAATAAGGATTCGACAGTTAGCAGGATGGAACGAAACGTGATCATGTCTCCAAGATGTTCAACTTCTGTTCAGTTAACTGTATACCTACTTTGCAAGCAAACATTAGGGTATAACCAACCGATTTCCAGATATCAGGCTGCCTCGGGTTGTGCCTATGGGATGGTAGATTTTATTACCCACTAGGCCATACCTAGGCACCTAGCCAGCTGACACACTATTCTCTACCGCAAACGAGGTCATCAGCAAGGACAGCGCTCGTGATGACGCATAGGCGACGCCACAATATGATATATGACATACGATTAGGGAACCTCGATGGCCTCACTACCTAATATACAGACGCAGTACAAAATGCCAGATATACCGTACAATTGACATGCGGCTCCTCTGAATAGTAAAGGGCAATACATCTAGGACTTTGAATTTTAGACTTCGAGTTGCTTCTGTGTCGGTTTTAAAATGACTTCCGCCCTTTTACTCAAATGCCTCACGGTGTCTGGGCGGATAGGGGGTCTAGGTACCTACTACCCACCTAGTTACCCGGTCATATGCAAGAAGACGTCAGGTCCACCAATGAAAATACGATACCTCTGATGAAGAAGCGGCTTTCCGTTTGTAAACAAACAATTCTTTGGCTTTGTATGTGTCATACTTTACCTAGGCTCGTGCACGATCAAGTTTTTGTGAATAGTCCCCATCTTCCTCACTTTTCAGCCTCTTCAACGCCGACCAAGCATAACATCATCGAGATCTACCTAGCAGATATATCAAGTATTATGTGGAATTTCTGTAATCGACATAATTATTTCTATCAGACCAACGAGCACGAACATTGACCACGACATTATGGATCTCCGTTCATTTCACCTGTTTCCTCGGCTCCCGATAGAGCTTCGCCGTAAGATATACCTCCTCGCTACATCATCTCGTATCGTCCATCTTCGAGAAAACACAGAAAGTCGCAGGAGATTTAGTGGTCGGCGGAGATTCATAGACTACAAAAATGTTGAACTCCACCCTTCTCTTTCTTACTTCGCCGATGAATTTCGCTTGATCTTGTCGGAATACGAAAAGAAATATTCGGTCTTCAACGCAAACGAGGAATATAAACCGTGGATACCTGAATGGAAGGAAAACATGCTGTATTGCTTTCTCCGCAAGAGCCGCTTCTTCAGCGAAGCACCTATCCCAGTGCTGCTGCACACGTGTACAGAATCTCGCGAGATGCTAATCAGCGCTGGATACCAACTTTCATTTGGAAGCCGTGACTACGATCCGTGGACATGGTTTCATTTTGAGAATGATATCCTATACCTCAAAAGTGATTTTGAGGATACCTCATCCCCGGATGATGACGACAATAACGACGAAATCGAGTTGAATATAGATGACTACTTGCTTACAAGTATCATAAAACTCGATCTGGACAATCTCCAGAGGGTTCGAAAGGTAGCTCTTTTCGACGCGCCTTATTTCCCATATAAAGATGTGACGAATACGTGGGCCATTTATGTATCTCGATTCTTACCTAAACTTGATAAAATATATTATGTTGTCTACGACCCAGAGACCACGGAATTTAATAATGATGTATGGCCGAGGTTTCGAGGAATTAGGGTTGGTTCACCTTCCGTAGATTTAATGTATTCGACACTTTCAACACCGTTATTGCCAAGCCAGAAATTTGCAGATATAGAACGTATCTTCGCTTATCGGAGGGAGCTATGGAAGTACGTTCCTATCAAACCAACAGACTACTTGTTCACAGACTTTTATCCGTGGCTTCGGGTAACAATGAAGTGGGCAATAGGGAGTAACCATCAACACTGGCTACCTTTGGACGACGAGCGAACTAAATGGCTTCAAGAACTTAGAGACAAGATTGTCGCGAAAGAGTCTGCGGATACCTGGCAGATACCAAAGGTGGAAAGTGTACATGTCTGCAAAGAATATTTGGCCAAAGGCATTCTTGATCACCGTCCAAAGGCATGGAATGAGTACGTAACAACATACCGTATACTGGCTGAATCCGGATCCCTCGACGATACCGACAGAGGTTCGGAGGACTTTGCGAAGGACTGGAAGATCTGGTGGTGTCGTAATCTACATCGGATATGGGGAACACTATTGTTATCTTGCCCACCAATTCAGGAATCAGTAATGGGACCATGATAGTGAATATTTCAGTTGTCACCAAGTTGATTCTTTGGGTTTACTTCGGGGGTACGGTTTCAAGGCGAGGGGAATAGCCCGATTAGAGAGATGAGTTTTCCCCGAGCTGATATGTACTAGGTAAAAACCGGCCATATAGACGATTGGATGATTCTTTTGCGGCAGCGTCAACCCATGCGTGTGAGGTGGGCATGTGTACCTAGAGTCGTCCTAGACCAAGCAGGCTTCATTCTATCACAGTCTAGATTCAGCTAATATGTTACTGATGTTATTGTTGGCTCACAGTCTCAACTATGCCATGGGCTCCTATTCGAGATATAAGAGTATCCTCTACTCAATACCGACCTGCAATCAAGTCCGATATTACCTTGACCTCGAATGCCGACGAGAGAATCAAGAAATCAAGGATTAAGCTCAAAATCCCAAACTCTAGAGAATGATTCAGTTAATTATTAAATTATGCAATTTACCTATACATTTAAGCGGAGTATGAGCCAGTCAGAACCTTTACGTATAATTCCTTATCCCTTATCGCGACGCTAAAAGCTCTAGGTCCACGTACCTATACCTATACCTAGTACCTACCTCCTACGTAGTAAGGTCCAACAGCTGCCTCTCATCAACACTTCAACCCTTTAGGATAATCACATTTATAACACATCACAAACTCAACTATCAGCAACTTGCACTATACACGTGACAAGCCACTCATGGTTCTCTAACCGACTTCACCAACCTCCCAATCCCCCACTCAACCGCCGCCATGCCATCAGACCTATCCAACTACCTCGCGACGCGGTACCTCGTCGCCGACCCCAAACCAAGCAAGAAGCGAAAGCGAAAGCAAGACCCCTCCTCCGCAGGCCTCGTGATAGCAGACGACGACGAATCAGGCTGGACATGCGCGTCGCAGAACGCGAACGAAGACGAAGACAGCGCCGTCGTAGCAGGCACCAGCGTCGACTTCCGGAAAGCGAAGAAGTCCGCCTGGAAAGTCGTCGGCTCCAACCCCTCCCCCTCCGCCCCCGATGTCACACCCACATCAGCCGAAGCCCAAGCGGCAGACTCCGCGCAACGCGCCGACGCGATCCTAGCCTCCGCCGCAGCCGAAGCCTCAGAGCAGCAAGCTAGCACATCTCTAGACGATGCACCTACAATCATGATGTCCGACGGCTCGCACGCCGGCCTGCAGACCGCCGCCGCGGTATCCGCGCAACTAGCCGCGCGGCGGAAGGCAGAGCGCTCCGCGTACGCCTCGGACCCTACCTCGCAAAAAGAAGGGGAGACAATATACCGGGACGCAACAGGCCGACGCGTGGACGTCTCCATGAAGCGAGCAGAATTACGCCGCGCAGCACAAGAAGCAGAAGCAGCTGAAGCCACGAAAAAGGAAGCCCTGAAAGGCGATGTCCAGGTGGAGGCGGCGCGGCGGCGGAGAGAGGAGCTCGAGGACGCGAAGGTGATGGCTGTGGCGCGGCACGCGGACGATTTGGACCTGAACCGGGAGATGAAGGAGAAGGTACGGTGGGGAGATACCATGGCACAGTTTATAGAGCCGCGAGGTAGTGGGGGAGGAGGTGGCAGTGGTGGTAATGGGGAAGGAGCGAAGAGGAAGATGAAGGGGAAGCCCGTATACCAGGGCGCGTGGGCACCGAATCGGTACGGCATCAAGCCGGGGTACCGGTGGGACGGCGTTGATAGGGGGAACGGGTTCGAGGCGGAGAGATTCAAGGCTATTAATAGGCGTGAGAGGAACAAGGGTCTGGAGTACTCGTGGCAGATGGACGAGTAATGGACCATTATGAAGTAAATACAAGCCTGCGATTACACAAGAGACAGCATATCACGATTACAAACTTCATAATTCACCAGAAATGTAATTAAGGCACTCGGATTCAGGTATAAAGCAAATTATGTATCGTTTGCAAAGCCAGGCTATGATCCATTCCTTTGGCTGCCAAATCCCCGTCTAGCACTTAGCAACGACGGTGCAAATTTTCCCCATGTCGTAGTTTTTTCGCGGTTTCTCTCCGGAATATCGCGTCCAGTAGGACACACCACCATCCTTGGCATCTCATCCACTTTCCGTATCTTACTAGCTCTAACGTGACGCATTACCCCAAGCCGTACATCCTTGGATAAACCTGACGCCACGAAGAAGACGATCCTGAACAGGGAGAAAGAACCAAGTCAAAGTCGATAGTAAGAAAGTTTTCTGGACGAGATGTCCATTACGTCTTGCGACGTAGTAGTTTGTCAGTGCCAAAATCGGCATGGGCTCTAACCAGTCGAATCCAGTCCTTCTTATCCATGCATCCGGGTTTGTCGATACGGTGCTGGAACTTTCTGATAAACTCGCCGATAGAAACACCCTTGGGAGGAGCAGGTAGAGCGGCGATGATCTCCTGGGCGGTGATAATATCGGTGTATTCTTGAGACGGGCTCTGGGCTGCAGGGGAGTTAGATCGAGCTCCCTTGCCGGCAGCTCCTTGAGGTGGAACGGGACTACCAGCCCGTGATCCCGCAGGTGTACCTCGAGAACTGCTTACTTTGCCTGCGGCTGGCGGTGCGAGACGTTTCTTTCCTCCCGCACCGTCCGACATCTCGCCGGCAGTACCTTCACCATCGCTAGTGGATCCAGCACCAGGCTTCGCACGGCGGTCAGTCAAGGGGGTAGTGCCGCGACTATCGTGCTTAGTCTTCTTCTTCTTCCGGGTGGATTCGGTGCCACTAGAGTCCGAAACTATCGGAGACCCAGGTCGTTTGAGAGACTTGCCCTTCTTGGCAGCTTCAGCTGCTGACTTCTTTCCCTGAGGAGTACTCGCCCCCTTAGACGCAGTTCCAGTGTCTTTGTCTGCCTTCTTGTCGTCCTTTTCGTTGTCAGCGTCGGAGTCAGAATCATCCTATATTCTCGTTAGCTCTAGCTCCTTCTAATAGGAGAAAAACATTTCTTACATCTGAAGAAGGGAAGGGGTTTCGCTCTCTCTCGGAATCACTGTCATCGTACTGAAACTGCTTGTCTCGTCGCTTTAGTGCCTTCTTAAGGTCCTTGCCAAACAACTTGAGCTCCTCCATCTCTCTCTTCTCTTCCTCTTCTTCCTTCTCCACCTTGATTTCATCGCCTTCACCGAATGTGTTGGCGTCAAGTTGATTTCGACGGATGCGGTTAGCGGCTGTCTTCGAATCCTCGTCTCGATCAGGTTCGTATCCAGCAGTTTCGTCATCATCTTGGAACTCGTCTCCCGACATGTCGATATCGTCATGGTCTGTCTTCTCGTGACGCGATGCTTGTCGAAACGTTCTGCTTTCCTGCATGACCTGCACGGGGCCATTCACAATAGCCCGAGACATCGAGATCGCCTTTTCGGCTTGCTGCCGCTGGGTGTCTCTGACCGCCCAACGACCAAGAGTGGCCTTCTTGCCCATCGCTGCTTCAGCTTCTTCGATAGTCATAGTCTTGAATGATCCGCGCTTTGATGTGAATTTATACCATTTCTCTAAGGGAAGCATGCGGAATCCGCCGCCGTGAATTAGGAACGCAACCTTGCAATCGGACAATGGGCCCTCATATTGCCCGACCCAAACGTTCTTCCCATCGGCATCCTCCAAGTGCCACGGGAGAGCCTCTTCATAACGAATCTCTCGCTGCTTTTTCTGTTCCTCGGAACGCGGCGCATAGTAGATCTTGGTTTTTTCCAGTTTCTTTGCATCGTCCGCACCCTTCTTAGACTTCGTGTCCTTCGTGACGGGGGCTTTCTGGGCATTATCGATAGCACGTTGAGCCTCTCGTTGTGCCTTTTGAAATGCAATCCTTTCAGCTTCGGCGATAGCTTCAGGGGTTTCCTCCACAACGGGAGTGTCCTCTTGGACCTCGCGACCTGGAGCTGGCTGTCGAGGGTCACGTCGATGTAAGGTGACAGGCCGAGTGAATTCATCCATGTCCGTAGGGTCAATTCCAGGGCTATTCGGCTGGGCAAGTCTACCACCATGGGGGGCAAGTCGCATGACATGAAAGCGTATGCCTTCCTTGAAGGACTTCTTGGTAAGGTAAAGGGGATATTCTACACAACCCGCTGGCTTAGGTTGTGACCATCCTCCATTATTCGCGCGAAGTGCCTCGAAGTTCTGTGGATCTTGGTTCATCCGGGATGAGATCTGCTGCTGCTGTGGTCGAGTAGCAGGTCGAGGCATGGTGTTAGGGGTGGCACTAGGCGCAGTACCAGGCGCGGTACCAGGCTTCTTGCCATTGCCAATTTTTGCAGGCTGCGATTTAATCTCGGGGTGGTGAAATGGTCGAAGAGGATTCGCAGGTTTACGTCGTCGAAAAATAGGCTTTGGCTTTTGGCCGTCGGGGCCGCCACCAGGTGGTGTTGCGCTCATTGTGGCAAGGCAAATGCTAATTATCTATTTACCTGCAGAGCTCAAGGAGCGCGAGATATTGAGCTTTCCAAGCCGACCAACCTAGGGTGCTGTTTTTCTGAAACGACCGCGGGCTGATTAAGGTATTAGGTATATCGGGATATCAAAGGATGATGATTTGAGATGACGCGAAATTGAAGTCGGGATATTTACGAAGGGTAGGCTTGCGCGTAGGTAGAGGGAGGGTTTATTGGGAGACGCGAGCTTGAAAAATTAATTATTGTAAAAAGACGCGCAATTCTAGGGAAAAGAATTGCAAGTCGAGTGCGGGTATTGAAAGGTGTGGTTTGATAGCGGTATGGGAAGGAGAGTACAAAGAAGTGAAAATGATGAAAGGAAAAAGAGAATGTTGATGTGAAGATAGAAGCTGAGGATTGGAAGTTGAAAGACAGTGCAGTCAAGTCAGAAATCAGCCGTGGGTCAAATGCGTGCCTGCCTTCCAAATGTTAGCCTAGCATCCACCTGGCAGGGTTAATGGAGCTGTAAAGTACCTAGGTACTTCCCATGTGTACGGGTCCGGCGCTATTGTTCGGACGGTACGTACCGAGATGTGTCCGGTACTTAGGTACGTGTATGTACGTTTTTGCTTTTGAATGGCAGGGATGGCAGGCAATTTTGAAAAAGAAGGAAACTCCAGCAAGCGGCTCACTGCGCGTTGTTGCCAAGAAAGAGTTAGAGTGGAACTTGTGGGGGGCGGCTCTAAGGTACTCATAACGTCACACAGGAACTTAAGTAGTCACAGGTAGAAGTAGCTTTGGTGGGGAAAAGCACCCGGAAAAGCACCACAAAAAAGAGTTGTACACTGTGCACAGGCCAATAAAAGTACCATTTCTCCGATCTAAGTCCTAAATCTTACTAGCATAAATAATTCTGGAGAGATCCAATGCTTCTAATTCCTCTCCAGTCCAGCCAATCAACCTTGGAATTTATCTTCCCGGAAATGTTCCAAGGTCACCAAGTGCACGCCATTCGTTACTTACACTGATTCCCGTCATTCAGCAATGTAAGGCTCTCTCATTTACGCCTTATCATTTCTGAAACTTCCAAAATTCTATTCCATTTTCTCTTTAATCACACACAAACACTTCTATTACGAAGTATCACCTTTCTACCATCAACACTGCCTGTCGCATCGACTTAAACCGCATACCATCTGATCTTTGTTCTCCCAGGATCGTACGATTGGCCCTCGGTTGCATTAAGTTCTGCAGGTGTACATGGTCGACTCCGGGGTTTACTAATTTCCACAGTTCTCATTGGCAGAAGCTTTAGTAGAGCTATAATATATAGTTCTTCCAGGCTTGATACACGTCAATTTCAACACCCAAATTTCCAATTCTCCCTATCTAAGTATACAATCACAGATTACGGAACGGATACGGATTAATCTGTCCTAACCTCGTCTTCTCCAATGTGGGTTTCGGTTCAGCATTGAGGATATGGAACCACAGTCTCTATGAACAGCATCGCCACCAACTTATATTCATAGGTATAGATCCCAGACTTGCATCAATCGCAAGCATCATATGGTGCATCAACAACGTCGTATAGATTCCACTTAGATAATCTAGGTCTCTAGGTCGCGTTGAAGAGAAACCTCTGGGTTCATTTTCATACACAACTTAGATCACGACTTTTCTAAAACCTCGCCGCCATTCAAGTTTCGCCTTTGAACACTACACCATGACAACCTCTCAGGTTAACAACGGTCCGCTTGAAGACCGATTACGCAACCTTATTCTTAATAACAATGACCAAGCAACCCCGCCATCCAACGCCATATATGCGCCGACGCCAGGACCTACTTTGCCAGCCGAAAACGGGCGCTTCCTTGATTCACGTGTAACTGAAGATAAATCACAGAAGCCCAAGTTGACATCTGAGTCGTCCATCTCAACACAACCTCCTCCTAAGGCAGGCAGGAAACGACCAAACCAAGCTCAACGACGTCAGATGCAATCTCAATTATCCATACCCATTGATACGAGAACACCTATTCCTCACGATAGGAGATCTCATCATCAGCAGGAGGGCCAACGCTCTACATGGCAAAATGCTGAGCAATCTACAAACCCCCCCAATCCTCCCAATCCTAATTCATCCTACCACATTGGGTACCACGCTCGCACTATTACAACAAACGGCCCCCACTTCTCACAGCAACGACGCCATCAAGGGGGCTTCAATCAGGCGGCACCAGTATCTCCTCCGGAGCATCATTCGTCCTGGAGACACCCACAAGCAAATCCCTCTGATTCGTTCCTGAAAGGTGTCAGCGTTGTCTCGCCAGACGCGTTTCCCTCTCGCGGTCGTCGACCTTCCCAACCAGCCCTTTACAATCCTGGTGCACGACAATTTGCTTTCAGTCCAGAGCAGATCGCTAACCAATCTGGACTCCTTGAAAAACTCTGTCATTTTGTGATCGCGGATGCAGAGATCGAACCTAATGAAATCGTCGAGAAGGAAAACTTTCGTGCTCGGGTGGAAAAAATCTGCCAAGACGTCATCAGCTCTCACGAACAACAAATCAATGGAACCCATATGTTCCAACCCTTCACTGTTGAGCTCAAATGCTTCGGAAGCCTGTCGTCCGGGTTTGCGACCAAAGCGGCCGATATGGATCTCGGACTTATTTCTCCCATGTCGCGCTTGTCTCCAGACTCCCCTGACTCCCCCATCCCACGTCTTGTCGAGAAAGCACTACTTGAGCATGGCTATGGTGCACGACTTCTCACGCGTACAAGAGTGCCAATCATCAAACTATGTGAAAAGCCTAGCGAACAGCTCTTTCGTGACTTGCTAGAGGCTCGAGTTAGGTGGGAGAAAGGGTTGACAGACGACGGGCATGAAGTGGTAGACGATGTTACAGACGACCATGACACTTTGGAGGGTTCTGCAGCTGTTGGTACCGCCGGGGCTGAGCACTTATCGTCGAAGAATCGTCGAGAAGACTCTCACCAACCGAATGATCCAGTAGAGAAAACATACGACGAGCAACTTGCATCATTAAGACAAACTGAATCTCAGTCTTTGATGGCATACTATGGCAATGCCAAGCGACTCTTGCGTAGACTGAGTGGCCGCGACCTCACCGTGTCAAATCTCAGAGACTTCACAATAACAGATTACAAACTTCTAGACGATATATCCGAGGCATTTGTGAACGGCCTATACGACAAGGAATTAAGAAGCAGGGTGCAGTCGTGCCCGTCATTCAAGAAATATTCCAAGTCAAAACCGCTCAATTGTCGGACACTTCTTGGCGTTCTAACGATGGTTGAAGGTGAGAAGATTGTGGCTATTTGGGAAGCACAGACTATTCCTGGAGGTAATCCTAGATTGAAGATCGACTCTGAAAACATCATCCAGAACTGGAAGAATCTGCAGAACAAGAGAAAATTCGGCCCAGACCCCCTCTTCTTCAATCGTGAACTTCACATAGCCCTTGATTACCTTCGCCAGATTCCACTCGTTCAACTTGTTCAACTTAAGCAGGACCAATACGAGTCGCCTACACAGTATTACGCAAGGGTTGCCAAGATCGCGACCCAATTTGGCCATGCTCACACATCGTCAAATGCGGAGTCACTTTCCCAAATCGTTCAGCACTATATCTCCGGTATTAGGGATAAGCAAATACGAGATGAAGTCCAGAGTTTTGCGACTTCTACTGGTGTGCAATCATTAAGGACGATTGCTAGAAAACACAAGGCCATCCGCCTTGCTATCGATTATGAGAAGGCGATTGAAAAGGGCCTTTACCACGAGGAGCACATTCCGATCATTAAAGAGTACATAAAGACACTCCAAAGCGACTTTGCGCGGCGCCCTCCACAAACTGATAAATGGATTGATGATCCGTTTGATTTCATAGTGCCTATCTCCGAGGAGACGCTCGCAATGGTAAACAAACTCAAGCAGCTTCCTGACCCATCCAAACTCTCCCCGAATCAGCCCAGAGATCGATATCACGACAGCCTGGAGTTTCCTAAGAATGGAATCGGCGTTCAGTGTGATATCAATTTCTCGGCACACTTAGCCCTCCAGAATACCCTACTCTTGCGATGTTATGCTTATACCGATCTTCGTGTTAGACCTATAGTTCTCTTCGTGAAGCATTGGGCCAAAGCCCGAGGTATCAACACTCCATACCGGGGAACGCTTAGCAGTTACGGGTACGTTCTCATGGTCCTACACTATCTAGTCAACATCGCAGAGCCGTTTGTGTGTCCCAACCTTCAACAGCTCGCTCCTCCCGACCCAAACCTCCCAGCAGAAGCTCTTGAAGGTATCACAACCTGTAAGGGCCGCGATGTACGCTTCTGGAGAGATGAACCGGAGATCCAGAGACTGGCTCGTGAAGGCCACCTCAATCAAAACAGAGAGCCTGTCGGTGCTCTATTGAGGGGATTCTTTGAGTATTATGCGCAAAACTACACGATGAGCACTATTAACAAGCGCGGGTTTGACTGGGGTCGAGATGTATTAAGCCTACGGACTCATGGAGGGTTGCTCTCGAAGCAAGAAAAGGGCTGGATTGGAGCGAAGACAGTGATGCAATTGGAAACGAGTGCACCTCCGAATCCAGTTCAAGCTGATTCTGATGCCGGTCTTAAACCATCTGCAGACGGCACCGCCGAACAAGTCGCAACTCAAGCACAATCTGAACTCAACGCGTCGCCGGATAACGTAGCCGCCACGCCGAATGAACAAACTGCAAAACCTAAAGAATTCAAAGAAGTCCGCCACCGTTTCCTTTTTGCCATAGAGGACCCATTCGAGCTCGAGCACAATGTTGCTCGAACAGTTACACACAACGGCATCGTGTCTATCCGAGACGAATTTCGACGAGCATGGCGGATTATCAAAAATGCTGGCAAACCAGGTCAGCCTACGGAAAGTCTACTTGACGATGTCAAAGTAGAGAACGAAAAGGCAGAGAAGCAAGAGTTCATAGAACTCTTGAAGGAGATACACGGTCCTCGTATTTCTCAGGATCTGGCAACAGATTGATGTAATACCTTCTCACTTGGGCCTATAAACTTCTTCATACTGGAGCTAAATAATTGTACGATTCATGGCGTGTAAGGATATATGACAAGAGGACTGTGTGGCGGGGCCTGTCCCTAGTTATCGTCTAGCAACCAGGTTAGCTTGATAGCTCTGCTATGATGGGTTTCGTCCAATACTGCGGCGTTCAAACCCAAATTCACCCGATTGATACAATATGCATAGGTACCAAGTGTTTTTATGATCATTCGCTGCAATATTTCACTGTGACAGATGTAAAACGAAAGGAATCTCATAGCTTCTCGTGGTCTTCGGTTCAGGAGTCTCGACGGGTGACATAATCAAGTTCCAATCCAGGTTATTACACAAAGTAGAGGATTATGTAACATATTATGTGATCGAATGGGATTGACCTCAACCACCGCTTAGGTAATTAGCTTACGTGAGAATATAAACAATCACAACTCCAAGAATCATCCCCGTCTTGTTTTTTAGCGCTTCATAGTCAACCCTGCACAAGATTTAAATAAACCTCAGGAGATGCAATCACATTGAATTCTACATTTAGTTAGCTGTGCCCATCTATTGCTATCTCTCAGAGTGGCAGACTGCAGTAGTATCTAGCCAAACATTAAAACGTACCTAGAATCTAGATTGTCCACAGAAGCTCAGCCATGATTGTCACCAACGGGTAGAACAACTTCCACCAAAAATAACACACAAGTAGCAATCTTAGGAGGCATGGTTGAGGAGGGTCCCTCAGTATCTACAGAAAAATGTCTGGTTCCACGGTGCGCGAAGTGTATGATTGCTATCTACTACCTAGGTACATACCGTAGGAATAAGAGAAGAGGCGCCGTGAGTAAGTTATTTCATGGGTATCTAACAAGTATCATATTGATAGATCCCATGATGTTTGAATGCTTCCAAGCAAACGACCAAGTATTCGTCACCTCCCCATACCGTGTCATTGTGCCATAAATAGGCCCCCAATGTTGCACGAGGGCCTCTAGGGCTGTCATGTGCGGCGCTACTGGCCGTGTCAATAGGCACTTTTGCTTGGGCGGCGGACGACCGCCTTGACGAGAGCTCCGTTTTTCTGCCAGACCTAAGAATATATAACAGCCCGCTTTTCCATTCCTACTTTCCTTCTTTCCCTTCTTCTCTCCCACCAAACAAAAAAAATCAACCTTGTTGGTAATATAATACCGCGTCTGCTTTCCAATTGACAATAAAACATAGAGTCTATTGCCCAGCATGCGACAAAGCCCCGCGTCTACTTTCCACACTTACACCCGATCACTCTATCCCTCCCTCTATCTCTCGAAAACCATATTGTCAATAGCTGAGAAGAATTTTTACATAAAGGTTAGTTCATATCCTTCCTTCATTCCCCCATCATCAAACCCACGAACCTACGCGTATTAACATATCTATTCAATCATTCAGCCACCATCAATGTAAACGATAAAGAATACGCCTGTGGCAACACCTCTACCATCCCGTCCATTCTCTTTGATTGGAATTAACATTCTTTAATTTTCTCAAAGACATGCTCTATCTACGATGACGACCTTTGGCACGAATTGGCACGCCTCGTCCCGGACATGCAGGTGGAGGACGAGGCAGCCGGGACATCGACGTCAACTACGACTGGGCTCGGCATGTCGGCCGGTTTACGCACCCGTCGTTTTCAGACGGCCATTATTAACCGGCTTCACCACCGATCGGCCGGGAGCGCGGGTCGCCCCACCTCGGAGTTATTGATCGAAAAGAGTTAGAGCACTCTGTCGCATGCACCTGCCACCGCATATCTCATTATGGATAATCTGGCTTGCCATTTTAACCTAGCAAATCAGTAAAGGTACGAGCTGGGTGTCGCCTAACGTTCAATCTCTTCAGCCTAGGTCGTGGGACCTGACCAAACATCAGCCCCAGAGTCGATTAGAATGTCTAATTAACCAGCACGTCGATTCTATCTTAATCACGGAGCTGTGCCTCGACTTGCGCCTGTATAGGGCACTCAGGAGGATTCCAGCACTTCTGTATCAAAAACTTCTCTTGTGAAGACATCGGCACTAGCACTTCTCTCGGGTCTCTACTCAATGAAACCCTGTGGAGAAATTGTCAAGAGATACGAGTCCTCCCCGCCCGAACAGCGCTCGACTAGGCAGCGCCCTTAATTAACAATGAAGTTCTAGCTTCTTCAAACAGCCGACACATTTTGACAAGCTGATCAGACGAGGAGAAGGCGAGCGGTGGTAACAGATATTCTGCTACCCAGTGGATCGTTCCTGACAAGTCGGACGATTGACAGTAACAGCAACAATAAGCTCTTTGTTCCATCATTCAATCCTATCGTCGTCAGTATCGTGGTCGTTTGCGCCGACGAACTTGTCGATATAGGCGATGAAGCTTTGTGATCATTAGTTATGGCGTGTCTGGACGCTGTCTTCAGGCACATCGACGCCCTGGTAGGCCTACCGCTACGCCAGAGTTCATGACGACGGTCCCCACCACCGACTACGAGAAAGACAAAAATAATGGGAAGAGATCGAGTCAGATATTAGTGGCATAGTATCAACTAATGAGGTCATAAGAGACGCCTCTCCATTAAGTACTCCATATCAACAGTACCTGGAAGAGATGTCAGACCAGATCTCCGATAGGCGAAGCTGATAGTAAGTCATTGTTTGCTCATACCCCAGTTTCGCATATTCTAACACAATAATAGTGACTATCAATTTAAGTCATCTCTGACTTAGCTGTCTCGACAACAATTTGATTACATCGGACTGACGGCTGCTTCATTGTTCGGATGAAATTCAGAACTTCCCATTTCCAACCCTCATAGTTTCGAAGATCCACCATTCGACCAGACACAACCATATGAGCGACAGTCGTTAAGACACCGTTATAACTAGGGTATTTCTTTCGTGCAAGTCCACGGAGAAGCCGCCATTCCTAAAGCACCGGCCTAGTCCTCGTACTCATTAACGCTTCTTTAATCTAACGCACGAGAGGGGACCAACATGCTCTGGGTTCCGAAGGCCTTTTCAGCTCTAAAAGTCATCAGGTCGACTTTCCAAGTTTCGTGCCAGGCGGATGGGCAACACTACGAGTCTCGTACTAATCTCGACATGCGCTGCATCTCTAATTATCTGCTTCGTGCAATTGCATTCGAACGTAGATGTGGGAGAATCTCTTGTTCCGGGCAAAAAAAGTAATGTGGTGGACGTCGCCCGCCTTGCACTCGGAAAATGTCACTGCGAGGAATTACTCAGCATTCGGAAGTGAGAGGTGAAAGATCACCTTGGTTCCGGGCGAAAAAAGTATGTGCGCGTCGCCCGCCTTGCATGCGGAAAGAGTGTTTACGAAGAATATTACTCAGTATTCGGAAGTGAGAGGTGAAAGATCACTTCTCGGGCGAAAAAAAAAGTCATGTGGAGAATCACTTAAGATTCGATAAAGGCCAGTGGTGAAGAATTCACCTGGTTCCGGGCAAAAAGTCGTGGGATGGAGCAACAGATTAAGAGATCACTCATGAGCATATGCACAGCTAATATTTCTGTGGATATGCAAAGACTGCTGGGTGAAATGGTGGTCCCGAGAAGTTTTCGTTGGCAATTAGATTGTGAATAGCCTCACGTTTTCGTCTTTCAAAGTTGCACCATATTGCAATAGAGCATATAGAGCATTGCACACCTGAGAATCATTTTACTATGAGCTTTGTAACTAGAATAACATTAAGTCACATTCTAAGAGAGATGAAATTGAATAGACAAATTTTATTTTATTTTATGAGATGTTCGAAAATTTCTCTTGCCTGACACCCATCGTTGAAGAACGTGATAATGTAAATCTAGGTGACTGGCCTTCTATAATCGAAATAACCCCAAGGGTTGTTTGATCTACCAACGTTCCGTTCAGGGCTTGTCCTAGAGGGACGATCAAGCCCTGGCCATCCGAAGATAGCAACCGCTGGGAATGCGCACGTATAAGAAAGACAATTCATAACACACTTATGATTAGATCACATAGAACTCCAGTGTAAGAACATACCTGTTGCGACAATCTTAACGTGGTATCTGATTTAATCCCGTAACGCTATCCGTGATACCAAAAAAAGCCAATGATAGAGCCTTATTCCGCCTCGTCCTATACGCCATACCAGGTACCAGATACCCGCAGCCTCACCTCTCGTTTTCATGAATCGTACACTACTGCGAGTAATGGCAGTCTAATTCGTAATAATCATAACATTCCTGGGCTGTCTAATCCGCAATATGTTGGAACAGTGGCGAGATGGATTCGCCGTAGTGATTTCTTCGGATTGCCTCGGAGAGCAGGTAGGAAAGATCTAGGATGACCAACTTACTCGCGTTCTTCGCTCTCCTATCCGGAATTGGGAAGCTGTTGGTCACGATGATTTGATCGATACAATCGCACGCTTGCATTTGCTCAAGGCAGTCTGCCCCGAACACACCGTGAGTAGCCATGCAATACACCTTCTTTGCCTTGCCCCGCTTAACGACTGTTTCGGCAGCGGCAATCCATGAACCAGCCTTGTCAATCATGTCGTCCACGATCAGAACTGGTCGATCTTTAACGTTGCCAACTAGCGTGATCATGTGCTCGACTTTAGGATCTCGTAACTTTTCTTCTTCCTCGTCTGATGACCCTTCTGCATCACCGGACCCGCCAAGGGCATGCGGCTCGGGAGCAAAGAAAGAAGAAGCGTGGGACATAGTCATGGGGTCGTCGTCGCCGCCTTGGTAAGACTGGCTACCGCCGCCATCCGACTGAGCTGGGGATTGGAAATCGTCTGCCACAACGTGGCCTTGGACAAGCCGTCCTTGCGTCACCTCCTGAGCACGTTGGTCGTTATATACCTGTGCTTCATCGACGTTCTCTTCTTCATCCTTCAACTCCTCAATTGGTGATGTTTGAGAGGGTGTATAAGCGCGCGTATACGGGGACCGCGTGAGGCTGTTAGTCCGTACCGGTGGCGCATTGGCGCGCTTAGGAGATCCTTGAGAGTCTCCCGGAACCCGTGACGACCTAGTCGAGCCGTTCCAATCCGAGTCTCTGTCTTCCGAGATGGCCCTCGAGCGCTGAACGCCATTAACATAGCCAGGAGGATTATCCCACCCATCAAGCTGGTTCATGATCATACTCGCAGACATGTTAGGTGCACGTTTACGATCCGTAGTAACCAGTCCGAAATTGAGCTTCAACGCATCGGCCAACGATGTCACTCTCTTGGTGCCGCCGGCATTCTTGGATACGACGACGGCTTCCTTCCAATTGGGGATGTTCAATCGAATCCAACGTGCTATGAGGGGTTCGGCGTGAAGGTTGTCGACGGGACATTTGAAGAATCCTTGCATCTGAGAAGCATGTAAATCAACAGTGATAACATGCTTAACCCCAGCCACGTTAAGCAAGTTCGCCAGCATTCGAGCGGTAATGGCGCCCCTGTGAGACTTCTTCTTGGACTGCCTACTATACGGAAAGTATGGAAGAACGGCTAGGCGATGAGTTTCGTAGTTAGCACATGGGTACTCCTCGACCATATCTAGCTATGGCCCAAGGCTTAAAAATTTTCCCCTGTAGCTTTTTGAAGACTCACCGGTAATCTTGTTCGCAGAGCCGCCTTTGCAAGCAGATATCATGATGAGCAATTCCATGATAGTATCATTGATGGTAGGGCTTCCGGATTGCACGACGAAGACATCCTTGTCTCGAACACTGGTCAGGATTCGGACACTTGTTTCGCCCTGCGAATTGTGATTGAAAAAAGTCAGTGGGCGGCTTATGATCATGGCGTTACCCAAGCTTAAAAGCCTGCTTTTCTCTTTTCTCTGCCCATTGAGAGAGGAAGCATTGGGGAAGAATAACACACATTTGAAAATTGAGATAGGTCAGCCTCAGCCGGTGCCATGCCCAGGTTCTCACATATTTTGCCGGTGAGAGCTGGGCATGACGAGCCCGAGAATACCAACGTTCCTCGCATCCTGTGATTGATGAAAATAAAGAAGAAAAGTTTTGGCGGAAGAGTGAAGGATGATGATTTTATGTGGGGCGTAGGCAAGGACCGATAAGAAAGGCACCTTGGGAGGCTTGGGAGGAGCATGGACCAATTAATCGGAGTATCCAGGGATGGCGGGGCACAGGGGGATACCAATTGTTCCGGCAGGTCCTCATACTAGCATCATACGCTGCGGTTAGCTGTAGTTTCCTTTGAATTTACGGATTTCATATTCTTCAATGATTCGCTCTCTCCGTCGGAAGGCGCCTTAAAGGTTGTGGGCGCTAGGCTAAATTCTGCAGAAAATTAATCAATTCGATGTTTGATTGGATAAAAGTTTTTTCTGTGCTGAATTTTATGAATTAAGTACCTATGGATGTATTGGTTCTATCTGTGCATTAGCTAATACACCTGTGGCTTGCAATTTCAAATTCTGCTCACATCAAATCTGCATCTATATTATATTTCAGGTTTCACACACATCCATAACTCGATCGAGCTCAATCGATATTACAAACGCAGAGATAGGTTCAATTCATCATGACCATCACATTGAACACACAACCTATGTTTAGTTTCCAATGAGTTAAGTCATATCACTATGGGGCTTCTTGGCTTTGCAGCCGCGTTACAACGTTATGGAGCTCTCTCTTCTTTGAGCGGCGATGCCGTCGTCATTGACGGGCCTGCTCTTGTCCATCGGATCTCCGAGTATTGTATGAAGCGTCGGCCATCATCAAGTGGATTTGCATGTCTTCCCCCATACAGCTTGCTTGGTAGCATGGTCATAGGTTGGCTTAATGAGCTTAAATCCCATAATGTCAACGTGTAAGCGATTTCCACCCTTATTTACTAATTCAACAACTAACTGTTAATAAATAGGAGGAAAATCTATTTTGACGGGTACTTGCCTCCAAGCAAATGGGACACGAGGAAATCTAGACTTGCAAAGCAATCCTATATTCTGAATGAATTGAGGTCCTCCAATCCACTTGGGTCAGCTACAACCCCAACAGACGCGTTTAGCCACATACAGCTTCATGTTCACAATTTCGACGACGCGTTCAACGCACATAACAAGACGCCATCGCCTCCCTTTTTAATCCCAGCAGTCCTGGAAGCCTTGAAAAGCGACAAGAATTGGGGACCCCTTGTCTCAGTCGTCCCCGGAGAGGCTGATGTATTCTGTGCTGAAGACGTTCGCCAAAATGGTGGTACTCTATTGACGACAGATTCTGACTTGCTCATACAGGATCTTGGGCTCAAAGGAAATGTGGCATTCCTTTGGGGTTTGACGTTAGACCCACCGCCCGCTAATGAGATAAAAGCATTGAAAATGTCTTTCCACGATGCCAATCAACGATTAGGGTTGACAAACCTGGGCGGTCTTCCTCGCGTTGCCTTTGAGTCAAGAAAAGGAAATAAACATGGTTTTCCTCGCGCTTTTGATGCGGCTCTAAGGAACGCCAAGGAAAATCGCGGAGATGTTCTTCACTCTCCAGAATATAAGGATTTTATGAAGGAATTTGAGCTTAAGGAATATTTGCCAAGCCATCATCCAGTGCTCGGTCTACTTTCCAATTTAGACCCCAGAATATCAGAATTCGTCATTCAGGCTTTGCTCTTAAATGACAAAACAGGGCTGGAAGACAAGTCGTTGCGAGGACCGGAATCTTTCTCTATATTCTTACCCGTCCTCTTCGAAGATCACTACAACAAGAGTGCGTGGAAGTGAGTAACATCCAGAGTTCTTTCTTCCCCTTCTTAGTATAATTTCTGCTCGCTTGGGAGTACAAGCTCCCGAGACATGCGTCAAACGAGCCAATCTCCTTCCTAAGCAAGTAATTACTAACTCCTGTTGTTATAGTGACAGCACGAAAACTCGTCAACTCGGGTATTGCATTCTTCGATATTTAAATAGTCAAAACGTCACTCGGATTATCGAATACCGTATAATCGAATCGTTAGCATCAAAGACAGGACGACAGATCGAAATTCCCGACTCCAAATTGCTTCTTGCCGCCTGTACTCGATTGATTACACTTTTAGAAACATTAGCTGAAAGTTTCTCAGCTACAAATATGCGATGGTTGGCATTCGCAGTGTATTGGGATATGGAGTGCTCTAGTTCAGAGGGGCGCAAAGCTATATCCGCTGAGCTCATCGAAGAAGCAAATCAGTCCCAACCGAACCTGCAAAATTCTTCATGGGATTTGATGCATTTTACGGCTCAATTTCAAGCCCACCTGTATTCGCTCAGGATAGTGAAGCAAGTACTAGACGTTGTTCTTGTCATTTGCCAAGATATTCCTGCATCACTGCAACGATTACACAATCACCTCACATCGCTTCCTCCTATCGCAGAGTGGCCTACAGTCGAAAGCATGCTGAGTTCATTGTCAGAATTTGACAAGATGGGCGGGCTCGATACAATCGCAGACATGCTGGGAGTACCTCGGGGGAGGATGGAAAAGGAACCGACGATGGACCAGACGTTGCAGAAAAGTAAGCGTGTGAAGAAACAAGACAAATCCACGAAGCCGCCTTCTATCAACCGGTACTCTATTCTCAGCCAGATAGAGTCACGTTAATAAGCATAGAGAATCTTCCTAGCCCCTGCAAGTCAAAGACAATGGCAATTCGAGAAGATTCAGCACAGGTTAAGTTCCAATAAGCCCCGATTCAATATAGCATCTAAGGTTGAGCCTCAACAAGCTGTGCCGCAGACAATGCATTAGCATAAATCACCTCGGGCAACCAAGATCACCGAAATCCTCAGCAATGACCAATGAGTCACCTGAGCGCGCGACTGGATCGCGTAATGCGGGGTTCGGACACGATTCATCACCGCGATGGGGGTGAATCCTTGCGATCCCATAGGGCTGTGTGATTTTAGCTATCAACCCCTTCTCGAATTTAGTTGACAGGTATCACAATTGCTAAAGTGTATAAAAACCCGAGTTACCCCCATTAAGATTTTCCTCGGTCTCATACCTCTTCGTTGAAGAAATCATTTATTACACACCAGACCTACTCGAGACGAAACACCAACCAATATTTTCCGAACCAAACAAATACTATTCTCAGCGATTGCTCGATACCAAGTAAAACATCCGATACAATGGCTACCAATGCGTCTCTTCTACCTATCATTCCTCGCATATTCTTCCTATATTTAGAACCAATCGCGATGTATGCCTCTTAGTTGTTCTCACCTCACAATATTACCGACTAACTCAATCAGAACGTACGGGATGATTCTAAATTATGCCTCGCGAATCCCGATGCTCGAGCTAGCCTCTACTACAAAAGGCCTACCTATTCCGACCTTGTTCATGCCATTGATGGCTGATGGTTACCTGTTCAATATGATGTTATACGGTCTTATCATCTTATTAGCATCGCCACCTAACAAGCGCCTCGTGCAACTACACGTCGGGATCCTGATAATAGCTGATCTAACTCACTGGGCTGGCCTCTTCGCAACTATCGCAGAAAGCGATCCCCGTGGATGGGATGCCGTATTCGATACTGCTAGTTGGAGCCCTGAAACACGGAACCTAGCTACTTATCCTATCCAAACGCTCGCTATTAAGTTTGCGACTTTAGCTGGGGTTTTTGGCAAGATCCAAGGTTAAAATTTACACCAGATGTCTGACTTCATATGGCGGGGGCATTGGATACGAAAGCTTCTAGGAAGCTATACAGTATAAGACACATAAAGACTGTTCTTGTTAGTTTGGAGGATCGTTGGAGTAGATGATTCATATGAATTAAACGGGTAAAGAACGCTAGCAAGAAACCACAAATCCTAACATCTATATGACAACGACCACCATCCTTCCCATCATCTAAAAATCAACTATCTTCATTAGAATCCTATCGAATTCCCCTATAAGATCAGCTATCATCACAATGCTCGATTCGTCGGCCCACCTAGTAATTCTGACCACCACCAGCGATAGCAGTCATGTTCGGATTACCTGGCTTCAGCAGCGTCTTCTCCTTAGGCAGAGCGTCAAGCACCTCGTCCGACAGGTTTAACGTGTCCTTGACGACCTGCCTGGGCGTTAAGGCGAGCCACTGGGCGGCGCTAATGTCGGAAAACTTCTTGGCCTGCAATACTTCGAGGAATATCACGTCCTCGGTTCCTGTGTTCTCGATGTAGTGTCCATTTGACTTTTGAATGTACCCGACGTCGCCAGCAGTGAAATCAAAGGTTTGGGATGAGGCCGGCGCCGCGTATACCGTGATGCGAGCCGAACCTTGCAAGAAATACGACCACTCGTCACTCTCCGTGTGCCAGTGCACTTCCCGCAGCGCACCGGGCTCGAGGATTACAAGAGCAGCAGAGAACATGTCTGCGACCGGGAACGTCAGTGGGTCAAGAATCTTGACAGAGCCGCCGGTCGTATTGTGGAATTCTTGCTGCGACCAATGATATGTGTATCCTCTGGGTCCCCACAAGGCGCCGGCCGAAGACGTGATGTTCTGCTCCGAGATGTTGGCTGGGGCAGGAGTGCCATTGAAAATCTAGTGATTCTCATCAGTAACCGCACTTAATTGTCCATATCTATCGAGAAAGTGGAGCACTCACATATTTCTCGGCATCAGGGATGTTGTCAAATGAGCTAACGTTGGTCTGCAAATCCTTTGCCCAGACAGAAATAGGGGTGCGCATAAGCATCTCAGTGGCGAGGAAAGTGTCTGTCTCGGAGAAAGTACCACTGTCGAAAATCAATAGGAACTCGGCGCCTTCGTGTAAGGCCTGTAAACTATGCGGAACGCCTTGCGGGAAGAACCACACGTCTCCTGCCGTGACGTCATCAACGAAAGAAGCCCCGTCTGTGTCTATGGCCGCAACACGGACCGAACCCTTTAAAACCAAGGCCCTATTCACCAGTTGGGTCAGCTTTCCAAATATTATCTCCAGATTACGGATTTATTGAGGGAATCAGTATGACTTACCATTCGCCAGAAGTGTGCCAGTGCAACTCTCGGTACGCGTTTGGCGCAAGACGCATATCAACACCAGCCATCGCACTCGCTACAGGAAGCACATCCTGATTCTGTTGTCGAGCCCAACCAGACTCCTCACCCGAGCCAAACAAGTTGTGGCTCAAACCAAGGGGCCACATAGCTTGAGGTACCGTGCCTAAGTCCGTTGAAGGAGGAGCATAGGTGTCGGGGTTCAGCTTCTCATACTCATATGTTCGCGGCCCTGGATCGGTTCCTCCTTTGCCGCCGCGGATGGGCTGAGGGCCATTTGGGTAGGTGGCGCTGTTGAAGTCCAGATATAGACCGAGCTCGGCGTCGGCTTCTTGACCTCCCACTAGCTCAGGATTTGGCACGACGGCCGAGTCACCTCCAGAGACTGGTGGGCGCGACGCGATACCGCCTTGCAAATTTGTCGATCCACGTAGGTTGCCTATAGGAGCACCTACATAAGTAGGAATAGGCGGATCGACGCCTCCGACATCTCCTTGGTTGTCCATATATACCATTCTATTGCACAATCATTTTAGCATTATACACTTCATAAAGCTACGTATATAGGCAGAGAGAAGAAAGTAGCTTACTGTGGTCTAGGGAGACCAACTGCCAGATGAAACAGGCCGGCGGCCGTCAAGCTTCTTGAGTATTTCATTTTGGATGATGAGTATTCAAGGTGATGTTTCGATACCGGTATGTGAAGTAGGTATGGGCTCTAAGCTCACTCAAAAGTCCACGCAGCTTGTTGAATGTGGTTCACAAATTGATCGAGAGAAGGGAAGTCTCGATGGTCTTTATATCTAAGTTCTCATGTCATTATCCAGCCTCTCCTCTCCTATTTCCCCTCGATGGACACTTTAATCCGCTCATTATCGTAGACACGATCCAGGACCCCTCTCGTATACTCGCTGAGTTACACCGAAGTTCTCAGGGGTGTGACAGCATATCCTCACCAATCTCATCACGCCGTAATCCGAGCACATCTATCTCCCAGGGTATAATCCCAGGAAATGACAGTCACATTCGTGACAGAAGCAAGAGTCGTTGACGACGGGGCGCAACAATAGCGCGCGGTCCTACCCAAAAAGTCCGGCGGTGAGAAATGCAACCAGTCAACCACAAGGCATATCCCAAACATAGCTACCGTAGCGGAAGACGCCGAGCCTATTCCGTTGGAGGATGAGCCGAAATGTCTTTCCGCGATGGTATGACTAACCTATAACCCATACCTGCGACACCGAGCGACGTCCGGGTAGGGCTTCCAGATTGAACTAGCCGCTTACTCATCCTTGATCTCCGTACATACATGCATGGTGCATATAAACCGCAAGGCCCGGAAATACGGCACGAACCCATCCATCTCTCAGATATCATATCCGAATCGTGCTGACACCCCTTTACCAGCCCTAAATTGCTGCGTTCTTCCATGCACCAACTCGGAATCTCGGCGTTCGTCTGTGCAACGTGATTCGTAAGTGTCAAGGAAGCCCTGTCTATTCAGCCATAGGACTGTTATTTTTATCAACATATGGAAAAGTTCCTATTACATTGACATCATAGTGGCTCGTCGATCGCACAATAACATAGATTAGAACCCGCAGTGGATGCGAGTATGCGGAAATCGTAACGGGCCTTGTGACGAAAACCTGGAACCGAATTGCTTATTTCAGCCTCATACAGGTCCGTAGTCATGGGAGCATATTCTCACGGTGTGCTGATTTACTCGAAGCCTTTTACCGAAAGCGAGCATCGGGTTTTAGGTATGATTCGTATCGGACATAAAGATATCTATAGGAAACACTAGGATAGAGGGAAGATATAATCGAAGTCGCCGATGGAATTTCTGAGCTATGCTGGATCATTATCTCCGAAGAGCCTGAAGACTTCGAACGAAGAGATCACCAAATGAAAATTAAAAGAATCATATTAATCCTACAATAAAGAAAGAAAACACAAAGAATTCAATCCTTAAACCATGACAATTGATCAGATCGAGGGAAATAAAATGGAAGGGGAGGATGGTGAAAGAAAAAAAAATAAGTCTTCGAAGGACCCGGTTTCGAACCTGCGAGTGGAATAATTTATCAAGTAGGCCCCTCATTGATGCTACCTACCCGTAGCACACATTCGACTGCGCCAGTTCGTCCTTTCAACAAGTCCTGGGAAGGTTGTTGGAAGGACCACTGTTGTTTTGCTATATAACTTTACCGTAGAGGTTTTTGCACATTGTGAGCGACTCCTACGACGGTAGGTGACGAGTCGCACTATCTACCGCAGACCACCCTTATCACAAGCACATTATCAATCCTCAAAGAACTTGACAATCTGCTGCAAATCCATAACCCCTATTCCGCGTTTCGGATAACAAATAAAAACTTGTTCTCCTAGCACGCCAAACTTCTCCCTAAACTTGGCCTTCCCCCCCAACCTCAGATTCCTCACGATAACATCGTACGTGTTAGCCAAAAACTTGGCCCTAACGCCGCTAAGCTGCGCACCGGGTGTAAGTCGCTCCGATACCCCCGCGCCGAAAGTCACAGGGCCGGAGAGTGCAGAGAGCGCTGCTTCGACGAGGACTTCGATAGTGCCGTTCGGTGCGGCGGGGAAGTCGAACGCCCACTTGACCTGCCATCCGTGTCTGGGCGCCAACTGCGCAAGAACGACGAGTGCAACGACCGCACCGTCCTTTTGCGCGGCGAAGTAGCGTCTATGGTCTCTATCGATCCACGGTCGGACTTCAGTAAGGTGAACCTGCTTCCCCTTACTCTTGCGGCCTTCCTGCCACTCGCGGATCGCGGCGTCAGCGCGGGCCATGAATTTCTCGTCCGGATCGACAACCTCGCCAATTGTGATGCCCTCGCGCTGTACGCGGCGCGCTTCGCGGCCCTTCGACGAGTTATGATGCTGGTCCGCGTCGACGCGCTGTTCCTCAGCACAGCTAAGCGTTCGCCAGCCCAGTTTGCTCCCCAGGATGTGCTGGACTTCCTCCGAGACGAGCATCCAAACAGGTGTGAGGCGAAGGTCCTTACGCACGAAGTCGACGAAAGCGGTAATGACGTCGCAATACTGTCTCTGATCACAGAGCGGGTTTCCGGCTATCATGGTGAACTTGTCTGCTTGTCTAGCGAAACCTACTGCTGCGCCGCTCGGATGTCGCCAGATCTCGAAACGCTCGTCAAGCCAAGATGTGTTAGTAGCATCACCGTAATTGGCAATGAGTTTCTCGATAGGGGGTTGATCAGATTCATTTTGTTGACCTCGTGGGGCTAGGGTGTCTGCGTCTGGATGAGGAAGCATTGGCGGGCGGGCTGGTAGTGACTTAGGATCGCGTGGGAATAGTGAAGCATTTCTCACATCATCTAGTTGAAGGAGAAGCATGACGATCCGCTCAAGACCCAATCCAGCGCCCCCATGAGGTGGTGCCCCGTGGTCAAAGGCGCTTAGGTATTCTTCCATTCCCTGTTCGCTGATTTTCGATTCCGCCATACTTGCGCGGAGATCTTTGGCATTATGGATGCGTTGCCCGCCAGTGCAAATCTCCTGACCGCGCAAGAAGATATCAAATGAGTTGGTCCATTTCGGGTCCTCGGCTTTGTGGGTATAAAACGGCCTAGCGTTGGCTGGAAATTTATCCAGGATATAATAGTCGGTCTGATACTTCTCCTTGATGAGTTCGCCGAGACGCATCTCATCCCGGGTGGATAAGTCTTCTTCTTCGACTTCTCTGTCGTCATCTCGAAGCATTTGAATCCCCTCGGTGAAAGGGATTATTGGAGTCTCATCCAGCCAAACTAGGTCCTCGCTAGGCCACCTTTCCCGGACGTTCTCTAGCTCAGGCATGGATTGCACCGCAGTGAAAATCGCCTTGAGAAACCTGTCTATGACCTCTATAAGCTCTCTGTAGGATTCTCTCAGAGACATTTCGATATCTAGTCCGGTGTATTCTGTCAAGTGCCGATGTGTATTGGAATTCTCTGCGCGGAATACTGGTCCGATCTTTTGGCCAAGGTTAGTGTTCGATTTTATGAAATAAACGAGTGATTCTACCCACCTCATAGACTTTCTTAAAGTCAGCTGATATGACCATCTGCTTTGGTAGCTGCGGACTTTGTGCCAGGAAAGCCGTTCTCCCAAAGTATTGCACTTTGAAAACTTCCGAGCCGCTCTCAGTTGCGGCAGGCTGAAGCTTGGGCGTCTGGATCTCTAGGAAACCCTGATCTTCCAAAGATTCTCGAAATGTTCGAACGATCATGGATCGAATCCGAAATATAGCCTGGTTACTTGGGTGACGGAGATCAACCACACGTCCGGATAGACGTTGACGAAGCGCATCTGGAGGCCCATAGTTGTCGAAAGGCAGGTCATTTGCCGGGTTGACGAGGTGTATAGAATAAACTAGCACCTCTATGTCCGAGAGCGTTGCGGAGGCAACGGGTTCTTTCGGTTTCTGCAAAGTGCCAGTTACATGAACGAGGGATTCGGGATTGAGCCGTTGTACCCATCGGATCATATGTGGTGATGCATGTGAGAGGACACCCTGAATAGAGTGTGTCTGATTTCGGAATAATAAGAAGGTTAAGGTTTGAGATAGCCGCCTTTGGGTATGTATTCTTGCACGAAAGTTGACTTCGGATCCTTCTGGCAGGTTGATGATTTGCTCCAACGAACACAGCTCATGGGGGTGAACATTTTCACCATAACGAGCTTTGGTCTCATCATCTTCTTGTTCAGCTTTCTCATCTTCCTGTCGCCTGCGCTCTTCTATCTCATTTTGTTCCTGCTGCCGCCGCTCAGATTTCTCAAGCTTCTCCTGTTGTTTGGCCTCTGTACGTTGTGCCGACTTTCCCTTCCCCGGAGTGCCAGACTCTGTCTCATGCTTATGTGATCGAAAAGGTGAGCACATAACATGAGTAATATTTCCTAGGGGACCCGACATAGTTGAATATCATATGCTATTTAGGTAACGATTATAAAGTCAGGTTTTAGGTAGTTGTTAAAGTTCAACTTACGCTTTCAAGGCGATTAGGCGGTTTAACAAGAGCATTGAGTTAAAGTAAATCTATTCAGGGGAAGTCACGTTATGCTTGTTGCTTGCCCCTGAATCACGAACGTGCCTCCTATAGTATAGGTAGACCTAAAGCAAATACCATGGACATGCGTCACACTCACGTAAATTTCACTGATGTTGGTGTATGCCTAGATGAATTCTCGTTTCCCAACTTGATTCTTCCCGAGCAGATGGTTACATTTGTAGGTCGATCTAGATATTAGTCCTTCTATCATTACCTTTCCTGGAAGTCTTTCGTTTGCCCCGCCATCTCATATCGAATTGTTAACTTAATTGATTCTATTATAATTCGTCATAGACTGCAAATCCTATGCAGATAATGGTCAGGACTGCTAGTAATAACGCATCAATCTTCCCATTGGCTTGGTACAATATCTGCAAGGAACTGCTATATCAAATGTTTTTTTGATGCTTAGTAGTTTCGTCAATTCTGATGGTATCCATGTTAGGAAATAAAGTTAAGAGACTGGACTAAGAGATCAACAATGTTTGAATTTATTAAGGGTTTAAATGACGTATTCCATGACCAAGGTTGAGCTTACCTAACAGGTTGAATATACAATGTCTAGCTTCTTAGCCATTTCAATGTTACCTACCTACTTACTACCCCAGTATACATACTTAAACGACTTGATTCAATCTTGTGAGTACGGCTCTTTGGATATGAACGAGTTTGTATCATTCTTCTGATGCTAAATTTAGGAACGCTTTGAAGTAGAAATTTTCTTAGAGGGCAAGAGTGGGGTTGTCCGTTCGGTTCCGGCGAAAGTCCTGGATATAAGCTAAACTAAAGAGCCGAACTCTCAACCATCACAGGCCGCGTAGTGTAGTGGTTAGCACGCAGGATTTTGATTGCAAATTTGCAAATAAGTTCCTGAGACCTGAGTTCAATCCTCGGCGGGGCCTTCCTCAATCAACTCCAAATCTTAGTTTTTTGGCAATTGCTACGCTACTTCTTTCTATTTAGAAATTTAGGCAATTGCGCAATGATTTTTTTTCTAGGGCAATCGCATTTCCTATGTGATACGTCACATCACTCGAGTCACTCGAGTCGCATTATTTGACCAACCATAAACGCAAATAGGTAGGTTAATAGTTAATGTTTTTAATAAAGTGCATAAGGGAAACTACCTACCTACTAATGCAATCAATTGAGAATTCTGCTACCCTCGTCTTTCTTATTTCATTGACAATAGGCGTAATATTGTATTGTCAATTTCCTTAGCCTTATCAACTAAACCCCTTCACTGAAAAGTTAGCCGGCGAGTGCTGAACCGAACCCTTCCGATACGGAAGTTGGCGGCGGGGCATCTTTGTGATAGCTATAGCGGGGTCGAGCACATCATCGCACTGATTCGGCATTGGATACTATAGGATATCAAGTCCCAAGCTAGGTACATGTAGTATCCCTATTACTGAAGTGACTCAACTGAAAGAAAGCTCATAAAACCCTATTCGATACTTACTTAAATTTTTATCTCTGTAAATATCTCAAGATCACCTTATGCCCCCCCTGCGCACCGGTCTCTCCACACTCCGGTACTTCGCTCGCTCGTCGTCTTACCCTAGGACCGTTCCTGTACAATCGCTTAGATCACTTAGTAACAGTTTCGACAACGTTAGGAGAAGAACCATGTCTTCAGCCATAGCAAAGCGCCTCGAAGGCAAGACCATCGTGATCACGGGAGCTTCATCGGGGATCGGTCGCAGTACCGCGTTCGAGTTTGCGCGAACTGCGCCCAAGAACCTGAAGCTAGTTCTTACAGCGCGGCGCGTGGATACCTTACGACAAATCGCCGACGACATCGTAAAGGAGGTTGGCGATGGCGTGAAGGTCTTACCTGTAAAGCTCGATGTGAGCGTTCCCGAGGAGGTCCGAGGTTTCGTGGCGGGGTTACCGGAGGAATTCCGCGATATCGATGTGTTGGTGAATAATGCGTAAGTTTTGATCTGAGATATGCTGAATATCTTCAAGGCATTTCATATGAGCGAGAACTATGAGATCCTAACTAATAACCCCATAAAGTGGCCTCGTCAAAGGAGTAGCTCGTGCTCCCGAAATCGCTGAGGCCGATATGAACATCATGTTCGCAACCAATGTGACAGGCCTCATCAACATGACCCAGGCTGTCCTGCCCATATTTCTCGCCCGACCTGACGGCGGCCATGGTGACATTATCAACATTGGTAGCATCGCCGGTCGTGAGCCTTACGCGGGCGGTGGTATCTACTGTGCCACGAAGGCCGCTATCCGGAGTTTCTCGGAGTCCTTACGCAAGGAACTCATCGCGTCGCGCGTCCGCGTCCTTGAAATCGATCCTGGTCAGGTTGAGACGGTATGTCGCTGTGCTCTCCTCAGCGTATGACGCCTCCAGAGCTAACACAATCTTATAGGAATTCTCTGTTGTCCGATTTTATGGTGACAAGGCTAAGGCCGATGCCGTCTACGCGTGAGTGAATCGGCTCGATTTGTTGTTTCATCGTACTGACTTATCACAGCGGTTGCGAGCCTCTGACGCCTGACGATATTGCCGAGGTAGTCGTATTTGTTGCCGGAAGAAGAGAAAATGTTGTGGTAGCCGACACACTGGTTTATCCTAACCATCAAGCTGGTGCTGGCATTCTATACAAGAAGACATGAACTGCTCAAGATATATCCATATGAAAAAAAAAGTTGTATTTATTTAGATTTGACAAGTTGAGCATGTCGTACTCTGAGATTCAATCATTGATTCTTAGGGTATTCTAAGAAATGCCTACAATGTTCTACGTGGCCTAGACTTACAAGCTAGACCAAATAATTATAGAATTTATATTACAATCCAAAATCCTGGCTTGATCAGTTAGCGAAGATCAGGCAAAGACTTCATGTCTAAATTAAATAGGTATGAAATGCATCAGATAAACCAGTTTACTCATTCACGCAAGTCGGCCTTCTACCCCCTTGCCTCAAGACGAGACACGAAAATAGAAGACACGGAAGCCAACATAACAACTCGACAAGCCCAGTCGAAACTAGGGCTATCGGAGACAACTCCACAACTGATCATCACGTACTCAAGAGCAGCTACAGTGTGGGAGGGTGGCTCGACCCGCTGTGAGATAGTTGAATGGATAAACAGTTTTCATCATGACAATATGTTATGTGGAAGAGAAATATTAGCTTACATTTGATAAACTTGAGAGGAGGCCGTGTCGGAGATGGAAAGTATGAAACACTATACACTTCTTGAGGAGTTAGCTTTGTGGTTCATTCAGAAGACTGAATAGCAAAAGAACAGGTAACATGTATGATCAGAATATGTTTTTTGGTATATGGGTATCTTCACAGTGCTTCAGAAGCAGAACTGATAAAAATAGATTCATCATGGACAATGTTAATATAGGAAAGGAGAGAACTGCAGCCTACTCACATTATTCGAAGATTTCTGGGGGCGATCGTTGTCAAGTACGGGGAGAATTGAATGTATGTCTGGAAAGAGTATTAGCTAGACAATCAAGGACGATGATGACAATAGCAATAGCTGATTCATGCTTCAGATGGTAGTGCATGTTGTTCATTCCGCTCAGGTGATCGCGAGGAACAGTGGTTATAAATTCATCAGTAGCAACAAAGCCTGCAAGGGAACGAGGTGTGCTGAGGATACGCAAAGCAGAGCGAGAGGGCAACTCACCAAAATATTTACCCAAAGATACCTAAGTTGGGCGCTTGAGGTTCAAAGCAGTAGACTCATATTCTGACCTACCCGAATGACGCAAATACCTTCAATAATTCTTTGAATAAACCTTGTGCATGTATCCTTGAGCAGTGGAAGCTGATATTGATCTTCCTAGCCGCAGCAGCACTTGCGACTTTCGGCGACTTTCGGCGTTGTATGCTAACATGTATGAGGTTGGTGAAGTTGAGGTTGAGTGAAGGAAGAAAATTTATTTTTCAAGCTTAACGAGCCGTAAAGAAAATGTTCGGAGCACGGCAAATTTGCGACCGACTTGGTCTGTGCTGGAGCTACGCTGCTAGTGTGCAGGGGTTAGCGGGGTTAGTGGATATCTTAGTGGGGCAACTTTCCTGCTGCTTGGAATTTTCAGAATGTTGAATTGAGCTTCTACAAGCGCAAGCGCAAGTGCAACATATCAACCATCAAAGCAATCAATCGGTTCACTACTTTAGGACTCAACTTCCATGGCTGACCGAAGACGAATCAATGGTCCGGTTGGCACAACCGCTCCTCCGGTGTACGATACTCCTCACGGAAAAAGAATCGTGGCACGTTCAGGTGACAATGCCGTCCGAAAGATCTGTGAGTTTTCCTTCCCTTCATTTGCCTTCTCCGTTAGCTAATCTATGTCTCATATAGTCCTTAAGACTGGTGTCACTCCTTCAGCTTCTGGGTCAGCATATCTAGAAGTCGAAGATCCGGCCGCAAACCGTCCGTCAGGCACAAGCCTAAAGCTCACCTGTACAGTCCATGGTCCTCGAGCCCTTCCGCGATCAGCGCCCTTCTCCCCCCATATCATCCTCTCTACTCATGTCAAGTATGCGCCGTTCGCGACAAGACAAAGACGAGGTTACCTACGCGACTCGAGCGAGAGGGATCTTGGAGTACATCTAGAGACGGCCCTGCGCGGGGCAATTATTGCAGACCGTTGGCCTAAGAGCGGTGTTGACATTGTCGTCACTATAATTGAAGGCGACCAGAACCGCGATTCGCTAGAATACGATAGGGACGAAGGTTGGGATATGATGAATGTCCTGGGTGGCTGCATAACCGTTGCTTCGGCTGCTATCGCGGATGCCGGCATCGACTGCGTGGACACCGTAGCGGGAGGTGTTGCTGCTATGGTAGCGAAGGACTCGAAGAGCGAACCTACCATCGTCCTAGACCCGGATGTTGCTGCCTACCATAAGATTTTCGCGGCATGCTGCGTTGCATATCTACCGACGAGAGATGAAGTAACCAACATGTGGTTCAAGGGCCAGCTCCCCTCTTCAGATGCTATGGTCTACCACAAATTGGTTGAGCGAAGTCTCGTAGCGTGCCGAAGCGCAAATCGCGTTCTTGTCCAAGCTCTCAACGAAACCGTCCGCCAAGGACAAATTTCGCAAAATCCATCTTGAACCTAGCCAGCAAATCGTGGACCTTTACCTTGACTAAGGGGCATGGATCCGTTTCGCCAACTTCGGAAATACCAGGACAAATTCTCATGAAATAACCCAACTAGGCGGAAATGATAATAAATCCGGACGATGGCTTCCTAAATATGTGAGTCATTCACGACGAGGCCTCGATTCCCATGCTATTCGCATACATGAAAGGGATACGCTAGGTCTCATGTCCAGGATGTAGCAGACCAATGATGTTACTGGATGTATAAAATGACTTCAAAGGCGTGACATATAGGCAGCAGAGGCTGAAGCTGGGGGTATAACCCGCTAGCCATGATCATGATGTATCTGCATGTAATATTGGTTGGAATCGCAAGTTCGATCATGGTCATTGCCCATGGCAATGACCAATGCGGTTGCGTTTCGACACGTCTTGTGAGCATCTTGTTCTAAAAACCTCCCACTTAGCGCGTTCTTTTCGCGAACTGAACCATTAGGAGGAACAGATAATAATAAACGCATCCGAGAAAAACTCCCACGAACGAATTGGATTCAATGAAGAAATTCCCACATGGTCACTAAGTTGATTCTAGAAGAACATATTGCTACACTAATGTGAGATCATCTACGCGCATGATATGCATCTCGCCATAAGGTAACTTGTGAGGGTAGCAATTGCCAATTGCCCAAGAGTGCTAGCATTGAGGCTGCGCAGGTGCCTACTGCCCGCTGCGTAAATAAATTGGTAGGGTGGATTATAGTGGATCCATTAACTATAATGAACACTGGGCAATGACGGGCTTGTCTTGGCATGTGCTTTGGTCTTGGGCGCTGATCGCGAACCTTATCAAACTTCCGAAACTCTCGGGTAGCTCCAGGGCTACCTAATGTACAACATTTCTTAGATAATCCATTCCTCTGTAACTTACAACCGGAAACGATTAGACGACATTTTAGCACAACAACGTCAAAACAGCATTAAACGCTTGTGACGGAGTTTTCCAGGTGCTTCCCATGAATATGTATTGGCTAATTCCACCGTTTCGTGGCTTCTAAACGATCTCATCGCCTGTAGTCTCTGATTGGAAGCGACTTAGATCCCACTCCCGGCCGGCTCGGAGCCATTGGTCGACCTCATTCCCCAGGTCTCCAGGTCCCCAAGACTCCAGTCTCCAGTCTCCAGTCCCCAGTCTTCAAGGAATGGCATCGCCAGGCGCAACGGTCGCACCTACTCCCACGGTCTTCGATAATTCGAGCGTGTGGCATAACCTCACTTCCTGGACCGTGCAGCACCTAAAGTATTCTGTCAGCAACGTCTCGAGATTCGCTCCCTCCCTTGAGGATCTTGTTCTGGCCGGACCTAGGATGCTTACCAAGCTCGGCATCTTATCCTTCCCAGATGCTGTTGATGGCTTCGGGCAACGAGTTATAGCTGACCCAACCTCATCCGACTATTTCGTCTCCACAACCACTACTGCGACCGAGATGCTGACACAGGTATCCGAGGCGGCCGCAAATGTCGTGGACGTGTTGGAGAATGAAGATCAGGACCCCGCCGTCTTGGTCTCCAAATTCTCGACCGAAGGCACTAAAGGTCTAGGAAGCGTCTTCAGCTACGCCACTAGCAAATGGGCGCTGTGTTGCGTTGCTATGGTCAGTTCACTTTTCTTTTTCGCGTCTTTTAAGTTAGGTACATGGATGTGATTATATAGGTCTTGCTGACGCCCAATCTCTCTTGCTTCAGGCTATCATCCTCAACCGCACACATATCTTTGCAGCCTCGCGAAGGAGACTATTCCTTACATGGCCCGTACGGCTCTTCCTCCGAATCACACCTATAATCCTCTTCGCATACCAAGCTCGGCAGCTTCTACAATCCATACAATGTCAGACATCCTCAGATTTCGCCGAATTGCGCTGGGGCAATTCCAGCAAAACATCCGACCTTATGTTCGCCCAACCTTCGACATACCTACACGGACTGAGCACAGTCTTGCTTTTCGGTGCCACCGATTACGACAGCTGCCGCGCTGTTGAAATGGTACCCCCAAGTACTAAGGATTTTTCAAACGAACTGCAAGGCTCTCTTTCCCTCCTTTGGCCACTTTTTGGGACGTTATGTTTAAGTCACTTCTTGGAGACAATTTCTTGCGCGGTACAAGGGCGTCAAGTTGCCGTCGAAACTGGGATGACGCTTTTTGAACACTCGCTAGCTTTTGCTGAGGCCGATGCTGCTATTAGTAACCAACTCGGCTGGGGTATATTTTCGAGTGGCAGTCCTTCCAATGTGACGTTCCAGCAAGCTTCAGGGGCGAACATCGCTATCTCTAGATCCATGATTATGAGACGGGTCAATACTCCCCCTGAAGTCCTTCTGGTAGCTTTCCTCTCTGCTATGAGCCATATTACTAGTCACGTCCTAGGGGTCTTCAACCTTCAGAGTAAATTTCGACTGGTCAACACCGGCTTCTGGGCGATGTGTTTTATGGGAAGCATCGTGGTAGAAGCCCTAGACTTCTCACTCGACAGCCCGTCTAACATGGGAATTTTCAAATTTCCTACTGTATGTATCATAGGTTTCATACCTCATGTTATGGTTTTCTGTGGCACGCTCATTTGCTTCGGCATATATGCTGTCGCTCTGTTTCTTTCTGCACTACAGCCCCCAGATCGGTGGGGTCCCGCAGGACGACAATTGTCGTTTCGAGAGCGGCTGTCGCTCGCACATGAAAATATGCAAGCCAACATCTCGCTCTCTGATATTCGGATCACTAGAGAAATGGATTTCTACACGGCTCTTCTTAGGACGGGGTTCGGTGTCATAACAATGGCAAGCGAGGCTGTCTACTTGAATGAGGATCACGATATCAACTTAAAAAGTCTTACATGGCTTGAGGACGAAAGGCTGAAAGAAATCGAGTCTCTGCGGATGCACTGGGCTGGCTCAGGGCTGGGTGCTTCGCGCTATGATTCTGTGGGCACTATAGGAATGATACCGATTAAGGATGGGCAGCTTAGAGCATCAAGCGGATACGCACGAGAACGAGCAGCGCAGAAGATACCTAAAACGCGCATGGGAGAGAAGCGAGCCCGGGATGGGGTTGGCGCCACAGAGCGTAGCTCGCGTTGGCTTCTAGCTTTGGAGTTCATGATGAAAATCAACAAGCTCATGCTACGGTGGGTTTTGCTACTTTTTCTGAAAATGCTAGCTCGTATCGGAGTACGAATTCCACCCCCTCTCCTGCTCTGGCTGTCTAGGGCACCGAAACAAGACAAGAAAGATGAGAAACAACCTACGAGCGACAGGCGTTCCTCGCTTCTCGGCCGAAATGGTAAGGCTAGCAGGTTTTATAACGATGAAACCGCCGACGTGGAAGCCGAGGTACGAAGACGTCTTAGGAGGCGTCCCGAAACAGCCAATCTATCAGACTCAGAGATAGATTCAAGACTATATAACTCTTGGAAATCTGGTGAACTATGGGGTTCTGTTGACACGAGTGGCAACTGGGAACCTGATGAAGGTGATGACGAATGGGATACGACAAGCATGATTCATAGCATCATCGGAGACGATGATGGACATGACCAGTGGGTGGATGAAAGCGATTACGAAGATGGAGACGGCCAAAGAACGCCTACGCAAGCATCTCGACGTTTCACCGACTCGCGGGAGTCAACTCCTTTCGACCAACCATTCGCAATGGATGACCTCGCTAGACTTCTGCACCCCACAAGCCCAGAGGAGCGTCGCGAAGCTCACGCCCTCGCAGCGCACTTAACATCTGACCGAATTGTTACGCGTTCTCAGTATGCACGCATGCAACAGAACCAGCGTGGTCGTTTGCTAATTGACCCTTGTGGCCGGCCAAGCACAAATAAACTCACGGATGAGGAGGAAGCCGAGTTTTTGGAGGACCTGATCATAACTCGACGTAACGAGGCCGCCCGCCAACGGGAAGCCAACGGAGCCGACGACGAGGAAGACGATAGGGGTGGTCCCCAATGCGTGGTATGCCACTCAGCACCTCGCAAGATCATCGTCTGGCCTTGCCGATGCTTAAGTCTATGCGATGAGTGCCGTGTCACGTTGGCTATGAACAATTTCGACAAATGTGTATGCTGTAGGCGGGAGGTTGTGAGTTTTAGCCGGATCTACGTACCTTGATGGTTCGGTAGAGTCATAGAGCCTACGGGAGTATGGTGGAATCGGTCGAATCGAACCTCGACGACTCGCTTTCTTCATTTCTTTGTACACATTTTATCCCAGCCCAACCTTATTGCTTGGACTAGGTACCTTGTTTCTCTTACATCCGTCTTCTGTTGGCATCGAATAGCATCTCTTTTTTTCTGATTTTATCGAGGTAACGTACGCATGATGGACGAACTCGATTCATGGAGCCGGCGCTGGGGAGCATTTGCTTGTTTATCGTTTGCTTTTACATCTGCATCATTACATCCACCGCTTTGATACGCCTCCTCTATCACACGCTATCCACCATCCCTTTATACCTTCAACCTGAGCATGAGATGTAGGATTAGGAATACGACGGGGACGTATACGAGCATTCATGAAGCAACGAGAGGAAAGCGGAAAACGCGGTTGTACAAGTTGGGTGGCGAGGCATGGTGTGATAAAGTCGAAGTATCTGGGGGTCTTCCATACGTTTCTTTCATCAAGGCATTATTTGCGACGAGGAGAGTCGCGGAGGGATCAGGGGTACGGCGTATTGCCAGCTTGGAAATAGACGTGCCGAAGGTACTTTATCCAAATCCAAATCTCCCATTCGAAAGGAGCCAAACGCAATTGAGATTTCAATTAAATGATATGTGATTAATGTCTATATTGTGCTCACGGTCTTGATCACGATAATAGTAGCAGCAACAGTAGATAGGCAATCATTGGTACGGATATCGTATGTGAGCATTGTATTCATCTTCATCTACATAGCAGCCCACTCTATAGTAAAAGCCCTCGCCCTCGGCGCATTGGGGTTAGGATTCGTAATCTCATCCCCGTCCACATTTTTCAACTTGACACCCTTTCCCTCCTGCCCATCCTCGACATCCTCACTCACAGCCCCACCGACCAAATACCCCTTCTTCACATTCGTGCCCAACCGCCCTCCGGCCACGAGGTCCAAGACGGTGATCTCGTCGTCCCAGCCGTGGTGCGCGGCCTGGAAGTGGCTGTGGAAGCGCAGGGGGTCGCCCGGGTACACGTTGTAGTCGCAGCCGAAGCGCAGGCCGGGCATCATGTAGTAGCCGCGATCTTGTAGGTGCGCGTACAGCGGGTACGAGGGCGGGACGTCGATTGACGGGATAGGAGAAGGGGGGCTAGTTGGGGGAGAGGGGATGAGGAGAGTGCTTGTGGTGGGGGTTATCGCGTACTCTGGGGGTTCTTCTAGGGATTTAGAAGGTGGGTTAGGGGTAGGTGTAGGGGATACGGGGGATGGTGAGGAGAAGAGGGCAGGTTCATCTAGTTTGCCGTCTGCTTCGGAGCTCTGGTCTAGAGCGGGTTGTCCACTCGGCACTTCCTCAGCTTCCGGGGTCTTGGACTTGGACTTTTCTTTTTTCTTTTTAATATCAATATTCTTCGGCCTGGAGCTTTCCTTTATCTCAGCAGCCGCTAGCTGCGCCTTCCTGCCCTCGGCCTTGACGGCCTGGAGGTAGCGCCTGCGGGCGTCGTCGTCGAGGGCGGAGAGGCGGGCCGGGTGGAGGGCGGCGTCGTCTACGACGTATCCCACCTTTTTATCGACGAGGACGCGAGCTTCTTCTGGCATCAGCTCGACAGGTAATCCCATGAATATGTTTTGCTGCGGGTTCTGCGGGATCGTGCCCACGAACACGGAGCAGATGTTATGGTGCCGTCGCAGGTGCATGACGTCGTCTATGTCGAAGAGCAGGTACCTCCCCGCCACCTTGGATATGCGCACAGGAGGGCGATCGTCGCCCGCGGTGGAGGCCATCACTACGACGGAGCTACGGCTCAAGTGCCTGTCTTTTCGCGAGTTAGTCTCGATGTATGGAAAAGCTTGCGAAAGACGTTGTAGCAGGAGATCGGGTGATCATATTTTTCCAGATAGGAGTTTATCAACATTCTTATTTTCAGTGGATTGACAGATTATTGATTTCTTTAATCATTTCAACTGGGCGCAGTAAGAGGAAAACGCAATATTTACTTACCTGCTGTAGTTGCTTGAGGTTGGAAAGGAAGAGTCAAATTTCTCAAGCTTCAGGGAGCTAAAGAAAAAGTTTTGGGGGAGATGTGGGGTCACTTATACAGTATTAATATCCCGAGACATCTTCCGTATTCGCACCGTATTTTTACGCAGTTGAGGCCTAAACTCAAATTTAGGGGAGTGATATAGTGAGATATAGTGCTTAAAATTCCATGCTTTTATTAGACTCCGATTTCTTCTGCTCTTCGTCCTCGCCAACAGGTGGTAGGTAGAATGGTTTAATTACCAAGCCCTTCGATCGGCTTAGACTGAACGATAGGTCACCGTGGGCAGCATAGCTTTCTGAAGAGCCGCCACCTTTCTCATGGAAAATTGGTAGAGTATAAACCTTCACAAGACCTTGTGTCTGCTCGTCAGACTTAGAGCTTGACTTAGAAGACGGTGGTGGAACATGAACAGCAGTATTTTGGAGTGGTATGAGCTCCAAAACGCCATCGCTTAGTAACTCCATCCAGCGTGTAAGTCCGGTAGTCCGGGGGTAAAGCGAAAGCGGTAAACTTATGACCGCCGTAAGTCTAGTAGGGTATTGTCTCAGTAATCCACGTAGCGCGTGTAGAAATTGCAAAACCTCTCCTGGGCGTATAGAAGAACTAGAGTAACTGGTTGGAGATAGGAGACTTGGGACTATAACCCGATGAATCCACGACGCCGGCGAGTTTGCCAACTTATAAGCAATATCCTTAATGAATTGCTTGAATGGTGACAGTGCGTCCTTTGGACGAGGGGCACCGGGGACGATCGCTGAGGGGTGAAAGCCAATCTGACCCTTTACATCCGTGGGACCAAGCTTTTTGGTGAGGTCGAAGGAGTGGCAAAATATTGAATTTGTTCCCATCGTAGAACTGCTCTGTCGTTGAACTGCGTTTCTATCCCTTGGAGCTCCGCCAGAAGCTAAACTCTCATATCTCCAAGCAATCTTCATCTTATCGTCAGTTGGAGACTCCGACTTGCTAGACGACTTCTTATCATCGGTAGAGAGACCCGGAAGTTCGTGGCGCCAGCTCTCATGCATGCCTAGAACATGAATTTGGTGCCCCTGAACCATACCCTCAGCGGCATAATAGCGAAGGAGTACCCCAGCAAAATCGGTAGTGCCATGCTCTCCGATGAGAAGTGAAGTGCCTAGTGGTAAGCCAGCATGCCCAGCAAGTAAACTGTCCAACGATGCTGTTCCGGTAGAAGTAGTTGGCCGACCGTCAACGGGAGACGGTCTCACGCCTGGAATAGGCGCATTATCTATTTTTGACGATGCAGACTGAGATGAGTTTGCGCTGCTAATCACAGCATTTCTTTTTCTGAAAGACATGATCCTAGGATCAGATTCATGAAACTGCCTTATTCTTAAAAATAGAGTCTTCGATTGAGGTAAAGCCTGGAAATGATGTAACAGGCCGTTTGGGCTTCATTTATAGAAGAATCGGCGCCTGCAACTTTGATTGGATATTTTCTTACTGAGATAGATCTTGAAATAATTGGGGTATTATATCGAAGCTAGTACCCATTTAAGTCTAGTCTGTTACTAGTGTTCCCTCGTCACGCCTCGGTAACAAAAATGCTTAGAACCTTTTTACTCTGATAGCACTATAACAGAGCCTCAAGGACCCCCGTAAATACAAGGCTTCACCGCTTTCAGCGCACCCCGCAATAACTGCAGAATTCTTAACAGGCACTGAACCTTCCCAATCCGCGAAGGAAAAAAAATTACAGTTGTAGTTATAGTTACAGTTAAAGCTATAGCCTTACCACACAAAACCACAACGTCGGAACACCAAGCTAAACTCAAACTTCCATTCCACTAATCGTTCAATCCACAACTCTACTTTCATTCAATCTCGCTCAGAAACCGCAAACCAAGTCCAATCAACCACCCAAAATGTCTAACTTAGCCGCGGGCGATGCCCAGCTCTTCGAGGACACATTCACGGTGACGGACCACGACCAAAGCAAGTACGACCGCGTGGCGCGCATCGTCGCGACCTCGACCGACAACCAGACGACCATGTCCCTCGATATCAACACCGAGCTCTTCCCCCTCCGCCCCGGCGTCAACATCGAGGTACTCCTCGCTACTAGCCTGAGCCTCGACGGGACCAAGGATGAGGAAGAGGAGAAGGGATGGCGACATGTTCGCGGCGAGAACACGCTTGCGGATATGTACGACTACGTGTGCTATGGCAAGATCTACAAGTTCGAGGATGGTGTTGATGGACAGACTATGTATGTGACCTGCCATTTTCCCTTTGTTCTCAGTCCGAATCTATATCGTGTAGTAATGCTAACACGCTAGGTTTGCAGTCGCGCGTACATATCGTTCGGCGGACTACTCATGCAAATCGAGGGTCCCTACAAGAAGTTGACGCCCTTGCGCGTCGAGAACGCCTACCTCCTAATCAAGAAATGATCGGTCACTTTCACACATCTCACCACCCATCAGCCGATTCACGAAAGATTACGAGTTGGTGGGAATTTGAACTTGGGAGGCGCAGGCGTAGAAGGGGTACTATCATTGCATTTTACGGCTACACATAGGTAGCAATTGACGCTAATTTGCGCCGACTTTGTGAGCTGGGTAAAGCTATCATACATATAAGCAATCTCTGGCCACAGTATGTGAAGATGGAAGATAATCGACTGGCAGTAGGACTTATAAGGTCGTTGTGGGAGCGCCGACCTGATGGGGTCCCGGGAATGGTAACTTCCGATGCAACCGTCGCACGATCTCCTCGTAGTCGGGCTCGTTCTCCGGTGTTATGATACCATGGCGAAGGAAGAAATCGACCAGAATTAGGGCGCAGTTAGGTTTAAACTGACCTTGGGCGAGCTTCTCTCGCACCTCGTCTACAGACCATAGCCAGAATTCAGCAACCTCGCCGTCTTTGGCTACGGGCGCAAAGTCTTCCGGAAACTCAATGTCATATACCCACTGTGTCTCGGGATATATCTGACCCGCTTCACCACCCGCCCGTTCGTCCGTGATATAAATATATGTGACCATGCCCTTGAACTTAGCTCTCTCCTTCATAAGCTCTTCGGGGATACCCGCCTCCTCGTCTGCCTCGCGGATGATGCATTCGAAGGGGTCCTCGCCCGTCATGAGACCACCCGCTACCGAGTTATCCAGCATGTTGGGGTACGTAGACTTGTTGGCAGCCCTTTTGGCTACCAAGATCTTCATCCCGTGGCTTGCCGTCTCATCTTTCACATAAGCTGTCATGTGAACTCCGTAACGCATAATCCCCAACAATCCCGTGCCGGCACGTTCGACATCGTATAGAACTTCATCATCGGTACCGTAGACAGGCCACAGCTCATTCCTCCAACCACGTAATATCTCAAACGTCTCCTTCTCTCGCCAGTACTTCATCAAGCCCGCCACGCGTGCTGTTCTCTCTTCCCTGGTAGGTAGCTCAAACGCACGTACCGTACGCTTTTCTTCATCTACAATGACCGGTCCCCGGATCTCTTCGGGGGTGGCTAGGAGTGTTTTAAGGACGGAATCGAGCATAAGACCTAGTTGCTGACCGTCCTTCCATACTAATGTGTACAACGTCTTCTGCAGAACTCCATACGCTATGGGTTCCTTGTCTTCGTAAGGAAAGCTACAAGATCAAGAGTGTACCTATTAGTTCTGACATATATCGTCTGCTGAATTACGATAGAGGAGCATGGCTTACGCATCTGCCTCCTCCATGATATCAAGGTTGCTCATGAGCCCCGACATGTTGGACTCACGGAGTTTCTTGAGAGTCTTGTGAATAGTGGATACGGATGTGGCGGAGCTATAGGCTCTATAGGGGACCCCTGGATTGCCTGCGAATAGAGAATAGGTCGTAAAAGGCATGCGATAACCGAAGTTTGTGGTCTTGTTGTTACAAGTTTGCGGCTGGAGAGAAGCCTGTCTTATCCCGTTTCGCTCAGGAGAATGACGTGTTGCTTGTCCTCTTAGGAGAAGCTCAAGCCGTGGTTGACGTCCTAGTTTCTTTCCAATAGTTTCTCTTGCTGCCTCGCTTGACATGCTAGGTAGTTGGTATCCTAGAAATCCGAATGAAAAGAGTTAGACCAACATATCAAACAATATACAATACTTATATAAATAGTCGTTGCTCATAAACACCGATGCATTTCGGGGGTTGAGGGATGTAGGGTTAAGGTTACACCTGTTAGCGTCTTGGTATACCTATTCGACGTTACACCGTTACCAATCGGTAACGCACCTACCCACCCAGGTAACATGGAACTAGAACCTTGCAGCACCTTCCCGTCGCATTCTTCTGCCCCTCCATGCCAATGACGTCGAATTCCATCCGAAAGAGCTTCGAATTTCTCCTTCCCGAATATATTATCCATTCCAGCTGCAATTGGCCATATTCCGCTGTGTAACTCGACGAGGAAACCTTCCGGTTCACCTTGAACCCTTCTAGGGTCTTGGATAAAGCCTCTCAATTGCACAGCATTGCCGATCGTGAAGAATATAACCGAAGACAAATCAGTCGATTCCTCACCACCTCCCCAAGTACCTCAGACATAGCTATGGCCGCATCCCAACCACTCTTCGGCCTCCTCCCGGCCGGACAACCTCTAATAACGACCCCGACCTCGCAACCTCTCCCCTCGAACTTCCTCTACGCGATCCCCAACACGATCCCCTCCCCCGCGAACCCGAACCCGAAACCCTTCTCCCACCTCGCCGTCTTCCTCCTCCCTGGTATAGAACTACCCCCGGGCACCGCCGCCAGCATATACATAGCTTTAAACCCATCCGCGCTCGCTGCTTCCGACGGTTCAGACCCAAAGTTCCAATTCCTTGGGGGCGTAGGTCCCGGTAAAGAAAGCGCAGTCTTCAAGCTCTCACCCAGCTCCGCCGAGGGCGTCGTGATCGGGATTAGCGTCGAGGAGGGCTCTAGTGTGGCAGAGAAAATCCAGCAATTGCATCCTGAGTCCGGTACTTCGACTGCGGTCGTGCACGCCGGAGCAGGGGCAGGAGGAGGGAAGCCGTCGACGCAGGTCCTCGCGCAGCGGATAATACAGAACGCGTTTAACTTCCTGTCGGGGTTCAGCGGGACGGTGGGGGCTGGCGGTGTGGAGGTTGTCCCGTTGAAGGCTTTTCAGGAGTGGTGGCGGAAGTTCGAGAATAAGGTGCGGAATGATCCCACGTTTCTTGAGAGGGAGCAGGATTGAATGATGTCGGATGAAGAAAAGGATGATTAATTAAAAGAGCGTATGTGTTTGGCAGGGAAATATGAGATGAGAGATGATATGCGATAGCTACGCTACTCAAAGCAAGATTTGAAGGGTTCGATATCTCATATTTGAATCGATACATACGGCTATTTCTCGAGGGCAAGACGGTTTTGTAATAATACTGTTTGTCTTATAATTGACTCGTTTAGAATAATGTAATCTACCTAAGTGCCTAAGGGTATTGCTCTTTTCACATGACGACAATTGAGACATATGTACATAATAGCGCGTCGGCCAATTGGGTAAAAGTGATTTCATATATTCAGACCGTGTGATCAAAGTGATGTGTCAGAAGAGCTGTGACAGCTAACTTCTCAAGGGACAACGTCTCCCGTCAATAAATTCAAGATGCTTTTGCTCCAAGCTGACTTCGTCAAGGTTCGTCCCGTGAATAGCAAGAAGCCTCAATCCTATTGCCGCCTATAAACTCCGTTTGTCATATGCCCCTAATCCTGGTAACTCCGAACCTGTATCCCTACAAGTGATATACCGCTTGAGCAATGCGAGGTAGATGCCCATTTAGTACAAGAATAGAATACACTGTGAATTAATCCTCATTTAGAGGGCTCATTAATGGGCTCTTTAGTCTGGTGGGACTGGCCGCTCGACTCCTCCGGCCGGCGTTGAGCATTTGTGGAAAAAGCCTCTCGCGACTTTCTGTTCGGACCACTAAACCGCTTCGGTCAAGGGCGTTCCCTGGCTGTGCGTGTTTCTTTAGATCATCGAAAGAACTCATGTTTAGCTTCGGTGTAGCCAGACCGGACGATCGACCAACTCTTGACGCTCCAGCGCTACTATCGGAATGATCGCCCTCATCTGAGGAGGCATCTCCCAATTCAAATTGGTCGGCATCGCCTTCCTCCAATACTCTCTCGTAGTTATACGATCCGCGACCGAAGAGCTTATGTGTGATGGCGGAAATTCCGAAACCAGCCTTTCGTGAACTGCCCGAGCGTCGGCGGCGGCGTAACACCTTGTTAACTTTACTGTATAACCGCATTCGTCGATCCCTTTTCCTTAATAAGAAAGCAAGAAGTAAGAAAATTATTACGAAGAAAAAGAACCCAGAAGTCGACTTTGATTTCGCATGGTCTATGAGGTCCTCGGCAGTATCACTCCAGTTATCGTCTTCGTCGATTGCTGATGTTGTGTTGTAGTTGGATCCAGCGTATTGGAAGTCGGAAGGGATACCCTTTACATTGCTTCCAAATCCAACGGGGAGAAGGTAGTTGTCCTTGGGAGGTATTTGGCCGGCCGCATAGAGTACCATCTTCCCAAGCGTCCAACTTATCTCAATATTGTTAACCTCGTCAGCAGCTTGGAATGGGTTGAGGAATCCTTTTTCCTTGGCAGCCTCTCCAATTCCTTTCGTCACATTGATTCCAGGAGTTGGTGTGCTTTCTATACCGTATCTCGGTATGCCAATGCCTTCGTGTAATACGCTAATCAACCAAGATGCCTTAAAGCAGGCCTCCTGAGCTTCCTTGCCGTGATCCTTCTTGCGTGCCTCTACATTTGCTTCGATCTCTCCCCAATGTTGGCTACAGAATTCTACCACCTTCTTTTGATATGTGTTGAAGTCGTAGGCGGTATCGTCGTTCTTGTTCGCAAATACTCCGTGAGTCGTGTGCCAATATTCGGAAACTCCTACGAAATGGTTCACATCGAAATCGATCGGAGGAACATGCTGACCGTTAAATAGACAGGGCTTGTCCTCACATGCAACGTCCTTGCCTAATAGAGGCCTCGTCCGTCTCAAGCACTCGTCGAACTCGCCTGTGCCTACTAGCTCAAGTTCCTTCGAAGTCCCCTTAATGGTCTCGCCCTTCTCGTTGGTTCGTAGCCCCCTTGGTAGACAAGGATCGGGTATCTCATGCTCGCCATTGATTAAGAACTCGTCGATTAAGGCCTTGACATAGCGTTGTCGAGCTTGGTTAACACCAAATCCAAGCCATGTCGAGGTAAAAACCTTGTATTCCTTTGGCGCGCCGTTTAAACTCCGCATTCGTAACAGCTTGAGGTCATTCCCGTGTTCTTCCGCAACGGTCGCATTCGGTGCGAAGGCGATTTGCGCTGAAGCACCACCCATGTCTAGAAATCCATAAGTGTGATGATTCTTACCATGAGCATGTCCTTCCGGGTCGTCGAAACCACCTAGGAGATAGTTGGCCGCTATCCATCCATATAAGCCTTCAGTCTCTCCCGGGATAACCTGTATATGCGTGTCGCAATCGGGGAGGAAGAATTTCGTGTTCGCGCGAAAGTATGAGCATGTCTCCGTTATAACCGCACGTTGCTGGGTAGGCGGTAATAATCGCATGCCGGCAGTGGCCATGAGAAATACCGGGGTATCCGCATGTTTGTCGTCGGGTATAACGTCGAGTGCTCGTTCTACCAACTCTTGCAGATGGTCGGGTCCTACGTCTTCGGGATGTTCGCCGAATGTCGAAATACCTGGTCGTATCTTTTTCGTCCATTTGTCTTTGGTAACGATATTCGGTAAGCTATGCAATTCCGCATACGTCGCATCTTTGACTGCTTTGGCGGAATCGAGCCATCGATAAATGTGTAGACGCGTTCCTGAGGAACCGGCATCTAATATGACACCCCATCGCCCTAGTTCGCATTGATGTCAGTTTAAAAAGTTTAAATTTGATTGTTGGTAGTCACTAGTGGTATGCTTACATTTCTTCCCCATAGCGATAGAGGTTCGACAAGTTGCAAGGCCAGGTTACAGCGAAAGGGGGAAAGAGGCGCAATTGATGCGATATATTATGCTAATTGCAAATTGGCGAACATTAATATCGCAGCATGACTTCGATATGGCTTAACAGGTAGGTGACGAGGATGACGACAGTGACGAAAGAAGGTTAAAGCAAGAATGCGAAAGATGGTGTGAGGTGAGGTGTGAAGTGTGACGACGGGATGGTTTCAAGCTTTGTTTCGATTACGCGTTCTATGAGAAAAATATGTAGGTATGTGTATGTATAAATAAATAGGTGTCAAAGTTATTAGGTTAGTTATTTAATTGTTTAGTAGGCAAGAGCGAAGGAAGAGAAGAATAAGAAACCGTTTCGAATAACGAGCGAGGATTATGTCAGACTGGTCAGATAGGATTTCGATACAGGTAGACACAAGGTAAGAAGTGTTGTTGAAATTCTGTCGTCGTCTGTTGTCTAAAACGAAGGGCACCGTTGGTAGGATGATGGTGGGTTTATTTGGTTAGGTGGTAGGTATTTGGCAGGTATTTGGATGACGGGAGATCTACTCGAGACAGATTGTGCAAGTGTGTCTCTAGACTAAGGAGCCTAGAAAACTAGAAACGGAGGCGAAGATATGGGTTAAGGCCGAATCCTGGTTTGATTTCTTTTTTTGGTATGGGATAAAGTGGGACAGCTAGCATGAACAACCAACCGTGTTAGCTATTTACCGTTCGTAATCAACGCTACCGGGACATAGCGTAACTTAAAAGTATTCCTAAGTATCCCTTACTCACTTCCACGGCTGCTCGCCCATAAATACCGTAGATACGCACTTATCCAACCGTCCAATCTGATCTAACCAAAATTCCAACACGTGCTAAAGGAAATGAAGAGGAGCCGGTCTCAACCTTATCATTTCAGTGGTAACGCAATACATGCATCTGCTGGTTTAAGCTCAAGCTCACACATGCATAGGCACGTACAACATATTGGCATAGCAACGGCCTTGATTGAATTTCAGTCCAGACTTCTTCAACTAATTGTTATAATATAGCTTGATAAAATATATCTCACCATCCTCGTATAAACACCAGAATCGATCGATCTTGGTCATGAACCATGTTGACTTGACTCAACTCACCATCAAATACGAACCGGGCAAATTCTCGAAACAAGTAGAATTCCGATGCTACCTAAGAGATGTTCGCAGCCAAGAACCGGACCGAATAGTGGGACCTTATGTACAAATCCGCAAAATACTTTTTTGTACATGGCAGGTACCTATTCGATGCCAGGCTTGTGAAAGTAAAAAAGGGGGGCGGACCGCCCTACGTAATCTTTGTTTAATGCGTCAAATTCAGCTAGCAGCAGCCAATCCCTGGTGGATTTAGCACCCCATGCAGTTGCCATGTTACCAAATGTCTCTGCTAAACCATGGGCTTGAATTAACTAGAAGCCCTGTAAATCCCTGGTCTTCTCCCTATTTGCTTCCTCCAAGCGAGGAAATCGATCCCATAATCTATCTGGGCATCAAGGGATGCTTTGAAACTCCAAAGAGACTGGCTGAACAAAAGACGACAAGATAACATACAACTTACGTAGCGATTCGTCATTTTTGTCATCCCACCTCTTCGCCCGCCGTTCCTGATGCTTTTGTCGATGCGAAACTGACCGAGCCTCCGGATCGGCTCCTGCTAGTCGCGGCAATGATCTTCTAAGATACCTGCCTTTAATGCCGCTATCACGCGTATCCGGGCAATCATCGACAATCCTCAGTCTACCTTGTCCCTCTCATCCATCTCATGGAACTCCGTCACTCCCGTATCAGATAGAAAAACCCCACGCTTGTCACGCTATCGACAGGCACAACTGCCATGCATCGCGGCTGATTCGCTTCGCTGCGACGTTCATATGATCTCTGACCTAGACGATCTATGGACCCGACTAACTAACCCCTGCTAGTATGTAAGTGATCGTAGCCAAAGATAAGCTTACAAAAAAAGGCAGAAAAGGCTATTGAAACTACAACCGTATTTTCACACTATGAGCTTCCAATCCAAGTGAAGATCGATGTTTGCAAATGCGGTGAATAGAATCAACTATCGACGAATTGAACCGTTCAGGCATGGTTCGTACGCATGTAACCTAAGAGAAGCTTAGCCGTAGCTCTCTTAAATCCTACAATTCTCCATATGCTACTCTACTGCAACTCTCGACGCATCTAGTCCCATATATAACAGATAAGGCTATTCAAATGACTTATTAAGAGCATATAGCGTAGCAATATGCGAGTTGATATCGTGTTCTAGTCGCATTGTGTTTCGGTAAGAGTCGTAAAGTTCCTAATGCCCAGAGTTCCAGCCTTTTTCATAAGCAGACTTTACTTCAACAACCTCTTTTAGTTAAGCAATTCTAGGCAAGCCTATCTCTCACAAACATTCGATATGCTTTAGATATTATATCCTAAGTAACGGCAGTGTAAACATAGAATACTATGATATACTTAGAATCAAGAGGTAAGACTACGCGATTTAGGCGAGATAGTGGGCAATGACTGGTAGAGAGTCACAGGAAACACCCAATCTTCTTGTGATTACATAACGCGGATATCCGATGACAAAACACGATTTGGGGCTCGCACTGGTATTATTACTTAGCTACATACAATAACGTCTTATCTAATTCTAAATTTCAAAACGCATCAGTGAATTGAAGTAAACCGAACCAGACAAACGAGCTCATCCCCTCTACAAATTTTGAATACCCTAAACGACCATACTAGAAAGAGACCTAGTAAGGAATACCGTTGGTCATGAGCTGGAATTGGTCGTACACCATAGTACTGTAGCTTCCCGCGCTCTTCCGGACCAAGTCCCTCACGAAATCAGCGGCTTCGCGCTCGGTTCTTTCGAGCACGAACCTCTCCTTGAAGAACTTCACACTTTCCGGCTTGAAACAGGGTAACCCGCTCTCCATCATCAGGAGCACGATCTGACTAAGCTTCTCCGCGTGGGGTCGGCACGCCAGGTACGACTTGACGCACAGCTCCTCAAACCACTTGAAGGCCTGGTGGTCTGTGCTTCCTCCCATGACAGCCAACATCTCGCCCGTGAGCTTGAATGGGGCGCGCTCGAAACGGACACCTCCGGGCGCGATGTCGAAGCAGAATCCGAAATCAATGTGCAGGATGTGGCCTGCGTCGTCGATCATGATGTTGCCGTTGTGTCGATCCTTGAATTGTAGTAGGAACGAGATGATACTGTACGCCGCCATACTCTTCACGAAATTGTTGCGCGCGTGCTGGAACCGGAGTGAGTCCTCGTTACCATACTTGCTAATGAAGTAGTCGTACAACCCGTTTACTGCCTCACGACCAAGCATGTCTCGGGAGATCGAGTTAGGTAACACATCGATGACACCGCAGCCAGGAGCCGTGGCGGTCACGCGGTATGGGAACACATAGACGTCGAGCCCGACGCTGTGGAAAATACCGCGGAACGCGGCAATCATCTGCAATGCCAACACATCTTGTCGACAGTCATCACCGACCTTGAAGATCGCGCTCTGCCAGACCTCGATCGTGTTCTCTTCCGTCGGCTCGCCATTGGTTACCTCTTGCGAAACTTCTTCCGTCTCTTCAATGCCGCCCTTTGACTTTTTGATTCGGAAGGTAGCCATGTACGGTGCCTTAGCGTGTGACTGGAGAGGCTTGCCGGACTTACGATCAATACCGATAACAACGCCGTCCGGGTTGCTAGGTAGGTAAACGCCAACGTCGACCTTGATCTTCCTAAGTTCCTCTTCGATCTTTTGCTTCTTCTCAGGTTTATCACGCTTGATAAGCGGCTTAAGTTTACCAGAGATGCTAGTAACTTCATCGAAGAATGCGAACTCTCTTTCGTAGAAATTTCTATCCTCGTCGGAGAAGCTACTAACCATCTTCTCCATCACCTTGTCAAGGGCAGGTTTGATAGCATCAGGCTGCCAGCATGTTAGCAAGAAGACCATCAGACTTGAACATGATAACTTACAATTGTCGCATCATCATCCTTGTAAGAGTTCGCCTTCATATTCCAGATAATTTGGTGGGCGAATAACTGTGAAAATTGTGCAGTCTCGATGATGTAACGCTCTACGTACCCGAGAGCATCAAATCGAAGACCCTGCACTATTTGAGGTACATAGAAGAACGTCACGTCGACGGAGTGAGACTCTAATGCTCTCATGGCATACTGGATGAGGAATGGGTGGTTGCGATAAGCTGGCAGGAAATATGTGACAGCGGTAACAGGATTGACCGGAGCCCAAAATAGCAAGTACTACGTATATTAGCAAGGCGTTGGTTATAAAGGGAGACTTGAATTACCTTGAGCTGGAACCGGACATCAGGTGGCAGTTCACCTCCCAGCAGTATTGGGAGAGCCTCAGGCTCAGAGATAGCCTTGGCTGGGAAGTTTAGTAGCAACCAACGGACCTCATTATGCACAGCCGGGATAGAGAATCTGTTGACTAGCTCTATTGCTAGGGAAGGATCTTCGGCCCATGCCACCCGGACGAGCGGTTTCAAAGTGGTCTTCAAATTAGCGCGAAATACGTGGATCCAGGTACGTCTGAGCAAGCTCACCTCGAGTGCCGTCTTGTTATGAGCTAACATATGTTGCCTAGGTCCATCGTTGAGTGGATGGACCCAAACGTTTAGCCGAATTTGTTCACTCTCGAGCAAAGTTTGAAGCAGCGCCTCCTTTTGAGCTAACCCTTTGAGGTTGCCGACAGTCTGGGATGCGATGAGAGAGACAGTCTTAAGAGCATTCATAACATCACTAATAAGCCGGACTTCTGTCTTCAATTGGAGAAGATTGCTGCCAAAAGACCACTTTGGTGAGAACTTGAACCAACTTAATCCAGCAGACAGAATCTTATCTTTCAGTCGCCATTGTGTCGCCTGGCGAACTGTAGTGCTCGACTTTAAGACCCTAAGACTGAATAGTATAACTCTCAAGCGAAGTTCTCTGGCCATGGGATGAGAGATCGATTTTTTCAAGGCATCGAGTGTGATGTCAAGCATGCGCAAGAATATTCTGTGTATATCCGGGCTTCCTAATCGTGTAGCGTTGAAGTGACTGCTAAAAAATTGGACGAGACGAGTGTGGGGAGCCAACAGGTTGTGTACCTGTTGTCGACGCCTTGTCAGGCCCTCGTTATCACTGGGAGCGAATTCTTCTTTGAGGAAGAAGGGGTCCGGGTGCCTGATGATGTTAGCATTGGAATAAATTGTTTTGGGGAATCGTCGTACATTAAAGTAGGGTTGAATAATCCAAGTTTTTTATGGATGGCAATCTCCCATTGCTGGGCAATCTCAGCAAGTAATCGAGATTCCATCCTAGGGTTCTCGTTCATAACACCTAACCAAAGAGACACACCAAAATTAATGGACTCTTTAGTGAATATCCTGAAAGGGATGCTAACAAGATAATGAGTGATGGAGCTCTCGTCCCTTCCACTGCGGCACAGCAAAGCTGCAGCCCGTCGAAGGATATCTCTCACATCGTTGAGAGGGGTAGTCTTCTTGCCGGTAATCCGGGATTCAACATGGGCTAATGCCGTGACAGCGTCCGCACGGTCAGACGGTGCAGCTTTGACGAACGAGTCGCGTCGCATCATTGGCATGATGTTGATAAGGTCCTTACCATGACTAGGTAGTGTCTCGCCATATCTGTATTCTTGGCGTGTTGTGTACTGGGCGATGAAATGAGACGCTGTGTTGATGGCAGTTAGACCAACAGGATCCAGAGAGGTTAATCTCTGGTCTGTAGCAGGTATTGACGACCCCATTTCCACGGCGAATGATCGACCAAGCGACATGTGTCCGTACGCTCCTTCATCCTGGAATTCAGATAGATACGTCTGGAGCAATCCCTTAACATCAGAGGGTGCTAGATTGATTGCTAAGGAGACCCATGATTTAGCCCTCGTGTATAAGTTGTTGAGAGTGGTCTTTCTAAATGTATAGTCATCAGAAAGCTCAACTGTGACGTTTCCTAAGCGAGATGTGAAGACTGATCGAGGGTCGTACATTTCGGTCTCGCCCTCGAGACAGCTTGTCCACATAAGAGACAACAGCTCAAGAAGCGCGAACAGCGATGACTTCTGACAAAGAGACGATGGAGTTTCTCGAACAAATTTATCCGCGCAGTAAAATGCGGCTTGCTGAACGCGTTGGATACGATGGCAACACCCGCAGAAAATTGTTGCTAGCTGTGAAGCCGCATAATGGGCAGAGAAAGTGGGCAGCTTGGCCTCTAGGGTCCTAGACAAGTATTTGTCCATCACAGCAGTTGTGATGCCTTCCATAACACCTCGTACGTCCTCCTTACGCATGCTAGGTTCCAGATAGTATGACAGGGTCTTGGTACAGTCGCCAGAGTCAGCACGGAGACTCTCAACCAAGTACGCTGCATGCAAGAACATGACCTTCCTGTAGCTAAGACTTCTTATGTCAGATGCTTTTAGTGGGACAAGCTCTGTAAGCAGTTTCTTCTGTCTTGCTTCCCGTTCCGAAGTGTTGGCTCGGCGAAGAACGGTGTTCAGTTCAATATCACTTTCCACCTGTTCTCCTCGTTGCTCGGCTACTAGAGGTGGTGAGTGGATAGCCATGATCCGTAGCTCATTGATGTACTTCTGGCCTCTCTCGGTCAGGGGAGTGAAGCCATGCACAACAATATTGAACCAAGCATCTCGAATCAGAGCATGTTTATCATCATCCTGACCGGGAAGTTCTGTGATAAAGTCATGAGTAGACATCAAGATTGCGACAGGTTGAAGAAGTTCGGCGATCTCTCGAGCAGCAAACTCGACATCGGACTCTTTCATGTGCTGAGATTGATGCACGTCTCCTTTGGAGATCAATTCTTCTAATATGTGATCCCAGTATATTTCAAACAACGGAGATTCGCGCTTCACATTTTCTGAGATGTGATTGCGAGCTTTCCTGACCTGTGTAGATATATTAGAGAAACATTTTCAAATTTGTAACGAGAAAATAGGAATTCTTACAGCGTCAAGAATTAAGGCATTGTCGTTAGCGGTTGCGTTATGACAGAGCCTTGAATACAACCTGAGAAGTGATCTAAACTCTAGCTGTCCTCCATTCAGAGATAGGATACCCGCTCCGGTGATTATGTGGCTGTCGAATTGTAGATTAACTTTCGTCAATTTCTGTAGCAGCATCGCTTGGGCAAGTGCCGTGATCTTCTCATCGTTGCACAAATCTGCGATGCTGCATATCGCCTGGACAATGTTACCATATACCAGTGAATTATCTTCTTCAGCTCGTATTTGGAGTGAGAGGTCGCTTCCTGTAGATTGTCCTCCCTGGTAAACGTTCGATAATCCAGCAGCAGCAGGTCCCAACTCCGCCGACCCATTCTGGGCACCCTGTTCGCCATCGGGGCTAAGCACATTTCCAAGGGTATATAACGTGGTAATCACCGCATCTTGGGAAAGCAGGTGTAAAGCAAACGCCAGGCATTTGGATGCTGTCGCAACAATATTACTAGAAAGCGAAGCCTGTACGAGAAATCGGGGGAGGAGTCGAATTACAGTCGGGGCAAAACTTGGAGAAATGTTCGAAAGGATAGCCATCGAACGCAAAACTGTCGAGGCCAAGTTCTCATCTGCCATTTGTATCGAATTATCCAAACACTCCTGAAGCCAAGTCATAAGAAATTCGGGATCCGCTGCATCTTCATTCAACACCGTACAATTAAGGTAGCTAATAATTGTAGCGCCTTTGGCAGCATAAGCTAGTCGCTGCTGGGAAGATGAACCAAGTTCAATGAAATCCGCACTGGCTTCGAGCCGTTCCATCACTTCCTGGGCAATGCTGCTATACAGCTCAATCGACTGAAAGTCGGCATCAGGACTATTTGACGAGCTCAACTTCAGTGGACTACCCTTGGACATTAGCAAATCAAGGATATGAGAGGACCTGAGAACCTTGACATCTGCAATTAGGAGAGAGGTTGCAGAAACTAAGAGCCACATGAAACTCCTCTGCAGAAGCATAGGTCCTAATGGCCGTCCCTGGTGGGAATAATGTCGAAGACATCTCTTCCAATCCTTCGCATTGCGGTCTGACGCGGGTGCATTTCGAATTGTAGAGAACGCGCCATCCACGGCAGTCAGAAAGGGTTCGGTGAGCATATTGTTAACTCTTTGGATGAGAGCAAGCCTCCCTCCGGTTCTCCAAAAATTAGCCTGGGCAGAGGCAGCATCTAAGAAACCTAGGAGAGAGATAGCTATAGTTGCGACACGAATGGCATCCTCTAAGTTTGACTGGGCAGCAGCGTCGAACTTAGGGGGGACTATGGCCTGTATCGAAGCACGCATCGCAGCCAGAAGAGCCCAGATGTTGTCGGACACGGTTTCGTGAAGATCATCATATTTATTTCCCAGCGAGAGCAAGGCACCGGTGACGTTGGATGCTAAGGCCTCGATAGGTGAAGGCTCGATCTTGTTGAAGGCGGGCGAGGGGAGGAAGGTTTGGGCATGGGCTTCGAGAATGTACGGTACCAATTGGTTGACGAGCTTCTGGGCACTTGAACTGCTCTGGACCATTGGCGCAGCTTTACACAGGGCGATGAGGACTTCAAATTCACGTATCGTCTTAGACTCTAGTTAGCTATTGACTAGTGTCACTCTTTTGCATTCTCAAGTTGTCACTTTACCATCGGAACACGAGCCAAAGACGAAGAAAATCCATTCAGCGAGCCATTGGCAGTCTCTTTCCCTTTCCCGCGAATGTTTGTAGCTCTACATAGTCGATCGAGGTCAGATCTATCAAAGGCCGTCGTTGAGCTGGTGGCTGAGAGGAGGGCGATCTTCTGTAACGCCTGTTGGCGTACGTTGCGTGCCATTTTCAGGCAGGTTGTTGCTCCTATATATAAATAGCACCAATCATTCCAACCTTTATAGAGAAGACTTTCAAATAGACAAATGGACAAACAGACAAATAGTTTATAAAGACAACACTTATTTAAAAGGGGTGTTGTCGCGAAAGAGTGAGATGGAATTAAATTGGCGATGATGCGGATGGTGGATTCCCATATAAAATAAAGTGGAGCACTGAGGTAGCACAGGTAGCACTATTCCTTAGTCATCAAAAGCTACCCCTGTCAAGTGCAGGTGCGAGCCAACAAGGCTGCAAGCTCGACGCGCGTGGATTGGAACCTTGGGAAACCTTAGGAAACCTCATCATCAAAGCTTCCCACTTTGACCCACCTTCCATCAATCTAAACCGCCGAACAGACAACTTCCAATTCCAACTATTCCGATAGATATTAAAGATCGGTACACATACGAAGACGACCCGAACCATACGGCTACGATTCGAACAAGATGGCCATGTTCAGCCAAAACCCCGTCCTTAACGGACCCAACTACTCCTTCGCCGAAGTTCCTAAAGATGCCGTAGATGGCCTACGAGAACACCGTTTCAACCCGTAAGCCGATCCGACATTCTAACTACATCAATTCTATCCCCTGCAAGATTTAGAGTTATCTAACGTCCAAGCACCGCAGATATACCGACAATGGTGGTTCTACTCTCGCTATCGCCGGCGCCGACTTTGCTATCATGGCGGGCGACACCCGTCTAACGTCGGGTTACAGCATCAACACACGATACTCGCCTAAGGTATTCAAGATTGGCGGATCGAACTCGTCGCAGGACGACGCCAACATCCTCCTCTCGGTGGTCGGTTTCGCAGCCGACGGTGAAGCCCTACAGGAGCGCCTCGACGCTATCTGCAAGATGTACCGATACCGTCACGGAAAGCCCATGTCCGTGAACGCCTGCGCGAAACGTCTATCCACCATCATGTACCAGAAGCGCTTCTTCCCTTACTACGTCTACGCTATCCTAGGTGGTCTCGATGAAGAGGGCAAGGGCGCAGTCTACAGCTACGATCCCGTCGGAAGCTACGAGCGCGAGCAGTGCCGAGCGGGCGGTGCCGCCGGCAGCTTGATCATGCCGTTCCTCGACAACCAGGTCAACTTCAAGAACCAGTACGTCCCCGGAAGCGGCGTCGGCCATGAACTACAGGAGCGGGAGCGCGTGCCGCTACCGAGGAACGAGGTGGAGATCCTAGTCAAGGATGCCTTCGACTCCGCGGTCGAGCGACATATTGAGGTCGGTGATGCTCTGCAGATGATGATCATCACCAAGGACGGCATCGAGGAGAAGATTCTCCCGTTGAAGAAGGATTAAGGGATTACCAGTGCTCCGGTTCAGGCGGCTGTGTATCATATCATAGGCATCGGAGTTCCTGGGGTCTAAATAAATCATGAATGAGCATTAATGCTTCAGGTCTTTGCTAGCTCGGTGAATGACGAACTTCTATTAAACTCGAAAGAATCTCGAGTACTAACGCAATATCCTACCAAGGGCAACCCAGTGCTTTCCTGGCTCTTGCAATTAAGGGATTATCACATGCAATCGGTATCCTCAGAGATTGAGGCTAGCAAGTTGTCGGATGCAGTCCTAGTGTCGCCAAGGTATTACTATCGCTTCTCTTATAGCTACACTGCGTGATCATGTGTCCTTCGTATCATATTTGCTAATGATCCTTCATCTCCAGAATGAGGCTCGATTTTTGAGCACGAACCCCGTATCCGTCTAGAAGACAGGGGACTAAACTTGTTTTCAATCGTGCAGTACGTCTTCCCTAACCCACTGGGACCCCTAACGTAGTGCTTCCAAGGCTATTGGGACATAAGCGAGAGACGCTTGCGCATCTCCGGGCTCTTCGCCTAATATTTCTTGTTTTCTCGCTTACTCGAACCCCGTGTTCTCGTCTATCTAGCCCGATTGTCCATTTCGCCGTCCTTGAATCGGTAGACGTCTGCTAGTCCGATGCAGGGACCGCTGCGTGCCCAGTTCATGTCAATATTCCGAGATCTGCATTCCGGACTTCATCACGGACGCCGTTCTGGGGGATAGCCTCCTGTCTAAGATCCATGCTTGTGCGCCATCGCACCATTTCAAATTTCTATCTACCAAAGTATCTCAGCCTCAGATAATTATGTAAATTCATGATATAACAGTAATTGCGATAAGTTCCGGGTTGACGGATCCGAAATGTTCTCAACAATTCAAGCCTCATCCCCAACAACTCGGTTTGATCAAGGGTGTTCAGCACCGAAGCCGGCGGAAAGAAACTGCGGTCAACATACACGATGGATCCCTCGGGTCACAACTCCAATTTTGCATAATATTGGAACAGGCCATAGACTGATTTCTATATCATCCTTCGCGTGATTTTTAAAGGGCTAGAACCGTCGTTATGGTGTCGGTGTTGTTTTCGTTACTTTTCGGCCGTCGTATACGATGATATATGATATCCATGTGATAGGTAGCCGGCGACCCCCGCAGGCAGTGATTGGAGGAACGGGGCTCCCGCTCGCGTCAGCTGACATAACCACCCCCCGAGTTCCCGGATAATCATGCCACTACCCGTTTGAAAACTACAACACGCGACTACACTTATGACCCAACCGGCTCCGAAGACCTTCCGTATAACGTCTCGAGATCTTGCCAGTATCTACCGATTTACTTCTCGTCGCTACGGACCGCTCCGGTTCAACGCACGTAGCCGGATTCGAGACGGAATCACAACTCCAAATTACTCCAAAATTAGGGGTATATCGAATGTTCTCCAAAGGGGGTATATTTGACCCGGCATAATGGTACCGACGGACCAGAGTGGCAAATGGGGATTCAGAAAATGCCGGCGACTCGAGACGCGTAAACTGTTCGAATTTCGACGGGTCAATGCCCCTATTCTTCTCTAGCATGAATGTATGAAGCTGCCTTTTCGGCCCTACCTACCTAGTAAATCATATCATACCCTCCTCACAGCAGTTTCGGGTCGAGTTAATGATCATGATTGGGTAGATTGGAAATATCCCAGTAGGGCTATAGCAAACATTCCACTCATACAAAATCATTGGCTAGCCTTAACAGAGAATACATGTCGCCAGTAACGGTCTTAGCACCGGTGTGGGCATCACCTACCAGTGAGCTTAGATTTAATTCTAATTAGCACTATTAGCATCGCCAGTGGTGTCGCTGGTAGCTTGCGCTCTAGCTGTTGCAAGTTGACAAGCTAGGCTCTTGAGTTGCCACCCTAGCCCTACTAGGTGATAAAGCTCCGAGAAGACGAGGGCGAAACAGTGCTACGATTAGGTGAAGTCAAACGAAACCTCATGAAATGTCAGATACACGTCAGTTCACAGTTGAGGCGCTTCCTTAGTGCGCATCGCAAGTGTGATTTGTTTGAGCCTCCCCCACGACTTGTATGCCAATCACGGCTGTTCCTCCCACGTGGTCATTTGCTAATTTCTGCGGCTTGAGCTGCCTTCCGGAGTGAGTTAGAACCGACTGGTTAACTCAAGACAGCTCTGAAAGCTTTAAGCTAGCAATGTGGGGAAACAAGCCGGCGAGGAAAAGAAAATATCAAAGCTAGCTAGAGGTTGAGGGGAGACAGCTCCGAGGAATTAGATAGTAGAAGTATAGCTAGTAATTCTAGATCATCTTAGGTCATCTTAGACGGAAAGTAGATGAAACCACGGTTTGTGGCGATTTGGGCAGAAATGACAATGATATGGCGACAGAAAGAGTCTGGTGCTTACTTACATGTCTACCTACCTAGTAGGTACCTAATTGTTGGAGAATTATGCAGGGTAAATAAGCGCTGTTCACGCTATAAAATGTACCTGAGAGGCGAGAAAACGCGTCGGCCGTTAGGTCCTAATGTGCGTTACAACTTGATATGCTTGTCATGGGAGCAAGAGTCCCAAAAGCAAGGGATGGTACTTGTGGTCAACGCAGTCCCACGATGTGGAGGGGATTGGCCGAGGTCGGCTGGTTGGTATCTAAGCGGTACTATGAGCCTGTATGAGCTACTTTGTGGAAGCTGCTGGGTGCTTGATTGAGCTGAATTGCTAAGTAGCTTCTAGGTAGCTTCTAAGTACGGTAGAGAAAGAAAGATAGAGAATTTTGAGGCCTCCGTCGCTGCTTTTGAAAGGTGTCGAAGCAGACTTACGAATACAGTTGGATTTAGGTAGAGGTGCTGCAAATCATTGAAGCTCGAGGTCCTGGAGCTAGGTAGGTACCTGTATCTGGGTATCGGAAGGACCATCTGCTGTCGATCATTTCCAGAAGAAGCATTATCCAGCTCGTATTTGCTGTAATATCAAGTAGCCGGAGAGGACGAAGCAGGCGGATTGTCAGACTAAAAAATTTGGTTGCTCGTTAGAAAATTGTCGGTGTCGGTAGAGCCTAGACTGCATAACGCGGTGGCAAGGTCGATCCGTTTGAGAGAGGTCCAGAGTTGTCCATTATACCTAACATGCTAAGCTGCCTGCCTGCTAAGCTTAGACGAAGAGGGATGAGAGGGCAATTATACGGAATTGGAAAAGTGAGGCTGAGTTGTGTAACGCCAATGTTGGGCAGGGAATTATCGGCATTTTATTTCTGGAAATCGCTACCGCAGATCCCGGACTGCACGGGACGGATCACATGCAAGCTTTCTCCGGCAAGCTAAGTCGAAGGAACTAGCTCTGTATAATTCAAGGTGTGTAACAAGGTAACAGCCCTGAAACTTTGACCTACATACTAGGTAGGTAGGTACAGCAATTGCTGACCTACATCGATACTAGGTAGTACCCTACATGCAGGTATCTTATACTAACAGATCTCAAGCTAGGTAATACTACCTAGCACTTAAATTGCATGGCGCTGTTCTGCGCTGCGTTCATGCTAGTACTACCAGCACAGTCCGGACATTGATTACTTTGATTTCAAATGTCGAATTTTGAAGCTTCGAATTAGGGCTATGGCACATTCTTTTTTTCGGAGCAAAGGCTCCGCAGTAAAGCCTCTACTAAAGCCACATTGATAAATACTTACCTGGGGCTACTCAGTACATTAAATCACACTTCATTATTATAAAAGTTAGCACTCCTTGCAGCTTACCCTCAACTCCGAAATTTAGTGGAAGTTATCCCTTACAATTCCAGGTACACGTCTGGGAACTACTACCAGGTAGGTAGGTACCTGGTGTCCAGCTGACTAGTCGCGAGCTGCAACCTAAGAAACTAAGAACCGCACAAGGTGACATCCATAAATGAATATCTAAATGAAACTAAATAAGAGCGACATCGATGCTGGCGATAGATGGGTCATATGGCTGTATAAGTGTGGCGCCGTTGGTGATATTCGCAAACACACCCAACCCAATCCAGTTTTTTACCTGGCAGGTGCCTCGACATATTCCTAACTGGGTACCAGCTAATGCTTGTAATAATGCGCATGCTGCATGATGCATAAGGGATTTACATGTTCGTTACTAGAGATACACGATGCCTGATCATGTAGATCAATGAATAAAAGAAACTGAGAGATGAGATATCAAACTGCCTAGTACTACTAGGTACCTAGTCGTCTGGTCGTATACCTAGTATATGGTATAGTAGACTGGTCAGATTAGCGGACCGAGATACCTAAAGAGAGAAGTGGCAAATAAGCGATCGGAGTTTATTTGAAGGACTTTTGGGAGGATTGTCGAACCGAGAGCCGAAATGCATACTGCCAGACTGCTAAGTACATGGTAAAGACATGAGTGTTCGATAAAAGCGTTGAAACAAGACCGTTGACAAACGAGCAAATTCGTAGTGGTAGAAACGTCTAGAATACTGTCTAAATCCTTTAATAAAATTATAGTAAAATTAAGATTTAAGAATAGAGTCTATACCCTCATATTTGGTTCATCATGTTACACAAAAGCCACAATTTAGATACGGCGCAGTACCTGCTTTCAACATTAAACGTATAGTCGATTCCAGCAGATAGAAAGGGCGCTGATCATCATTCGGCTTTGTGGTCTGACGCCTTCTCCGCATTAAAACACTCTAATGCGACTTTGGCCTAGACTGGGTCGGCCAAGGTACATTGTGTACAATTCCCGGGCTCTGTACCCTTTGGAAGATACCAAAACCCAGCAAGTCTTGTACTTGCGCCTTCCGTACACCTGTACATCTTTACATTCATCGTAGTGGGCATCGCATCGCACATCCCTTACACTACAGGAAGTGTACGTACTCAGGATATACAGGGTTTGCAGGGTTTACAGCATTTACAAGGTTTACAGGGTTATAACTCTGGGTATACTGGAGGTACTTTGGCTACTGCATGTGCAAAATACCGATCATGGAAATGGATAAGCAGTAAACGTCGACCTGTGGACACCAATGGAATCTCTCTGCAAAGGATCGCTGACCTCATTACCAAACATCGCCTGTCTGATGCGACATCAGAGTCGCAGAGTTGCAGAATTCATCAGGGCCAAGCTGGAGACATTTCATCATCGACATCATCGCTCCTCCCAAAATTCCCAAAATTCCCAGGAAATCCCAGAAATCCCAGAAAATCTCAGGGTTCAAGGGATCAGCGATCTCCACATCGACCAGGGAGAGATGGGGGTGATGGGGGGGAACGGATGGGAAAACACCAATCTACAATTTCCCCGATCCCATTTGCGACAATCCGACAAAAAGTCGATTGCGGCTCAGGCCGAGCCCTGGACTTCCAGGACTTCCCATTTCATCATTCCAAGCAACCAAGCTTGCCGATCAAAGATTCACAGATCTTCATCCTCCACCCACCACCTAATAGAAACCGCCTTGGAAAGACAAAAGCCAGCAACCAGCAAGGGCTATGTAAATACCATGTATTGTATTGTACTGTACACTACACTTACATGGACTACTTACACCAAGCACCTGCATAACATGGGCAAATGCAAATGCAGATGGGCCACCGACGACATTACGACGACAAACCAACCGACGGCATGCCCTAAAATCGTCGTAATTAATATGTAGCCTCCTTCTATTACTATTAATCATCCTATTATCCTGTGGACGGGCAAGACGGGGCGATTTCTTTCTAGGAAATCCATGCTAGACACGTCATATTTCCGAAATTTTCTTCTTTCTTTAATTTTCTACACCTCCAGGAGTCCAGGGTCTTGCTCACCGTCTCAATTCATTTACAGTAATTGTAAAATTGCTTCGCTGTAAGTGCAGCGGAACTCACCTTGCTTGGCTGCTTACGAGGAACCTTGAACCCCTCTAGCCCTCTAGCCATCTGGCCCTCTAGTGCTAGTCCTGGTAGCCCAGGTACCTCCTCCGTGGGGTATCGTGCATATCGGTGCTTTGACGCGCAAGAGGAAACCATCTTACAAGCCAGATAGACAATCTACATTGGCGATTGGGAGCCGGCGCCAATTCTAGAAACGACCAGCGTATACATACAAGGTAAAATTAGTCTTCTCAAGTAGCGTCCTAAAACTTCTAGTGTACCGTTCCGCTTTCCGCTTCCGCTTAAAGCCATTGGAAGTCATGGTAGCCATGATCAATTATCTTACCTAGCAGCTTAGGTTCTTCAAGGTCCCTGGGATAGTTCTTCGGGTCCGCGTAGGATTGGATCGGTCCTAACGATAGCCGCGCCGGTTCAGATGGACCACACTAGATGGACTACCTAAGGTCCTAAGATGATCCATTTTATCTACATATAACCCGCGGAGACAGATTTGCGCGTTCAGACCTTGATCGTAATCGGTACCGACAGATTTTGTGACGGGATCGACATCACGAATCTGACAATCTTATGCTTGCCCATGGAGGCTCTGGTCTTAGATTGCTTAGAATCAGAAAATCTCCTTGTTGAGGGCCCGGCTAGAACTTTTGTGGCTGAGTAGGGAGTCGGGATTTGGGACAGTCCCGTCAAAGGGTGTCAGTAACAAATGGCTTCGAGACTCATGGGACCCCATGGACCCCCAAAAACGAAGACCCAAGGGTCTGGTGGCGAAAAAACGGCGCCAACGAAACACACACCACCATGTCTGCTGCAAATTCCCATCTCATCTTGGTCCCCAATTTTCGTTTCTTGCTATTGATACTCGTGTTAGCCCATTGGCTTATCCTTTCCCACTCCCCTTCTACTTCTCTACTTCCCATGTCCCTTCCCATGTCCCCAATGCTTCGTTCGGCTCCCGTCGTTTATCTGGGCCACCCGCTGTGAACCCATCCACTCCGGGGACCCTGAAGCCGGGATAGTCCTGCATCACTCTCCATTCTCTGGTTCGCCGTCTGATCTGCCCTGGCGAGGTCCCCAAGGTACTCCCGTACTACCGTACTTAGACTTCGCGGTCGTTGTCCAAGGCGAGCTTGACAAGACTAGCTTTTTAGCCACCCGCATTGCCGCGAGTCGTCAACTTCCTTGTAATGTTTCTTGACGTTGTCTCATGATGTTTTCCCTCATACCATACTGCATACATACTGAAGGAAAAGGGAAAGATTGTCGTTACATAATGACCGCTTCTGCTTGATGCCCTAATGACCGGGATTGTCAAAGGTCACGTCGGGCCACATGGGCTTCCTAATTAGCCACATCGTCTAATATTTTTGTCGATACTCGCATTAACCTACCTACATACGTGACATAACCTAACTTCTTCCCCTGGGGCTCGTAGAGAAGAATAACTTCTCTAGGACCCTCTTCGTAACACGGATCATCGAGTCCTCCTCGGCAATCCCATAATCCCATCCACGTCGAAGCTATTTTGAGTCACCGTCCTAGTCCTTGTCGTTAAACAGCTACCGGAAACCGAGCACCGTAATCGAAATTTTTTCTACCCTGGGAGCCCAAAACCCTCTCCTCCCCGATACCCCATAGTTACCCATCTCACCCACCTATGATTGTTATTGCCATCCCTGCGTCGGATCTGTTTTCATTCTCGGATTGGACGATTCGGACGGTAGATCCATCCATAATCCCACAAGCATAATCACTTAATCGTTACTTGGTGGTGCCACTAGAAGGTACACGAGAGCTCCGTTCCTTACCGATCTGATACATCGTCAAGACCTGTCCGGATCTTGACCAAGCCCTAGTCTGCAGCGGCTCAGCCTTCGTTGATTTGCGCCACACCACGCAGGACTACCTCTCTTCCTTCCTTAGCCTCATCAGGACTACGGGGTTTCAAACAATTTAGGGTTTATCAGACGCCTGGCCACACCTAGTCTATCAAGGAAGTATTAGAAGAATAGGCTCGCTCAGCTTGTTTACAGGTTTGAAGCAACGCTTGCGAAGACTTGGCATTCGAGCTCTTCCTCTTCAGTCATCAAAATTACATCTGGCGAGATCCAATGGAAGATGTCCCACCGCCTTCGGCGGCAAACAACGAGTTTGCGACTGGAGACGTTGTCGGCAGCGCCTATCAAGGGCGCGCACAGAATGAAGGGCCGCCGCTGTTGCCGCAGGGTCTTAACCCCGCGAGCAATCCCGCCTTTCAAGGTCAGTACCAGCAAACCTACGACCCATCACCGAACGCCTTCTCCGGTCAGCTCGAGATGTCTCACTCCCAGGGACCGTCCCGCCAGGGGCCTTACAATATGACCGCAATGGCCGCCGCGCTTCCGCCATCCGGATATAGACCTAATTATAACCAAGGACAGCCGCAGCAACGATACAATGCCGCCCCCTCATCTAATATGATCCAGCCCATGCAGCAAATGGCTCAGTTCACAGGGCCGCCTAATATGGCTCAACTTGGAGGCCAACCCTACTATGTAACCCAACATCCGCAGCTATCGTCCTACTATAACGCCCAATTCACGTCGCCGCAACAACAACACCAAATGCCACAGCAATCGAACATGACTCCACGGCATAACTTGAATTACTACCCGAACCAAGCCATGATGAACCAGTCTCAGCACCCTCTGTCCGCGGCCGGCTACTATTATCCTCCAACGAACCAATATCAATCACCGCATCCGAATCTGCAAAATCAGATGAATCCGGGACAGTATATCTTAGCCGATGGCTCATCAAATGATATAAGAAACATGTCACCGCCACATGTGAACGATCAGTCGAGTATGGTCGCGAATTCCACTCGGGGTGATTGTACGAATGTCTAATCTTCAAAGAACAACGCGTTAAAATCGCTAATAATATATCTCAGCTACACCGGACTCACGATCTAACATTGTCAGAGGTCCTCCACGAAAACCTCGACAAAGCGGTGAGCTTCTCCGGCTTCCATTACTTAGGACTCTAGGAACGCTAAGACTTGCTAGGCCATGCCATCTGGATAGGAAATCTACCTCCGCAAACCGACTTAATGAGCTTGGTCCAGCATGTATGCAAAGAAGCACCAGGACTGGAATCGCTTTTTCTCATATCCAAGAGTAACTGCGCCTTTGCGAATTTCAAGGACGAACAAAGCTGTATCGAGGCCCAACAGAAACTTCATGACTCAAAATTCCAGTCGGTACGACTAGTCAGTAGACTACGAAAAAGTACGGTCGAGGGGGTGGGTGGACAGACGGCACCGACGGGACCAGCAGCAACTTCACCTGGTGTACAAAACTCGACGACCGAATCCATGACAAGCCCTCGAGGAAAGCCTTCGGAATCAACGATACCAGCACCCGACATACAAACTGAATCCAAAAACACAAACAGCGGTGATATAAGTCCACAAAAAGATAAATTCTTTATTCTGAAAAGTCTTACGGTGGAAGATTTAGAACTGAGCGTTCGGAATGGCGTTTGGGCAACCCAGTCTCATAACGAAGATGTATTGAATAATGCTTTTAAAGTAAGTCACATTCACTATTTTTTACTGAGCCTTGATCCCGAGAGATAGATCTAACAAAGCGTACAAAAAGATGGTTGATAATGTTTTTTTGATATTCTCTGCGAATAAATCTGGCGAATACTATGGTTATGCCAAGATGACCTCGCCTATAAACGACGATCCGGCGGCTGCCATTGAATTTGCGCCAAAGGTGCAGGCTACGAGTAACTTAGATCTACCTAAAGCTATTCCAACCGAAGCTACGGATACTTGCCCGCGTGGACGAATCATCGACGACTCGGCGAGAGGAACTATATTCTGGGAGGTGGAAAGAGACGACGCCGACTCGACCGTGGAGACGGAAGATTCCGACGAGACGGCGAGCGCGCAGGAAGGCGAAGGAGGTCCTAACAAGGCATGGGGCAAACCATTCAAGCTTGAATGGCTCGCGACTACGAGACTTCCATTCTACCGAACACGCGGACTACGGAACCCTTGGAATTCCAACAGGGAGGTAAAGATAGCAAGAGATGGGACCGAACTGGAACCGTCGGTTGGCAGGAGACTAATCGGATTGTTCAATCGCATTCAGAGTCCCGGTCCAATTATGGGAGCAAGGCCCGGCATGCACATCGCTGTAGGGTTTCCCTCACAGCATATGCCTCCTCCGTATCGATGACGAGGGGCGTGACCCCGTACAGTGGGAGGGAAGGCCGCCGAAAGTCAGGGAGGTGGCGAAAACTAAAAATTTGTCGAGCTAGCCTCGGCTGGCTATGCTGTGCGTAGCAAGCATAAGTTCAAGCAAGCAAAAAAAAGAATGCTAGACTGAAGGTACAGCTTGTCGTTGTATATACACGCTTTTACGAGGGGGAACGACGCAGAAAAAAAAGTGGCGCTTGGCGTCTTCACGATATTGTACTATAGATAGCGCCCCACAGCGAAGCCATGGTTGCAGTTGGTTGCAGTATGTCTGTCTATAGTACCGGTATAATGAAGAAGATACACGACGGAAACGCCATTTGCATAATTATCGTCATTATCGAATGATGTGGACATGTTTGGAAAGAATGCCAAGATGGGTTGGATTATAGCTCACTATGCTCATGTTAGTGGTGACAGTGATGGTGATGGTACTTTGATGATATCCATGGATGTGTACCTGGTAGGTACGGACGGAGGTGAGATGGATGTGCGTAGGTACACATGCAGCTGCTGCGCGTACATCTTCCAGGTTGTACAGCTTGTACATACAGATACGGATACAGCTGTCCACTGTCGATATGAGTCGGTGTGTTGTCGCTGCATCTTGGGACCTTGGACCTTGGACCTTAGTACCTAGTAGCAATTTTCTTCCCCGAAGTATGAAGTGCGCATGGTGCGCATGGTATGAACTATCACGACTATCATTACCCCGAAAGACAAATTAGACAACTTCCAGGGTCCTCTTCGGATGGACCGAGACAACCCACCCCTTGGCAAGGCCTTGTTCGGTACAATTAGATCCATGGGTAACCCGGAATGAGCTGGGATGACATATGTCTGCTAGACTTGCCAGAATAATCTACGAGCGTCTGAAAGAGTAGCCACCGGCGTCATTTCCGGAGTAGGAGAACCGTGGTATGGCAAGAAAGTGGAAATGCAGACCAACGTCATCGCAAGTAAACAAGCATTCTATACATACATACAGCTACATGCCCAAACCCTGCCTTTACCCTGCTGTACTCTGAAGTACCCTGCTAAAGTGCCCCCAATATTCACGTGCTCACTCGAGTAATTGCCATTTTCTGTCATGCATGCGGGGATGGCAGGGATGGTTAGAACCGTGATCTACATCGATGTACAAGCTCTCCTACGTAAGCTGCTAGTAGAAGATGGGTAAATTTGAGCGACCGAGATGGAGAAAAATAAAACAGATAATAATTAGAAAGCGCCTGCCATTGATTCGATATACAGCCTGACGTCATGGCGGGCCAAGATGGGTCCCCTGCCAAGACCCTTAGCGCTCGAGATGATCATTTGATAGCAAGGACCATCCTGTGCGCAGAGAGCAAGACCTAAACAGCTAGGGCTGAATAATCTGAATAATCCTTACTAGCCACAACTTTTCCTGTTTCGCACCGCCACCACAGCCCCGCGACGACGGGATCGTCAACCGAAGAAATTCCGCGATCGACAAGCCTAAGCTCTTAGCCACACACGCCACAGTCTCAGGATTTAGGACTAAATTGTGGCGACTTTTTAGGTACTTCGCTACTTACAATAACTTAGGTAATCGTACTTAGTTATAGACCCACTCCCTGTTCCCAGCCCCTTTCCATCGATTGCATCGGAAAAGCACTTATGACACATCTTCGAGTCAATTCTACCAGTCATCTAAGATGATGCATCGAATAATATTGGCAAATCAATTCAAATGAATCATTGATATTATGTTCTCATAGTTTTCAAGAATTGAAGTGTCACAGAATGTCGTACGATGAAAGTTGTGTTGGCAGTGTGGAATTTTCTGCATGTTGTGGGACGTTGTAGAATGTTCTGGTGAATTCTCTCAACTTCGCGTAAGATCGTGAGACTAATTGTCGCTGCGACAACGAGAAAGAACGTTATCGAATGTCGCAATATAGTATTCAACCACTAATCAAAGAGTCCATACCTTTCTAGATGAATTGAGATTGTTCCAATGATGAATCATCTCGCAACTCCATAGTTATTTCCTGAACATCGTAGAAAGTGCATCCATCGCCGCCTCTCAATTATTTAAGGCAGCCTCAGACATCGTGACACTTCTTTCCCTCGTTCACCAGATCAGACACAAAGCAAAACAGAACAACAAACACACACACAAAACACTCGCAGCATTTTATGCAAACTACTCGCGCCATTACTTCTAAAGTAAACCCGCATAGAATCATCAAAGCTACCAAGCAATTCAAACCAATTACCACAACCACAACTACTCTACTACCTCTCAACAACTTCCACACATCATCCAAAATGTCGATGTTCGGACCTCGATTCTACACTCCCGCTGAGCCCAACTTCACGGGTCTCTTCCGTCTCATTGACGACTTTGACAAGTACGCCTTGCAGAACAACAACACCACCGCTTCCCAGCAGGGCAGCCGTCACACCCGCCACCTTCCTACCTTCACTCCCAAGTTTGACTTGAGAGAGACCGAGGACAACTATGAGCTCCACGGCGAGCTTCCGGGTATCGAGAAGGAGAACGTGCACGTGGAGTTCACCGACCCGCAGACCATCGTAGTCCGCGGCCGCGTCGAGCGCACCTACCAATCCGGCACTCCCCCCAGCAACCTTCTCGAGAAGGCACCCGAGGCCGGCGCCATTGCCGAAGCCCCTAAGGAGGAGCACCACGACAAGGCGCATCAACCCACGGTCGAGGACGACCCGGAGAGCGCCCCGACTCCGTCTACGACCACTGTCAGCGTAGCCGAGACGGACAAGAACAAGGTCGCTGAGCAGCCTAAGCCGACCCAGCCCCAGCACCGCTTCTGGGTCTCCGAGCGCAGCGTCGGCGAATTCTCGCGTACCTTCCAGTTCCCCAGCCGGGTCGACTCCGACAGCGTCGCTGCTTCGCTTAACAACGGCATCCTCAGCGTCGTGGTGCCGAAGGCGAAGAAGCACGAAGGCCGCCGCATCCTGATCAACTAAGGGGATAAGTAGTATCTCTACACTACTTGTCAATCTCCCCTGAACACTGTACCATCACCCCTACTACTCCTCTTCTACCACTGCTATTATTACAACGGTCCGTTCTTCACTCCTTAAATATCGGAACGAGACCTTTGCGCTCCTTTCTCCTATTCGGAACGACGGGATGATACGACTTCACGATATCGAGTCACTTCCTAGCACGGAGTTTACGGGCGGATAAGGCAGAATGGCATCCCACACCTTGCATTAATCTGGCGTCTGACTTTCATTTACGAGGCGGAAAGAGAAAAAAAAGGGTTCATGGAGGGTTTCTGATTTCTACATCGTGGCTTTCTGGTTCGGAGGAGTTGCTTAATAGTTCAAATTGTGAGGAGGGTGGAGTCGCTTTGGCTGGTAATAATTAGTTGAGGATGATAGTTTCCTAATAAATAAGTTAAAGAATATCTCAAGGACTTGAGTAACTTGTGATTCGACTTCATGCCTTGGTAAACAGCTTTAAGATAACATAGATGACCTGCTCTTAGAACGATAGCTTGGAACTACAGAATCCTAAGGGGTTTCAATTTGAGACCACAGGTGCAATAGGTGAGACCTTGAACATTGATAAATATTGAGAACCGTTTAAGCCCATAGTTACCTACTGAGAAAGTTGATTATATTTTGACTAAGAGCTCTGTATATAACGAGTGTGCAATGTAAACAAACTCAGATCTGGTTACATTTCATCCAATCCCCATCAACAAATGGTTCGTTCTTCATTTAATATAATGAGAGAGGTCCTTCTGAACATATATCTGCCCAAAAAGATCAGTGACATCGATGAATACTTTCAGGGCATCCATCAAATTCTTATCGCCCAATTCAGCTTCCAGCTTCGCAGCAGCATTTTGGAATCCATCCCTTTCGTATTCCGCTATCCATACAAGCTGGCCCTTGATATCCTTTTCATCATTTGGCCCAACTCCTCTCTTGCTGTGGAATTCTGGAAAGTTCACCGAATTCAGGTTTGCTTCGTCTTTATCTCTTGCGATCGACCCGTAGTCGTTATACATGCGACAGTGACTGGCGAGGTGTCGAGACAGGTCTTCTGCCAGATACGCGGATTTTGCGGTTTCGAAAGCATTTTTCTTAGGTTTCGATATTAGACAGTTGAAGAAGATGAAAGCAAAGGGGCATGACGTATGAGTCGACGACGTGTTTCGGATCCAGCTGTGAAAAGTTTGCCCTGGGTCAGAAAACTCAGGTGACATGGGAAAAGGAGTAGAGCCTGAATCCTGAAGTGCGAAACGCTGGTTGTCTTCGGCTTGAGTGACGTGAGCTAGGATCAAGCTCTCAAGCTCGTAAGCAAGTGTTCTTTGCAACCTCTCAGGGCTTTTGAGAACGGCCTGGTGGTGTAGAACATATTTGATGAGGCGGGTCAGGGTGGACTTGACGTCCTCAAACGCGGATGAGTCCCCGGAAGTTAGTCCTTCATAGATAGGTGTCTTGGTTCCTTGACCGTTTGTTTTCCCATGAGAAGGGACGCGCAAACTACGGAATAAATTCTGGATCAGTACGCCGACCCTCGGGAGATCTTTGCCCAAATTTCTTTCCACGGCGCTCTCCATGAATATGTCAACCTGGTACATAACCCTGGATAATTGCACCATCTCGCATAGCAGAGAAAGGCTGATGGCGTTATCATGTAGCATACTACATGCTGCCCATATAGCTGGCGTGAAGATTTGATATTTGTGATTGGCTTGCTCATCTCCCGATCGAGGGAATATGTCCAGCGGCTGATGCTGTAATGACAAGTATACATAGGCTGTCAATGACTCTGCTGCTTTCACAACACAAGTCTCAACCTTAGCGAATAATGGTGTTCGACTGATAATGCTCATTGCTCCCTGGATACCACGCGTTTGGACGGCAGGCAGCTGAAACGCGTGTGATGGCTGAGGTTGGTGCGATGAGACGACCCGGGTGATACTAGCAGCAAGACAATAAGCTTCCGAGAGGATGTTCGACGCACATGTGACCTTTTCGATCCATAAGTAGTGTCCTTCGTTCCATTGCTTGCGATGGAGATCGAGATAGGATTTTCCTCGATTGATACTCGCTGAGATACCGTCATCTTGTAATTGCTGGATCCATGGAAGCTGTATTATCGACGATAAAGTCAGGACAGCGTAAGCAGTGACCTCGCATATGTTATCCCAAGAGCCGTTGAGTTCCTGGGAACCAAGTACTTTGGTCAGGATTTGTAACGATATCATAGGAATGTGTTGTCTAAGATGGGGTGCCCGCGTGAATATCTAATTGCGAAGAACCCCTTCCTCTCGTGTGATCTGGTCAAGTTTCACGAAGGCCTGAGATAGGAGCATCATCCAATACAGATCATGGGAATGCTAACTTGTCTTTAGCTGCTTTCCACTCATGGAAGGTTACCGGCCTTGATCAACTTACCCACTTCTCTTTGACGCATCCACTGAGTACCTGTTCGCAAAGAAAGCTGGCGGCCCTTGCTATTTGAGCTCCATATGGTATCGGGTCTTTTACCGTCATTAAGCAGGTAAGGATGTTGCAATTTGCACTAAAACTTGGATTGCGTTCTCCCCTGTATGTTTTAAAATGATCAACAGAATCGAAGGCCTTCAGCAGAGGCTTAACGTCGATGTCCTTACCCAGGTAATGCAAGGCGATTATCGTTTTAGCAGTATCGTCTGCGTCGGGGAGGGCAGAGTGAGCTATAGAATGCTCGTTAAATTATCATATCCGTGTTGTTTTGGGGAACACCTTACAGAACCCGATGATGCCATTGCGTAAAGCCAAAGCTTCTTCTAAATCATTGCCAATATTGGATGAAACCATCTCATTAATAGGCACTCCAGCTTCCGCTAGAATTGTAATAACCTAGATTACGTCGTTCAGTCTTAGACGCTTAAAAGGGCGAATTGTATGGTAAACATACCCAAGATGCTTCAAAGATCGTCGTTGGCCAAGCGCAAGGAACACCTCCGTCCCTATTTCCGGTTCCATACTCCAGAGCCTCTCTAAGGTAGGATTCTGCCTCTTGGTCCCATGTTGATGAATACATTAGATAGGCTACAGTCGAGGAAATGGAACCGCACATAGAACCATCGTCGCCAAGCCACCGCTTGAGCTTGTCGAATTCAATGACGCCGATCAGCGCCTCCAGTGAATGATGTAGAGTTGATGGTCCCTCATATACCTATAGAAGGTTAGTACAATGCCTCAAATATTAACGAATATATCTACAGCATCTTTGGAGATAAACCATGCTGTAATTACTCTACGTACTATTTGGGTGTTAGCTGTTAATATCTGTTCATCATGGGGACCTCGAAGAATTAGATAATAAAGCTAGGTAGGTAGGTATACAAAAGCGTATCCATATACGTACCACTAGATACTGGGAGTTTGTTAACCTTAGAATCTCGCAAAGCTTTCAAGGTTTCCCATCCCGGAAATTGGAAGGCGAGTCCTTCATCCTCAAGCAAAGAGAGATGCTTTATTATCAGGATTTCAAACCCGACTTGATCAGTAGATGATATGTCCCAATTGTTTAGCAAGTTATTGAGTGCCAACTCAGCTTTTCGACTCCTAAAGACCAAATCTTGGTTGTCTGGGGTCTCTCTTAGATGTCTTTTCAACGACAAAAGAGCGGCGGCAGTGTTTAAGATGCCATCAGCTTCTGATCTGTATGCTTCCCAGGACCCATCCATCATTTGACTTCGGAGAATAAAGTCAAAACATTCAGGAAACAACCAGTTGATTTTTCCTTCAGGCTTACGTAACATAGAAAGCCACGCAGTGTCGTAGATAGATGGTGACATAAATCCATGTGCTTTGCCTGTTGCGTATTGTGCCGCCACACTCTCGAGGAGCAATTGACATTGACTAAGAAGTGAAGTATACATGATGATATCATCACCATGGAGGAAATTAGGAATGTTATGATTCTTATGAATAGGCATGACAAAGAGATGAAATGGAGTTTTCCGTACGGCTATCTTGTTAACTTATAGAATGTCAAGATGTCTTTCTTTACAACATGGATGGGGAACCGATATCAATCTCATTCGAACAAAGTAGCAGCTCATGTCTCAAGCCTTCTGTGAGGTTCTGTAAGATAGCCGCAGATTTGATCAGCCCATGAAGGAGTTCCTTGGCAAGCAATTCGTAGATAGCTAAGTATACAAAGAAAGATTTCCGTATTTATACTGCATCTCCTAGCGTAAGGTAGTTCAAAGTTCCTTGCGCAGCAATAGAGTACTTTCCCGTGCTCTTAGGTTCGCAACGACACAAACCCACCACCATCACGATTTGTGGATATATTGATATTCATTGTCCGTGCATAAGTAAGATCCTAGATGAGAATCTTCGTAATTTCACACGATGACTTATTATCTTATCGTACATGTACTAGGACATATGGAATACTTTTTCTATGAGCAACAGACTATGTGCATACTCAGTTAGATGAAATTCGATGATGATGTTGACGTCCGACGGACGTGATACTGCAGCAGTAACGCACGACTGAGCGGAATATAGCCAGAATCGGACCGTGGTTAAGCCCACATCAAGATTCGAACCTACTCGAGATGAAATTCGAATCTGAGTGAACTGAATAACTATAGCCCCTAAATCTAGAATACACTTCATACTTACTACACTAGGCAAGTTACTTCAGCATGCATTCCTCCTTTAGTGCGAGTAAAGCAGCAAGAAAATCGGACATTGTTATATTTGGTACGTCTAAGTAAGTGATGAACTTAACGAGTTGAAATTTGAGGCGTTGGATTAGTCGGTCTTATTTGATGCTTTTTAAGGTGATCACGGTAGTATCATGGTACAGACCAGTTTCATTGACCGTAAATATCAAGGGTGAGCTGCGCAGATACTCATCAGCTAATGCTAGACAGATAAGTGACAGTGGAAGGCTTGCAGTTTATTATAAGCCTCTGCCCAACAAAAGCAAGATTAAGGGTAAGTTGCAACTACCGGCCAAGTCTCACGGGCGGATGATGATATGATTCACGTCGTGGCGGGTGACATTCCATGTCTCTTCACAGTATGAGAGCCATCCTGTAAAGGGTTACATATCGTCATGCAGGTCGCCCTAATTTCTAAAAGATAGCGAGCGTGCGGCTTACAAGGATGCATAATAATTCCTAACATGAGACAGCGGCAGTTGTGCGATCCGCGTACTAGCACTGGCTTGTGGCGCCTCCTCGTGCCTACGGCACTGCGCTTTAATTAGGGAATCGGGCAGCGATTGCTACAATACCTTATTTTGTATGTGGCATCTCATATAATAAGAAGTATCTTCTTAACAAACACACCAAATTCTCAAAACGGCAACGATATTCAAGATGATAAAGATCACACCAAAATTTGGTGTGCCGGCTAACCATCGGAGATGTAGCAATTGCTGCCCGTTTTCCTAATTAAAGCGCAGTGCCGAAGGCACGAGGAGGCGCCACAAGCCAGTGCTAGTAACAGCATGGAAACTATCCGATTACAGAAGAGAAGCCTAAGGTTGATAAAGATCCGAAATTCAATAGATTAAGTTATGAAGGTGCCGGGTTTGCGTCTATAATAGTAGTAATATATAGATCAACGGTGTAAAAGTCGACGCTTGCAATTCCTGCAAGTCCATATAGTGATGCGCATAGCCAACGAAGCGAACTGTGTTAATCGTTAGTCAAATTAGAAGGAATTCAAATGGATCATGGTTGATCTTTTCATATTCTGGGCTGCTCAGGTCCTGTAGGTGTCGGAGTGCCGCATCCCAAGGAGATGGATCATTATAAAAACAGCACCTCGCAATCCATCCCGACCAGGGCATGTTAGTGCTCCAGTGCTGTATTTCTATCGCTAAGCCCCCTGTAAATATAGGAGAATTAGCGCTTCATTATTGCGCTATTTATTTCCAAGGTTAGCCCCCTAGCCCTACCTGATAATGGGTCAGCAACAGCTATCAATACTACGGTAGTATGATTGAATTCCTCATTAAATCGCATCAATTGGAGCTGGTTCTCATTTTATTACATGAAGTTTTTTTTTTCGGAAAGTTTATTTCAGTCGTTACCTCGTTACCGAACCGTTGCTATTTAAATAGGTACTAGGTACCTACCTAGGTACCCTGTATGAAAAATTTTAATCATTACACCTGGGCAATCATACCTAGGACCTAGGTAGGACCGTAGGTACCTACGTTCGAACCCCTATATTTTACTCAAGAAACACCTGAAAGCCCTTTAAGTCCTTCATAAACACAGGGGGCTCAAATATGTTGTTACTCGGTGTAGCAATGATATAGCGGGATGGCTATAGCAGATCTGACGACTATATGTGAACGTTTTGTGCAACATCCAAGATCTGAGTGGGCCTTCAGGACTATTTATTCTAGCTTGATCACCAAAGGGACCTATATTCCTAGAAAGTATCTAGACTTTCCTCTCCTTTTTTTGGCATAGCCATTGTATACAGGAGTCAGAAATGACTACTCAAGAATACCTCGATTTGCTTTGGGCTCCGTCTTCGACCTTTGCAGGCCAGGCCTACGATATTCCCAGATTGACACTATTTGCTGCTTTCGTCATTCTTCTTCCATGCTGAATTTCTCTTCTTCAGCCTAAGCAGAACCCTGAGAACCCTAACGATTTGCTTGTTGTCAACCGCCTTTTTAGTTTTCAACCCCGATACCTCAGCCAATTACGATGGGCATTTCAATCAGAGAGGATAATGAAGGAAAGCATCAAGAAGGTACCCTACTGTTCATCACTCCTATTCCGCGGATACTCTGACAATATAAGTTCGAGGGGCGGCCATGGCGGCTGGCTCGTGGGGATAAGGAGGTTGTTGTCCTCCCGACTAGTTTTATCCCTGAGTTAAACAGACTGCCGTCATTTATCACAAATTCACGTGGTTACCACTCAGACAATGTCTTATCCGGGCTAGTCGACATAGATGTTGTCAGAATAACAGATCATCACGTCAAGATTCTACTAAGTCGAATTAGTCCAGCTATACCTCAGCTACTTCAACCCACAGCCCAACGTACTGAGGCGACAATAAATAGATTGTTTCCTCAGAACTCTGACGAATGGAAAGTAATAGAGCCTCTCAAGATTATGGTTGAATGTGTGTCCGAGGGCATTGCACTTGCTTTAGTCGGTCCAGAAATTTCGAAGCGCCCACATTTTGTTGAAACATTGGTACTACACACCAAGCTTAGTATGTAGCCTCTCATTATCCATACTTGACATGAACGTTGAATATACTAATTGGTACTAGTTTTCACAACTACTTTCATAATGCGCTTTGTGCCAAACATGCTAAAGCCCATCCTCGTATGGCTCCTGCCCTCTAAATGGCAGCTACGACATACCTGGAAATACCTGGACGACAATCTATTGCCTGAGATCATACGACAGCAACAGGAAAATAGTACATATATACCGCATCCAAACCTACTATCATTCGTGGTTAAGGATGAAAGAAACACTGTTGGCGGAGATCCTTATTTGTTATCTAAACTCGTGGCAGCAGTAGCCGCTGGTGGTACCTACAGTACGGCCAACCTCACCACTGGAGTTATAATCGACTTAACAGGACAACCCGAGTTTCTGGAAGAAATCCGACAAGAGATGGCAGAACAACACGAGAAATGCAACGGAGACTGGGACCTAGCAGCATTCAATAGCCTAGACAAGCTGGAGTCAGCAATGAAAGAAACAAGCAGGCTAGCTCCTTCATCGCTCATCGTCTGTGGCCGCAATATACACCAGGATCATACGCTCTCTAGCGGTCTCCTTCTCAAAAAAGGTGACTCTATTGGGGTCGCCTACTTTTCGAGATCTATGGATCCGAGCGTATTTGATAATTCTCAGGACTATAATGGTAAACGATTCTACGACAACGGTATCGAGGAACTTCGTGCTCGCCCTTTCAGGGGCATCGATGGAGAGATATTGACCTGGGGTGCGGGGCGCTACGCATGCCCAGGGCGGTTCATTGCCAACCTTGCTGCTAAAATTACTCTGGTGAAGATCATTGATGAGTACGACTTTAAGCTCATCGAGGGGAAACGGCCTAGAAATGTGATACTGCACGATTTCAAATTTGTTCACCCAAATTCTCAGTTATTGATGCGGCGTAGAGAGAAAACTCTTGGCATCAGGTATTAAATTGGCGGGATAGCGCTCACTTTGCACTCTATGTTTAGGTGACATTTCTTTAAGAGTACCTACCTACCTACCTGCTAAGTAGTAGGTAGGTATATGGGACTTGCGTCAAATTTTGGATTATATTGCCATAGATAGCTATAAATATCTAGGTATATAGGTACCCGCTCCTAGGGAGGCTTGAAACACACTCATTTCATCTTGTGCACTCATTCCATGGCACGGTCAGTGATTGGTAGGTAAGAATATAGAGAATTCGGGCTGAAAATCTCGGAGGTCTGTGGCAGCCTATGCCAAGCTACCACATGATCTTTGGTATATCGAAACTGCAAGACCCCGACGCCTTTATCATGCGGATATCAAATCCCTGCATTAGCCGTACCAATGCGTTGAAGGGCCGACTACAACGAGCGAGGCAATTCGAGCCGGGGCGGTCGGCTTAGCTATAGTTAACGACCGGCAACTTAGGTTCCGGTGATAGTGGCGTATCCATCATCAGCCTAGCATACGAATCCGTGGAAATTCCTTCTGGTCGCATGAGAGGCTGATTGTTTTGGCAAATCAACTGATGTGTGACTGGCACACCTACTTATAGGGTATCATAGAACAATATATGCTTAAGTCTAATTAAGGTACGAGGCTCGACCAGCAATATAGGCACCTATGTGACCAAGCGCCAACGTATTCTAAAGCGATAGGACCTCGATAATAAAGCGGCAAGAAATTTTCGGTGTCTTGACGTTAGAAAGTATCAAATCAGCCTGGCAGCCTGAAGAGGTCATTCGCAACCTACCTACCTTATCTCATAATAAGCTTCCTGTCCGTGAGTCTCGTACAGGAAGATCCTACCAGTAAAAATTCGAATCTAGTCCCAGGGTGCACAAACGGGCATGAGCAATTCCGGCATAAGATCATCCTATGGTTTCAAGCGAGCTGGTTTATCCTGCATTTAATAAATGAACTCCGAAGCAATGTGATTTATTTCTCCAAATCATGCAGATCGTGGCGTTTGGTGGCTTTTTTTGCTTTTGGCGGATCCGCGACGGGTATGTGCAGTGTATAGGATATAGATAGAATCTAAAGGATAGTAGCACGGGAACGCCTACTAGACGTAAACAAACCTATCGTCGTCGTCACTGACGGGTATGTGCATTCACATTGATTTGAGATACGGCACCAAAGCGAAATATAGGTACCTAGCTACAGCACCAAGGAAATCACCATCCATCCATCGTAAATCCTGTCCAATCCACTGATATCAATATCCTTCACGCCTCAAAATTGTGCTGCTTCCGATGGTTCTCCTTGATAAGCATTTCCTGCCCAGGATTTGGGAAGAGAAACTCATGTACCATCATATTTGCTGGTCTCTTTGTACTAGGAAGAAATTTGCAGTCGTACTGCGTGAGAAATCTCGCGAAAAGCATCTTAAGTATTAAGCCGGCAAAGAATCTACCGGGGCAAGCCGTTTTCCCATACCCGAAATTGAGGACTGTCGGCGCCGGATTCGTGAACCGAAATCCCTTTGCCGCTTTTCCGTCTTGCTTGTCAGACGCCACAGTCTGGCGATAACTCCGCAGCCCGTCAAACAATTCTGGATTTGGTGTGTACTCAGGGTCATTCTCAATAGCATATGTCGGCATGCAAACATAAGTGCCTTGTGAAACGTGCAAGCCGTTCTGAATGTATACGATTGTTTGAACGACCGCTTCATTCCCAACACTGTGAGCGGAGACATGCGCTGAGACTCGCGAAGAACGCTATCTAGCTTGTATAGTTGGTCATATGGGATACCTTCCCATCCGTACTCATTCACTGCGGTGTTTATTTCCTCACGTAATTCTTCTAGCAGTGCTGGACCTGCTGCTGTAATATCGTATAGCACATTTACCATCCTCAACACCGTAGTGTGGACAGCAGCGAGTGCAATCAATACTTGCACATGAGCAATGCTCTCTGGGTTGCGATCCCGTCCTTTTGCCAAAACGCTCAACCAGGTGAGCACATTTAGATCCTTGTCTTCATAAGATGGTGTCCAAGATTCTTCGTCGTTTTTAGTGATCAATTCCTGGATTTGGGGACCTAGGAGACTCTTTGCTGTTTTGATATACCCCTGACATCGCCAATAAGATGGGAGCAGTCTATATAGTAGTGGATACATCCACTCTGGGAATGAACGTAAGACTACAATGGTTTTGAATACTGAGTAGGTAGTTACGTTTACGTCAGTAACTGAATTCAAAATAACAGCACAAAATCCACAGAACTCACATGATTCAGTATAATCAACAGCAAAGTTCAACCAAGTTTCATTGTGACTAAAAGAAGGACCAACAATCGCTTCGGCTGAGAGTCTGGCGGCTACTCTGCAAAATTGTTCATATGGTTTGAATCTGACCCACTCGTCGGTCTTTGGGAAACATTCCTTAAAGGACGCCGCCAAGGTTCTCTATAAGACGGGGGTCATAACACTTAGGCGTGGAGTAAGTTTTCGTTGGACAATAGTGTGGTGTAGCCTATTCTCGAGGATGATATCCAAGCCTGTATATTTTCCAAGTAGATCATGTTCGAGAGCTCCGTGGGGGCTTGCAATAGTCGAGGAAATAGTAGACAACTCATCAAGGAGAAACAATGGTAATAACACAACGCTCCCATCCCCCCGAAGAAGTTTGAATGAGCGAAGTTTGAACTATTCGGTCAATGGGTTAATATTAAATATTGATGGTAAGTACATCCCTGGACATGACTTACTTGTTGGTACCCCTGGAGTATTAGTTTCGACGCATTTCTAGCAAATGCGGCATTCAGTATGAATAAGGGGGTCAGAGCCGTCAATTTTCCAATAGAAGGATGCTGCTTATGCTTTTTAATGTTCTTCCAGCTTGATGCTGTCTCTAGCCCACATATCCAGAGGGCAGCGAACAGAACGATCCAGCTAAGTTGCTGGATAACAGTAAGTTCTGCCATTATAAGAGGGGAGTTAAAAATGATCAAGTCCAATAATATCTTCCAGTGTGATATTGTAAGAACTGCCAAGGCTAGTGGGGTACGATGTGTTGAACGATAATATGTGAGTTTTTTTATATATGTTACGAACCTATACCTAAGTACTTAGGTATACGGGGTGCTTCGTGGGTTTCCTTGTTTGTTAACAGTACTCGTAGAGATCAGATCAAAAGTAGTCTGTTCGTAAGAGAGGCTTAGAGTCCTCTCTCTATTAATTCGATGCGGTTGAAATAATAGACTTAGATTAATAGCTGGTGAGCTAAATGAATGACTAGATACATGAGAGCCTGTCATGTTTATATAGATATCCTCCTTTCCTATTATCTTGCTGAATAGCGTCAATAGCATTTTTAGGATGCTATTCGTGCTATTGGGTTGCGTGTCTTTTGAGTAGTTTCAATAGCATTTTTAGGATGCTATTTATGCTATTGAGTCACGTGTCTTGTGCCCCTCATACTACCCTTGTGGGGTAGTATGTCATCAAAGGTGGGTTTTTACGGCTCCTTCTTTAGTCGTGATAATATAAATAAATAACGAAAAAATAAGTTTTTTTCGTTATTTATTTTTTTATTAATTAATTTATATATAATTTTAATTTTTTTTATTATTTTTGTAACGAACCTCCTTATTGTCCTGGTTAGATACCTAATAGGGATGATACGTACTGGGGTTTTCTTGATTTGTGTAACGAACCTCCCTATTGTCCTGGTTAGATACCTAATAGAGATGATACGTACTGGGGTTTTCTTGATTTGAAGGTAACAGTAAGTCAACTGGGTCAAGATATTCACAAGTGTTCGTTAGAGAGGTTTGCTGGTACTCTCCCTTCGAGATCTGATTTCTAAGAATCTCTCAAAGACTTAGATTGATAGCTAAAGAACGAGTGACTAGATACAGAGGAAATACCGTCCTTCTTATACTATTCCACCATACTATCCTTACGAGATAGTATGTCACCAAGGGTGGGTTTTTACAGCTCCCGTACCTTGGTTTGATTGGTCTTTTGTTCCATTGCTCTGTTGCTCTTACAGAGCACGAGAGCATACTCCGCAAGTCATGTGACAGGCGTGGGGTAACTTGGTGGAGATCGAGCAGGGATCTCTCATTCTTTTTTGACTGATTTGTAACAATATTGTCACAAACCAACAACAGGCGGCCCAAATATCAACCTGAAGGGTGGAGAACAAATGACCAATCACGGGTAATCATCGGTTGATGAGTTAGGAATCAACTCATCGAGACTCATCATAAAACCGCTATGATGAGCTATGATGAGTTGCAAAGCAACTCATCACAACTCATCAGAATAACTCATAGGCAGGAAGGATATCTATATAAACATGGCAGGCTCTTATGTATCTAGTCATTCATTCAGCTCACCAGCTATCAATCTAAGTCTATTACTTCAACCGCATCGAACTAATAGGGAGAGGACTCCAAGCCTCTCTTACGAACAGACTCAACTTTGATCTGATCTCTACGAGTACTGCTAACAAACAAGGAAACCCACGAAGCACCCGTATACCTGAGTACCTAGGTATAGGTTCGTAACAGGGCATTTTATCGATTAATACTGTTACAAACCAAAAGAAAAACCCTTGTCTTGATTAGTCAAGACCCGGGTAAACCTCGGAATGGATCTCAGTGGATCTGAGATCCAGTGAAGGCAACGGATCTGAGATCCAGTGAAGACAACGGATCTGAGATCCAGTGAAGACAATGGATTTGAGATCCATTGACAACCAACCAGACCAAGGTACGGGAGCTGTAAAAACCCTCCCTTGGTGACATACTATCCCACAAGGATAGTATGGTGGAATAGTATAAGAAGGACGGTATTTCCTCTCTATTTAGTTTTAGTTCTTCAGCTTTCAATCTAAGTATTCAGACAGCACTTGAATATAGAGTCTTATGAAATCTCTTTTGCGAACAGAATCGTCAACCCTACAGTATTGTTACCTTAAAACCAAGTACTCCAGGGTACGTATCCGCTCTACGAAGTCAGAAAGACAGAAGTAGTAGACGGGTTCGTAACAGGAACATCTATATAAGCATGGCAGGCACCTATGTATCTAGTCACTCATTTAGCTCTCTAGCTATCAATCTAAGTCTATTACTTCAACCACATCGAACTAATAGGGAGAGGACTCCACGCCTCTCTTACGAACAGAATATTCATTTTGACCTGATCCCTACAGACACTGCTAACAACCAAGGAAACCCACGAACAACCCGTATACCCAGCACAAGGGTATAGGTTCGTAACAGTTTATTCGAAATTATTACTTATTAATTAACTTTAAAATGTATATGCGGCTAAAAAAAAGTAAAAAATATAATATAAAAAATATATATAAATACGTATTAAATATTTTTTGCCTTAATTTATTTTATTTTAAATAATATATATAATAATTATTAAAATAATTAATAAGGCTAATAGATATTAATTAGGTAATTGATTGTATTATAGCACAAGTTAATATATGAATAAGTGATTTAAAGTCTTCCCGGATTCCTTTGAATATTGCGGAACCGTTGCTTCTTATGCATTACCGTTACCACCAAATTATATACAAAGATGGAACAAAACTAGAGGACGATCAGACCGGTCGCGGCGAGAGGACCTACGATGGAGAAGATGGTAAACCCGTACGACGCCGACTGGAAGGATTGGTCGTTGGCGAGAACATCAGTTGCCAGCCCCACCTGCATGGCCGTTAAGACGATAGCGATGTAAAGGGTTGTCGAGGCTAGCCACCGAAAGTTGTCGTGGAAGAAGTTTCTGTATTGCTGCCAGTGCAACAGGTAGCCACGCAGGGCGGCGCCTTGCGAAAAGCGGTACAATATGTTGAGCCGGCCTAGACGGAGCTCACCGTAGAGAAATCGCGTATCGGCTTTGGCGTAAATATGCTCCGTGTCGAGTTCCCCGATAAAATCTCTCCAAGCCGCTTATTCGACCTGATGTAGGAGTAGGTGTTTCTCCTTGGCGATCCAGAAGTCGCTCTCGTAACAGAGAAGCCCCACGTACAAGAAGAGGAAACCAAGCGCACACCGCCAGAGTTTTCAACGAGCGCACTCCTAGACGTGGCCTCTCGGGCTTGGATCGTGAGAATAGTCGCAACGAGGCCTACAAGCAAGCTGGTCACGCCAGAAACGGGGCTCGAGATAGGTAAGATCGTTGAGTTTCGGCCGGACGAGATGATCTGCTGTGCGGTATGATGCAGGCAGGAGCGATCGGAGCTGTGTATCGGTATGTCGACTTAGTTCCATGTATGAAAGCCACGCGGTGGACGGAAAGACGTACCTGCATGCTTGGTGGCTCCATAACCTTAGCCCTTTACATCCCCATTCCAAATGTCCCTAGAGATACGAGACCACGAAAGGCAGAAGCAACTCGTTGTGTTGTTCTTCCATCGTTGGCGACGCGTCTGTACCCATATTCCCGGAATTGATGGCTTATCGTGGCTGGACCAATAGTAAAGAATCGATAAAGACCTGCAGGAACGCCGAAATGATCAATAACACCCGCTGGTCTTTCGCCAACCTTCTAACCGCCCAGCCTTATTTTGTTCGTCTATCCAACCTAGCTAATTTGTAAGATGAATGTTTGACTGCATCATTTAATTTATTGTACGAGTAATCCCCATCATGATAGTTC